>JARHVA010008619.1:200000-452023 GCA_037957365.1 Torreya grandis | reverse complement strand
TACCTTGTATTTAAGCCTTCACCTAGATGGGTTGATATTAAAAATGTTCCTTTGTAACTATGGAATTTTTTTCTTCAGGAACTCAAAACCCTTAGGTATGATCTTAGGATTGAAGATACCAAACACTCTTTGGCCCACATGAATACTAGGATTATAATTACCCTAGATCCTTTGGATTTCTTTCCTAAAACCCTAGATTTTAATCTTCACAAAAGTACCTATCTCTAACCTATCAAAGGTCTATGAGGTCTCCATCCTTATTTTTTTTATAAAAGAGATGGTCATTTGAGGAAATATTGCCCTCTTCTTGTTAAAAATTAGACTAAGGCCTCAAAGCTTAGCCCTAACCTTGACAACAATAAGGGCCTTGTTTATCCTAACCCTCTTGAGTTTGTGATGTTAAACCCTAAAAACCAATCCTCTCTTTGATATTAAACCTTTGGAATATAGATCATCCCCTATTATTGGTGGTGGTAAAAATTTCATGCAAGATTCACAAAATTATATTGATTGTCATAGCCCAAGTAGGTATTGGCCGGTTAAGGTTGAATAATGGCCCTATCTTGGAGCCTATTTATATGAAATTTTTTTAGGGATGGACACTACCCCCATGATATTCTAAATAAGGAAGGATTTACCTCTTATAATTAGCCTTATTCTAGGGTTCATGCTGAGTTCATGGTTGATGTCATTCCCTTCTCTAAAGGGAAACCTGCTAGAGAAACTAATGCAAAAGTTATGGATTGTCTTAAAAAAGGTGTGTCCCCTAATAATAGCACTGATTACCTTCTAAATTATTTTATGGAGGACATACCTCCTCTTAATACCCCTCCATTGATTACTTCTCTCTTGTCTAATTCTAGCATCAAAGGATGGAGAGATAGATTTGATGACCAACTTTTAACCCAAACTCTAGAGAAAATTGGAAAGTTAAAGGTTTAGGAAAGAGGTTGAAAACACAAGCCTCTGTTGTAGCACCAAGTAACCTCTCATATGGTGAATTAAGTTAAAAAAAAAAATCAAAATATATTGTACAAGGATCAAGTGATGACTCTAGCAAAAAAAGGAATAAATAAAATCAAGTTCTAGAGTGTTTTAATAAACTCTATCAAGGCAAAGGGGGGAATAATTCCCCTATGGTGAATAAGAAAGTCTAGGTTCTTATGTGTATTATAAGTTGTAATGTTATGAGTTTGAAAACCCCTGATAGGAAACCTATTATTAGATAGTTCAAAAATATGAGACATAATATGGACTTCCTACTACTCTAAGAAGTCAAAGCTATTAGATTCATGGTCTCCTCAACTCTCAATTTTATATGGCCCAACTCTAGTAACTTCTTCCATGAATCACTAGAGAGGAAAAGGAGGTGCCTCTATTTGGATTGATCTAGATTTGAAGGACTATATTGTTAAGCATGATGCCCTCCACCTTTAATCATCTTTTTTGGGCGAGTCTTCAAATAAAAAACTATGATTTTGGTATTTGCAACATATATACCCCTAATGACTATAATCAAAGAGCTGATCTGTGGAACTGGTTGGCCTCTAACCTTAAATATATCCCCTAGATTATTTTGGGTAGACTTTAATATGATTAAGGAAAGAGAATATAATTAGGGAGGTGACCCGTATTCTTGGAAAGGGAATGAACTCTTCTTTTGGTCCAAATTCAAGAGATTTCAAAAATTTGTGGATCCCCTTAATAAAGGCAAAAATTTAAGTAAAGATATATGATTCACATGGTGTAATAACTATACCAACTCTAAAAGGCTGTATTCTAGATTGGACAAATTCTATCTTTGTCAAGATTCTTTTGATATTCTTCATTTTCATGGTGCTAACTTGGTTAAGGTGGTTCTGTGTACTATCTTTAATCACTCTCCTATTGAAATATGTGTTTTCTTGAAGGATGAAAATTCTAGTGATAAGGCTAGTATGAAAGATCTCTATAAGTTTAATGTCTCCCATATCAAATATAGGGTTTGCATTGATGGCATTCACTCTACCTAAAATGTTGGTAAATGTGCCTATAGCTCTTCTTTTAAGATTGATAAGTGGAAGAATTCTATGGATATGTCAAAAAACATTGCTAGATCCTATGGTCAGTTGAAAGCTAAGAGGAAGAGGAAATTTGTTAGAGAGGCCTAAGAGAAACTTATTTGAGTAGAGAGTGCTCTTAAAAATGATCTTGAAAATTTTTATTTGCTAGTGGACCTTTTGTTCCCTTAAACATCAAATTAGAAAACACCAGATGTATATATCTAGGGGTGCTCATATTTGATCTAGATTGAATTGGATGTAGCTGGGAGAAAAAGGCACTAAGTTTTTTTTAGGTTATTGAAATATAAACATCAAAGGTGAAAAACCAAAACAATCAAATTTGGGGGAGTGGTCTCAAATGACCCTATTTTGACTAGAAATACATTTTTTGAATTTTATTCTTCCCTCTTTTAGTTTGATGGGTCAAATGACCAGATTGTAAGGATTAGAGAGTTATGTGCCAAAATTATTCCTATAAAACTCTCCCCTATTCAAACTAACTTCTTAGGCATTGTCATTTGTATTGATGAATTTATAAACACCATTAAGTCTTTTAAATATGACAAGGCCACTGGCATTGATGGATTCCTAGTCTAGATATATAAAGTCAATAAAGATTAGATTGATTTGAGTGTTTGAATGTTTATTTGGTAGCCATTGAAGTTGGGTCTCTAAGGCTAGAGATTAATACAGGTGTCATCAAGCTCATTCCAAAGGAAGGAGATCAATCCCTTGTTAAAAATTGGAGACCAATTACCCTTATTAATGTATCTTATAAAATTTTGGCAAACAAAATATCTTCATTGCTTTCTATTATCTCAAAGACTCAGACTGGGTTTGTGGAAGGCATATATGTTTTGGACAATATTATTTCCATTTGGGAGGGGATGTACTGGGCTTGATACTCTTAATATAATGTTGGAATGATTCTCTTGGAATTTTAAAAATAATATGACATAATTGAGTGGCCATTCATTGAGACTATTATGCAGGCCTTTGGTTTTCAAGACTATTTCTACAGATTGATTAATGTTCTTTTTAAAGATGACTTTACAGTTGTGGAGGTTAATGGGGAACTTATTGAGGTATTGGAATTGCATAGGTTTATTAGATAGGGGTTCCCTCTTACTCCTCTCTTTGTCATTGCTTTTGATGTCCATTATTTACTTTGTTGCAGTGAGATAGCCCCCCTAGTTGTGGGTATCACTCTCCCAAATAACCATGTCCTTATTGAGGTTCTCTTTGCTGATGACATCTCTATATTTTTTAATCTTTCCCATGAAAACCTACTCCAAGTTGAATTTAGGCTCAATATCTATTTCTAAGCCTTGGGTTCTAAGGTAGCCATGCATAAGTCTTTTATGATGGGATGGTCTGATGATCCTCTTGATGGTATTTCTAAGTTTAGTTGGGAATCTAAAGGTCTTAATTATATATTTGGGTATACCCTTTACTCTTAGCCATTTATTTAATCAAATGTGGGATTGATTGTATGTTTAAATTAACAAGAATATTAGTAAATGGCAAAGTCATGGTTTATCTCTCCCTAGAAGAATCTAGGTTTACCAAAAGGTCTTGTGCTCATACAATATTTACTATGCCTCTTTTTAGATGTTTAATAAGTACCAAATTAATTTATTACACAAAATTTTTAGAGACTTCCTATGGTATGATGGTAAAGGTAACAATAAATGGCATGTAGTTGCTTGGAGGTTTTCTTGTGGGCCTAAATTCATTAGGGGGATTGATCTAAAAGAACCCAAAATTCAAGGCATCACTCTCGCTATGAAGTGGATCACTCAGTATTTTGATGGTAATGAACCTTGGAAAGTTATCATTGGACATAATATTTTGAGAGGTTTCCCTAAAGGTAGGCCTGGATATACTAGGTTACATATGGTATATCTCCTTCTCAACCCTTTCTCGTTCAAAGTTGTTGGTTCTATTTTTGGGTCTATCTGGAAAGAATAGGATTTGGTCAAGCATTTGATCACTACCAAGCATGTTTTTGACTAGTTTGGGTCCTATTTTTAAGGGTAAATATCCATTTGGTAGAAACTCTCCCTTAATGGTCATCCCCTTACTCTGATTAGGGGTTGTTCTACTTTGCAATGGTTCCAAAAAGGTCTACATAGTTTCAAGGATATCTTCTCTTTTGAGGGTTGACCCTCTTGGGATCTCATCAGGTTCAAATATCATATTACATTGTCTTAATAGAAGACTTTCTCTATGGTTACCAATGATCTTAAGGGTTATAATACCATTTCCATCGTATACATTGAAGATGACCTCTAAGAAAGTATCGAGCAGGTTAATATCCTTCCTTTGCATGAGTTCTCCACTAAGGCTCTACAACAAGCTTTTTTTCCCTAAGCCTCCTTACCTTACACTCAACTATATTTATCAAGTTTTTGACCCTCTCTCAAGCTAGTCCTTTAGGTTTAATGTGTTATGGTCTTCTTTTCTGAAACCTAAAAAATATTTCTTTTGTTGGATTCTTATTTACAATAGGTTTGTTGTAAGTGAGCTTATTTCTAAGAATTATGAGGTCCAACCTTTTTTTTTGGTTTATGATGAGTTTGAGTCTTTAGAACATATTTTTTTCACTTTTCCTTTTGTTGTTAATGTTTGGAAATATTTTTTACATTGTTGGTCTAATGTTCTTGGATGTGATCTTACTTGGTTGAATATTTATTTTGGTTATGTTTATCATAAGAAAAAAAATCATCCTTTCTTCCATAAGTTATGGGTTATTTTTTCAATTGAAATTATATGGTTCATTTGGAGACAAAGGAATGAAGAGTTGTTTCAATTTAGAGCTAGATCACTTGCTAACTTCTCATTTAAAGTCATCACTATAATTATTTTTGTGCAGATTCATCTTAGGCTCAAGATCTCACATGATGTGTTGGAAAACTTTCTTAGTATGAGAATGCTAAAAGTGACTTCAAACTACCTGCTATATTATGGTGAATTTATAAAATAGTCCCCCATCTAGATTGGAATCTCTCCCATAACATGGCTTTCAAAATCAAGATTTTAGAGTATGAGTGGTCTTATATCAAAGACTCATATTTTGAATAGGCCAAGGATCTTGTTCATGAATGGATTATCTCTTTTGATTTAGATAAAATGGTGTGCATAATTGGTTGAATATGACTCATAACATTATTATCGATAGTGATAATCTTATTATAGACTCTCAAGTGGCTAGTGACAACCTTGACTCCTCCAGTATTGGTCTCATGATTTTGGATCTTGAACATGTTGTTATAGGTGATGATACTAAATTAAAACTTAATTATTCTTCTCAATTTAATAAGGAACAACAAAGCAAAATTTGGAAAAATATTCATAAATAAATTAATGATTTTTCTAGCAGACTTGAAAAACCTATTTAATTTGGTGGCCAAAAAAAAGTTGAAGATGTCCTTCAGTTTTCAAAATAGAATAGAATTGATCCTCTACTCAATAAAGTATCTTGATAATTCCCCTTGAACGCAGACTCTAATACTACCACTCAATTGGGACCTATTGACATTATTCAGAAGGGATCTAGTTTTTTGTCAAATGATAACTCTAATGGTTCTTTTAAGGGTGTTACTATTAAGAGGGTGCCAAATTATCCTATTTAGTTGAATCTTGCTTCTATTTTTCTACGATGTTTCATGGCTTATGGATCTTATGGTTTTGGTTTCCTACTTTTCTTTCCTATCTGTTGTTGCCTCTTACATGAGGTATTTTTTATATTGATGTATCTTTAATGTTGGATCTTGGTTCTCCTTTGTGACATTTGATTGCCTTTGTGGTGGGTCCTTATTTTGTGCACCCTCAAATGTATTGATTTTTTTAATAATAGTCCAATATATAAAAAAAATCTTTCTATTTGTTGAGCTCCATTTGCCCTAAATCTATTTTATGGGTTTAGTATATTTCTCATATTATCTCCCATTTCTTCCCAATCAACTTTGTAAAGAAATGTCTTGGGAGCTATTGAATCATTAGAATTAGCTAGAAGGCTACTTGATTGGGACTCAATACTCTAGTTCAAGATATATTTTAGCCTATATTTCCTTTGAAAGGATGCAACTACCTCTAGTGATTACTCCCAAAGTTCAGGTGAGGCTAACTTTGATTCCTCCTCAATAGTATGGAGAGTTTATAAGAATTATTTTCCAAAAACTTCTCCTGACTTGCCTTATAGTGATGTACTAGTGTTTTTACTGTTTTGCTGAGGATTATTAGGAATATATCTCCCCTTTAAAGTTTTTGGTCTATTCATATATTTATGTGGTTTTTAAGGAATTTCTTATTGTAATAAATTACCAATTATATGATTTATTACCTTAATAACACCTATAAAATACCCATAAATGACACCAAAATGATGAGTGTCATCAATCTCTTCATTTAGATCAAATCAACTTGGTTGATGTCATATCAAAATAGGTTTGATGTCCAACAGTGGTCAATAATAAGGTGTAAAAAATAGTAATTAATAATTATCTCCTTGGGGGGGTTTATGGATCATTTATCATTAAAGATATTCTCTAGTTTCTTGAATGAATTTTGTTCTATTTTTCAAAAAGTAAACACACTTTGTAGAATTGAAAATGCTAAAAAGTAAACACACTTGCTTATAAATAAACACACTTGTAAATGAAATTGCTTGGAAATAAACACACTTTGCTGATTCAAGGAAAACACACATTAATCTAATGGAATTATACTTTGAATGAAGTTATTGGAAAAGAAATACAAAAATAAAAGATACATAAATTAATTTTAAATAGGAACATGCACATAGACTTGTAGGTTAGATCAAAGCATACATTTAACTCAAAGACTGAAAATATTAACTAATAACAATAGAAAACATAAAATACCACACATAAGATCATGTTTCCTTGGTTTAGTGGGCCCTTGTTCTCCCTTATAGAAATATATAATTCAACACTTAAATCTTCAGAAACATCAAATCTTCATTAAATTCTAAAATGATTAAAATCTAAAAAATATGTCAAAAATTGTGCTTAATCAGATGCTTCTTACTTATACTTTCCTCTCTCTATATAAAAAAAAGACATTATTTATATACCAAAATATTTTTATAACAACTTATCTAAAACAACTAACCTCCTAACAAGATTTCTATTAGAATCTTGTTTATTTTCAAAACAGAAAAAAGTTACAACTTTCATCCACGTTTCAAGGTGAAATAATGGAAGATATGGTGTAGGCACATGTAGAGTCTTCAAATGATTGCAATATATTTTAGTTGCATTCTTTTACAATCTAGTAACTAATATTCCATAATATCCATAGTGAAGTTCTTACAAAAAACTTATTATAAATATTATGCATATGAAAGAGTTTAAACAACTCTCACCCATGGTCAAATCTACAAAGCATTACCATAGTAAAAGCTATTGATGCATTGATACAACAATATATTAGTCTATTATTCACAATTAAATCATTATATACACCCTAAATTGGTCAAACAATCACATATATCATGTCCTTTCATAGTATTTTTATAGGAGACTCTGACTGAAAAATATGAGCCTTGTTCACATTAGCCATGTCTTTTGTTTTACTTATCTTAGTCTTGTTTCATGCTTGAATCACCTTTTTACTTATTTCTAGTCATCTCGAGCCTGTCAAACGGTCATTCCACCTCAACCAAGTTAGATTTTCCAGGTCAATCTTATCCCCTCATGCTCTGAGCCTATAGGACAAGAGCATTATAATTGGACTATAGCACTAGACCTTAGGGTGTCCATTTCCAACACTCCTATCCAATTGCATTTTGAGTCCCCAATGATTTGGTTTCCTTGCTTAATGATTCCTAAAACCCTTCTTAGCTTTATCCTTAAGTTTTGTTTATCTTTATAATGTCAACTAAATGTGAATAAAGTTCCCAAATTTAAAACAAAGAGTCTCCTATATAAAGGACTTCACAAGGCATTTTATATATAGCACTTACTACTTTGACATAGTACATAATTAAAAAATAGTCAATAGTATAGCTCAACATTCTACATCACACATAGATTTGCATGCTTGATCAAGGAAGGGCCTAGGTGAAATTTCATTCTTATATCTACCATGTGCATTGATTATGCATGTTCGCTAAGGGAGAGATAAATTTGATATGAGATGTTAGCATGAGGGTTAATATAGACAGTGATTAGGATAGTAGGGGTTCTAGATCATGCGATCATACTTCCCCTAACTCAGTTTTCCCCCTTTTGATTTTGATGTATTTGTTGTTTCATGTGTGTAGATAAACCTAAGGTTTTTAAGATTAAAATATCTCTATCAACATTCAACATCCAAAATTTCATAGGTAGGATCAAATGGAGACAATGCACAAAACCCAAAAAACATAGGTCTCTGTGAGTAGTTTGGATAATAGTAGCAGAAAAAGATAATAGCGTTGGACCCCAAGGTGTCCTATTTTGGTGTTCCTATCATTTAATTTAAAAAAAATCCAATTCCAGGGTCCTAACATCTTCCCAATCTTGCACAACAGTTTTCAACCCCTAAATCATTCATTTCAGCCTATTTTTCCAAATAAGTTTACTTCTTTCCCTATGCAATTGATTTGATTAAATTGATATAAATCTATATTTTAATGTATTTAGTTACAATTTTTCCCTTTTAATTTAGACCCTTTATTTTTTAGGAACTAGACCCTAGTTTCCCAAAAATAATAAAACATTTGGTGAACCCAACTTACTTTGAACAAATCTAAAACCCTAGGTACCCTTAGGGTTTTTTCTTCAAATGTTTTTGCAAAAATTCAATTTCAAATTTATGATCTTTTTATAAATTTTTGTGCATTTATTTTATTTAGATTTATTTTAAAATTAAATTATTGTAATAATTTTCAAAATTTCTAAAAACTCAACTCAAAACCCTAGATTTCCAAACTAGGTCCTCAAACCCTAAGCCCTCCTTCCTTAAAATTTTTAGATAAAAATTTTGGAATTTTTTCAAATTGTTTCGAGTGTCAAAAATATTTTCAAAATATGTATGTTAATAGTTATTTTATGTAAAAAACAATTTTCAAATTTCTTATTTTTGTATAAATTTTTGTGCATTTATTTTTAGAATTTAAATTATTGCAATAATTTTCAGATATTCTAAAACCCCAACCCAAAACCCTAGATTTCCAAACTAGGTCCTCAAACTCCAAGCCTTCCTCCCTTACAATTTTTAGATAAAAATTTTGGCATTTTTTCAAATTGTTTGGAGTGTCAAAAATATTTTCAAAATCTCTATGTTGGTAGTTATTCTTGCATTTATTTGCTTAATAGTAATTTTACACATTCTGTTTGGTAAAAGAAATAAAACAGCCACTAAGGCACTTCTTCCCTCTCATCTCATAGATCAATTTATAAAATTTTCTCATAATTATGACAATGAATGGACAAATTTACAAAATTGCATATTAGTGAAAAATGTGGAAAATGATTTCATTTACAATGAAGATAATTACTATTATTGTAATGAGGAAGATGATGATACATGTGAAAGTGATAGTGAAGAAAAAGTAGATGCATCTTCTTCTCTCAAACCTATCTCTCGTATTCCCTCTTCTAAAGAAAATAATTTTGATAAATGGGAAAGGTACTTTTCACCTCATTCTCCTATGCACAATGCACCAAATAAACAAATTAGTAATGCATTTCTAAGTGAACCTCTTATTAGTGATAATTTTCTTCCATGTGAAACTAATCTCTCTCTCTTTTGCTACTTCTATGTTCAAATTACAATAATATAAATGCAATAGAATTTAAATTCTAATGCATAGTTCAAATGATCCATCTCATGTTCTTAACTCTACTTTGTCAAAAGAATGTCTAAATGATAACTCTCTTTCTCTTACTTGTCATATTAAAAATTAAAATAAGGCATGCACTCCATTACAACACAACATAGATGCACATAATGTTCTAATTTCACATGACAATTTATTGCATATTGGAAAAGCATTAAATTCTTCTCTTACCCCTCTCCCTATTGATGATGGAAGTGATGATGAATATGATAGTGAACATGCCAATGACTATGAAAATGAGAATGAATGTACAAAACTTTTATTATGATAATGCATGGACTAATGATGATTATTATATGCATAGTGAAGAAGAAAATACAACTCATGCTTCAAACTCTTCTCTCAAACATAATGCATTATAACATGTTACTTATATTTCTATGCATGATTTTATTTCAAATAATGCACATGTCAATGATAACATCACATCTTCTACTCAATTAGAATGTGATTCACTAAAACATAAAGATACCAATGAATCTCCCAAGCCACCCCCTACTACAATAGCACATGTTTCTCATCTTCACCTAAAGAGAATGGTAGCCCACATCCCTCTAATAAGGTCTAAGTTACCATTACTCCAAAGGTTCAAGTGAGAACACCCCTTCTTTATGATCCAATTACTAAATGTAGCATTCCCATGGCTAAACTAAATGATCAAATTCAATGATTAAATGAACCACTTCAAGATGATAATATACCATCCCAGGAGATTATTTCTTTGATGCATGTAGTTGGTGAATTACAACACCAAGTACGTCTCCTTACCTTGGAAAAAAAGGCTTATAAGTCTTGGATGGATGCCAAATATTTACATGGTAACCCTCTACTGATGACATTAGTAAACATTTCATTACTTAAGCATTTCAAGATACCATCATTGCCTCACTTTGATGGAACTAGAGATCTATTCGTACACCTTCAAGCCTTTAAGAAGGCTTTGCCATCTCATGTGAGTCCTTTGATTCTAGTAAAATTTTTCCAACATATATTAATTGGGGAGGCATAAAATTGGTTCTTTCATCTACTCCCCATTAGTTCCTTACACACATATGATGACTTAGAGGAGGCATTTCTCAGATATTACATAGAAAACATGGAGCCTCATGTTACATATGACAAAGTTGTCACATTACATCAGAATACTTCACATCCAGTTAGTGAATATATCTTATGATTCAAGACTCACATGTTAAGATTGATCTACAAACCAACATATTTAGAGATTCATCATATCTTTATAAAAGGGCTTCACCAACCTCTCCTTGAGCATCTATTATATCAGATAGAGTCCTCTTTTAGGTACTTATGCTATACATTTCTAGCCTTGGAAAAGAAATTGGGATTGATTGAGGCAGATTTAGTTGATCAAATTACTCTAGATTTTATAGAAGTACTTCCATTTATAACTCCTAGCACACAACATCCACCATGCCTAAAACAAGATAGGAGACCACAACCAAAAAAGTAGCTAGTTAAGAATAGAAGGCCATTTTCCAGAGCATAACCTAAAGTATGCACTACAGAGAATAATAGTAAGGCACCACTATAATTTGATTCAGAGTAGGATAACCCATGTGTCATATTATAAACACTACTAGATAAGAGGTTAATCACATTGCCTTTTACTCATCGATGATATCCACATCTCCTACAAAAATAGCCATATCAACCCTTTTGTAACTATCATCGTATCTGTGGACACAAAGGTAATCATTGTTATAGACTCAAGGATTGCATTACTAGATGTGTTGTTAATGGCATTATAACATTCACATAGGGGGAATCAATATCTACTCCATCATGGAACCATATACCTCATTCATCTATGATTGAGTCATCCCAAGATATTCTTTCATAAGAAACATCAGTCACTCATCATGAGAGTAATGTGATTTCTAGGATAGAGACTCATAGATCTCCTATCCCACCTGCTCAAAAAGTTTGGAGACCAGTACAATGAGAGTAACCTAAATACAATAGTGCAGTCTGAGGAGTACATAATGCAATTATATATACATATCTAACACAATCACAAGCACCATAGTAGGGTACTTCTCCAAATAGATATTCACTACAATGATGTTTTTAGGGTCCTATCTCATGTAGTAACCCATTACAGTTAAGATTAGATAAACCCACATTGTAGAGCACCACTTTAGAGAGATATTCACTATGGTCAAGTTTTTAGAGACCCATTTCAATGTAGAAACCTACTATGATTGAGATTATATGAGCCACCATCAACAACAAAGACCACATGGTATTATTTCATGTAGAAATACACTATAATTATAGATAGATGAGCCTTCTTCACATCACACAATTTTAATTACACATCTAATAAGGTTAAATTTGGTAGAGTCTCCATGCATAACTACAGTTAGTGCACAGTAGATAGTATTAGATACAACACATGTTCCTACATAACATGATCAGTATGGTCACTTGTTTAGTTGTCAATTAGGGTTCAGATACTGATATGACACACATTCATATTGGTATCAATTCATAACTTCACTTCATGAGGAAATGATGGAGCCAAAGGACTATCTATCCTTTGTATTCTTGAGCCACCTACTCAAATGGATTAGACACATAGTCCTAACAATGATTAACACACACATGATTACATAGATTCACTTAGTAGGCAACAATAGAGCCAAAGGGATAGCCTTTGTATTCTTGAACCACTCTCAAGGAATTGAGCATATAGTGATATGCATGAAGTGATATCTTACATCCCCTTATAGTAACAACTAATATTCCTTGTTCCAAATAGCCATCCTTAACCAAACCAAATTATCCAAATCTTGACCTTACCAATATCCTATTTTTCCAATCTTAAACCAATTCACTTTATCAATTATAAACCAAATTTTTTTTGGCTCACATATGATCACAAATAAAACCTAACATTACACTTGAACATATCATGAACAATCAAATCACATCCCAAAATTCCACACACACACACACACACACACACACACACAACAAAATTTTCAAAACATATACACCATTTCAAACACAATCAATAATGAATGGTCATCAAGCCCTCACTTAGTCTCACTCTCTCCTCTAGTACTAGTCCTGTAATCCAACCTAGAACTCAATGACCCCATAGCTCCTCAAGTTGTTGTATGCCTATTAAAAATAATTTTTTGCTCCAATAGCTAACCATTCTCCTCATCCAAGTCCACATATCACCTCTGAATATCTATGTACTCATCCATAATCCTCATACTCACCAATCCAAAATTGATTGGGGGCATCCTATACCTATCCATCTTAGCCCTAAACTCATCTCTCTCTCTTACTATCCTAACATATGCATCTGTAATTATAATAACCCTATCAAACAAATGAAAATGAACACTGACCATAACTATTGTTCACTTCATCAAACCCTCCTCCACTTCATCATCAAGTACATGCTATGTGAGTTCTCAAAGTGTCAACTCAATGATGGTCTTCCAATACTCATCATCTCTACTTCTTGCCCCAAACTGTGACTCATCCTGAGAAACTCCCACTCCACTTTCACACAAAGTATGGCACCATGTTAGATATATAGTTTAAAATCAAAATAAAAGCACAAATTTGTATACAATTCAAATGAAATTATTTCTTACCTCCCATTATCTAGATCAGCTTAAGATCCTCATACTTTGGAGCATCCCCTTCATCAATAGGATATAATGGAGCCCATTGATGCCTAGCCCACCATGTAGTATATGCATATATACATCTACAATCATCTATGTTAGGAATATCTATAGCCACATCCTATGCATTCAAAGGGAATGGTGTTAACTTAGCCTTAATAGGCCTCACATGAGGTCCTGCCCTCACTAGTGTCCATACACTCATCACCCACACCCATGATATTGAAGGCACATCCTATGGTACCCCAAACTATCTAGTCATGTGCTCATAATAAAAGCATATTTACACTCTAACCTAGTGGTCATGTATCCAATAATTGACCCTCATATACCAAAACTACACTCCATCCTCAACCCATCCAAGAAATCCTCTATAAGGCCTCCATATAACATCATGAGCCACCAATCTATCTAAAAATTGTTTATAATGATCCATCCCAAGAGACCAGATAAATAATGTACTCATCCACCACTCCCCAAATGGTTGTAGAGGTGACCACCCTACCCTTGGTAATCTAATAAATCACACAACTACTATGTGCTCATAAGCCCAACAATGCAATAAGGTAACTGCACTCACAACACCACTAAATGCCTTCTATGTAAACCTATAAATATCCCTATATATGTGGGAAAGCATTGTCCTATCCCATGAGAACATAGTGCCATACATCTCCACACTGTGCACAATCTTATGCATCATATATGCAATCGATACTCCACTCCCATACATAGTAATAAATAAGGCCAAAAAAACAACCAACCATTTCCAAAAGCATGGAATACTATACTATACAATAACTGACAATAATACATCACTGTCACTCCCTCTCTAATGTATACCTAAAGGCACACCAATAAAATACAAGGATTCATGATCAATAGCATCAACACCCATGTCATCCTGCAACATCACACACCACCCAATAATTGATAAATGCATTATGAAATATACATACTCTAGAGTCATAGTAATCTCCCCTATAAGAAGCTAAAATGTATATGTATCTACATTTCACCTCTCACATAAATTAGTAATTAGATATCTATCCCACTACACTATGCCTAGGTCACACACATGACCCAACCCTATCCTATTCATCATAGGTCTCTCATCAATAGATAATAGTAATAGACTCAATATATCCATCACTTGGCCCCTAAAAAAGTCTTTCATCCACACCTCACCTTCAAAACACCAAAAATAGGCTTCAAAATAGACAAAAATTAAGTGTTTTAGCTACTTACTAGGGTAACATCACCATTAGCCTCAACCTGGGCTGCCAACTACTTGAAATGGATCATGGTAGGTGTTTGTCTCCTTGACATATCCCTCACTCCATATCTCCAAATCTTAAACTAGTTAATACAAAAATGAATCAAGAATCAATCTAATTTCTTATATTACCCTAATTTCTCAATCAAATAAAAATACCATTTTACCCATAACTTAAACCCCGTAATTCCATTTTTCAAACCATTTTCTTCTATGAAATCATGATAATGATACCTTCAACATATCTCAAAATTTTATCTTTTACTACCTTATTTACCTACTATATCATAAGCATATATATATATATATATATATATTCCTTTTATATTCTGACACACACCTTGGTCCTCACTAATCAAAACTTGTTCCACTTTCAACAACTTAGTCTAATCAATCAAACAACCTCTCAAGCTATTCATAAAAAGCCAACCTTGTTTCTACTTACACCACTAGTCATTAATTTTGGTTCAACCTATTCTATCACAAATTTCATCCCTCTCTCCAAAAGGGGGCATCATTCTTACTATTCTTATTTCTACACTTACACAACATGCCCATCCCCTCTCATAGGTGGATACACCATGGTTTTTACACATCTAGCATTTAGATTAGCATATTCAACTCAGACTAGTTGAGATATATAGTGATTCAAATTACATGGGTCACTCAACATTGCTTAATACATTTAAAGGAAATACCTTTAGTTTATAGATAAATAGACTATTCAAATACAGTGGTTCAATTTATATGGATCCATAGTGATTTTGGTTTATAGATACATAGACAACTCAGATATAGTGGTTCAAATTATATGGATTCATAGTTACTTTGATATAGATTTAGATTTGGATACCAAATTTGAGGGCATGTACATTACTACATGTCTCACACATACAAATTCATACAACATGACATAGTTTATACAATCAAATAGCATACTATAGGCATAGTGTAGATTACATTGCTTTGGTCTCTAATTTTGCACATGAATAAGTTTTGATTAGTGAGGACCAAGGTGTGTGTCAGAATATAAAAGGAATATATATATATATATATATATATATATATATATATATATATATATATATATATATTCCTTTTATATTCTGACACACACCTTGGTCCTCACTAATCAAAACTTGTTCCACTTTCAACAACTTAGTCTAATCAATCAAACAACCTCTCAAGCTATTCATAAAAAGCCAACCTTGTTTCTACTTACACCACTAGTCATTAATTTTGGTTCAACCTATTCTATCACAAATTTCATCCCTCTCTCCAAAAGGGGGCATCATTCTTACTATTCTTATTTCTACACTTACACAACATGCCCATCCCCTCTCATAGGTGGATACACCATGGTTTTTACACATTTAGCATTTAGATTATCATATTCAACTCAGACTAGTTGAGATATATAGTGATTCAAATTACATGGGTCACTCAACATTGCTGAATACATTTAAAGGAAATACCTTTAGTTTATAGATAAATAGACTATTCAAATACAGTGGTTCAATTTATATGGATCCATAGTGATTTTGGTTTATAGATACATAGACAACTCAGATATAGTGGTTCAAATTATATGGATTCATAGTTACTTTGATATAGATTTAGATTTGGATACCAAATTTGAGGGCATGTACATTACTACATGTCTCACACATACAGATTCATACAACATGACATAGTTTATACAATCAAATAGCAGACTATAGGCATAGTGTAGATTACATTGCTTTGGTCTCTAATTTTGCACATGAGGCATGACATGATATATCATTTCACATGTGGTTATATAGATTACCATATTATAAATATGCATATTAGATTTGGGGACATGACATGGATATTCATGTTCTTCATCACTTAGGATTATATAGATGGAATGGCAAGACATGCCATTTTCTTCTTACAAATTGACTAGATTTTTAGATTACACCCAATAGGTACCCAAGTTGTCACCAAGTTAGGTCATACAATTGTCTATAGTGGTTGGTCTATTATATTACTTAGACCCAGACTACACAAGTTTATACAAGATAGAGGATGAACATTGGTTTTGGGCCTCTAATCATTTGTCTATTCTAGTTCAGATATTAAGAGTGGATGCATGACAAATTTTTCTCTACACAACATAAAATTTTCTATACACGCATTAAAGATTACATGAGTTTATGTGGGATAGAGGATATATATTGGTTTTGGGCCTCTAATAATTATTCATCTTTAGTTAGATTCAATACAAGGGATAAACATTGCCCTATGTCTCCATGTTACATGGATTTTACTTCCAGATTTAGTATAGGGGGCATCCAATTTATGAATTCTTTCTCTCATCAGGCACTATTTGGCTCTCCATCCACTTCCTTAGCTAAGAAGTGAGTTAGACCCTTTGTATCACATTTATATCCATGCGGGTAAGTTTAAGTACACATTTTCTTCTTCTTTCTTTTACTTTAGTACTTTATTTCATTACATCACTAGAATAAAAGGGGTAAATGTATACACCCTAAATTGGTCAAGCAACCACACATATCATGTATTTTCACAATCCTTTCAAAAGTGACTCTGACTGGAGAATATGAACCTTGTTCACACTAGCCATATCTTTTATTTTACTTATCTTGGTCTTGTTTCATGCTTAAGTCACCTTTTTTATTATTCCTAGTCATCCTAATCCTATCAAATGGTCATTCCACCTCAGTTAGGTCATATTTCCCAAGCCAATACTATCCTCCCAAGTCTTGAGCCTATAAGATAGGAGTATTGAAATTGGACTATAGCACTGGACCCTAGGGTGTCTATTTCTATCACTCCTATCCAATTTCATTTTGAGTCCCAATGGTCAGGTTTCCTTACTTAATGAGACCTAAGCCTTTCTTAGCTTCATCCTTAAGTTTTGTTTCTCTTTCTAATGTTAGTCAAATGCAAATAAATTTCCCAAATTCAAAACAAAGAGTTTCCTATATAAAGGACTTCACAAAGCATTTTATATCTATCACTTACTACTTTAACATAATACATAATTAAAAATCAATCAATAGTATATCTCAACATTCTACATCACACATAGATTTACATGATTGATTAAGGAAGGGCCTAGGTGAAAGTTTATTCTTGCATCTACCATCCATATTGATTATGCATATTCCCTAAAGGAGAACTACGTTTGATCTAAGACCCTAGAATAAGGGTTAATGTAGGTAGTGCTCAAGACAAAAAGGGTTCTCTATCATGTGATCATACTTCCCCTAACCTGATTTTTCCCCTTTTAATTTTGATGTATTTGTTGCTTCATGTGTGTAGATGGACCTAGGGTTTTAAAGATTAAAACAACTCCATAAGGAGCTTTGTCAACATTCAACATCCAAAATTTCATAGGTAGGATCACATAGAGATAGTAAACAAAACCCAAAAAACTTAGGTATCTATGAATAGTTTGGACAACAATGGTAGAAAAGGACAACAACACCAAACCCTAGGGTGTCTTGTTTTGGCACTCTTATCCTTTCATTGAACAAAATCTAGTTCTAGGTTCCTAACATCTTCGCACTCCTACATAATAGTTTACAGCCCCTGAATCATTCATTTTAGCCTATTTTTATAGATGAGTTTACTTCTTTCCCTATGCAATTGATTTGATTAAATTGCTATAAATCTATATTTTACTGTATTTAATTACAAATTTTCCCTTTTACTTCATACACTTCATTGTTTAGGAACTACCCCTAGTTTCCCAAAAATAATAAAACAATCATATAATGATACATCTTGTAGATCATATATTATGTCTCAAGATCTAATCAAATACAATGAATATGACTTGCGTATATAGGTAATGAATATCAATCATAACTAAGAGATCAAGCTAAAAGATCAATAATAACTAAAGAGATCAAGCTAAGAGATCAAACCTAGGACTAAGACATAACTATCCCTAAAGGATATAAATAACTAAAAAATATTCCCATAATATCTAAGAGATAAATATGTAATATCTCATAATATATAAAATAATATAAATGAAATATCCACACATAAGTGGGTGGGAATAACTAAATACTAGGAAAAATAAATCACCTAGGTGAACATGAGCTAAGATAAACAACCTACTATAAAACCCACCTAAAGTGAAACTAGGGAAAAAATAAATTGGCATATCCATAGTATGAGTCCTAGTGACAAGGCCTGATCAGGTACTCATGTACAAAAAAACATGTAGTGTGAAGATAAGTGTCCCTGTGGACACTAATTCATCTTTACAGAATACATGGATGTCAAGTTTCTATAACCACTAATTCAAATTAGGAATGGTGTTGAATACAAGGATCACTAAACATGAACACTGCACTCCATAATACTGGTTATAATGATGAACCTGAGGAATCATTTATTGAATACCCTACCTCAATGTTAAATTGGGAGAATATGAAAATAAAATTTTCTAAATAAATGGACTAAAAAATTGTGAGAAGTGAGCACAAAGACTGGTGGGGATACCACATTGGTGTCACTACATAAAATATCACCAATAATGCCATTTAAACATAAAAAATTTCATATGGGTGGGTTATGAAAAATAAAGTGCTTGAATAAGATACCCAAGTACAAAGGAAGAATCTATAAAAATGGTCTTGGTGGTGATGGAATAAATTGGAAACTAAAGTATTTAAGGGTAAACAAATTAATGTACACATGCATGAAGGTAGACTAGGCTATAAAATTAGACCCCCAATGGCATTTTATAATTTAGTGTGAGTACAATATATCCCAAAAAATATTAAATGAAAACATTGAAGACATTGTATATAACAAAATAGATACAAATAAGGAGACTATCAACTTATCAAAGAAGTCATCACAAATCATGAGAGTTGATCCAAAAAATAATGGAGTAGTGTGCAAATAAGGAAGTTGAACAATGGAGGAACCATGTTGGTGAAATCCTCGCATACACATAAAGGTAGACAAGGCTAAAATAGCAAACCCCTCATGGTTATTGTATTAGTCCCCCCTCAAATTTGGCATTTTATAATTGAGTGTGTTTAAAAAAATAAATGACACCAATAGATCAAAAATAAAAAACATACACTTTTGACAAAAAATAGGACTTGATTTTAAGTTATCGATCAAGAGATATAGTTTTTACAAGTTTTCTCATCATTAAGTGGGTCAAAAAAAATTATACCAAAAAATATTAAATGCCTAGAAAAGATTAAATTCTTTGAGGTATAAAAATAATTTTAAAGGGTTAAAATTAAACCCCCACTAGTAGGAATCAAAATTTAATACCCACCCCCATGTGACCACACCATATATCCAAAAAAACACTGTAGACATAGTCTCATAACACACAGGCTGATGGAAGTGTAAAGAACACTACCAAGTTCATAGATATGTAAAATATAAATATAACCAATTCAAAACATATGCACATGTCCCAATAAATGGTAATACTAAGATGCCAATAAAAAAACTTGACAATAGAAATTCCAAATTAATTATCCATAAGGCCTAGCTAAAAATGATAAAAAATTCCAAATAATAAACAAAAAACTGATATGAATCTTGTAAATAAAAAATTTATAATAAATCAAACTAGATTAGGGAGGAATTTTAAATGGATTGTGGCCACAAAACTATGGGTAATGGCTTCCAAGAAGAATCCAACACTATGACACTATGAAAGGAATGACAATCAGATTTTTATAATCCACAAAGATCTTTAGTGTTAGTAGATCATCACATGTATAAAAACAAGAATCTAAAATCAATTTAACAACATAGACTTACATATTGATATGCAAAATAAAGAGAAATAATATCATATACTATATCTCCAAAACTTATTAAATACAATGAATGTGTCTTGCATATATAGGCAAGGAAGATTCATCATAGCTAAGAGATCAAACTAAGAGATCAATCATAACTAAAAGATCAAGCTAAGAAATCAAACCCAAGAATAAGAGATAACTATATTTAAAGGATATAAACAACTAGAAATTATCCCCATAATATCTAAGAGATAAATATGTAATATCTCATAATATCTAAAATAAGATAAATGAAATATCCACACATAAGTGGGTGGGAATAACTAAATAATAGCAAAAAATAAATCACCTAGGTGAATACGAGCTAAGGTAAACAACCTAATCTAACATTATATAAACAAGAATACTAACTTTGGTAAGTTTCTACATGAATTTATAATTAACCAAAAGATAGCTTAGAAGGTCCTTAATCAAGTATGCATGATATGTCTATTAGTTTATGGTATTCAAAATGTCTTCCAACAAGCTCTGTGACTGATCTACATAACTTTAGAGCTAGATTGGTGCACTCCAAATCCAAATTAATGTATTTTATAGCTATCCTTATGGACTCTAGAGCCAACCTAATAGACTCTATGTCAAGACTAGTGAACTCTGGAGCTATGGTGGGTTGATCCATGGTGGCCAAAACTAGTATTTAGGGGTCTAGTTGTTTTCCAAATTCATATTATTCGATCATAGTGTGTTTATACAACTTGTACATATAAATTTGGTGGATTTTCATATAAATATTTATAATGAAGTTTTTAAAAAAAGAAACATTCAATCACACATACTAATCAAGGTAAAGTATTCATTTTCTACTTTAGATTATAAACAAGTTATAAAATACACATTCAAACCCATTAAAAGGAATATTATTAGGGGATAATAGGGTCATTACTTATATATAATGAGCCATTATATGGACTCATCATTAACCCACACTTTACTTCTTACAATTCCTCCTACAAGCTAATGTCTTCCCTACTCATGATTGAGCACTCACTTTTCTAAGTTTTCGTTGAGATCATAGACATCATAGTATGTGTTCCAAAAAAATTCCATTGGATTGACAAACCCTTTTTGTCTTTGAACTTGTGCTCTCCATTTTTCAAACTTATCAATGGACTAATGTGCCACATTATTCCATGGACACATAGGGATAAGGATGAGTAGTGGTTTAAATCTCATACCCATCCACTCATTTCCATATATCTGATTGAATTGTTGATATTTTCTCAACAACAACCCTAGCTCTTTTGAAACATCATCTAAGGTTGGTGGGATAAATCATCCATCTTCTCTTGAATGGGATGTTCAAAGTGTCCCATATTTTATCACAAGAAATTAATGTTTCATTGAAATAGTGCTACATATATTCCTCAAAATTTGTGATACTATTCTACAGAATTTGTGGATAGTGTACTTGGAACGTTGGTTGGTATACAAGGCTTCTAAATTGTATAATTTTCTTATCTATAATATTAAATTGAGTTCTTATGAAAATACCAATAGTATTTAATTATTCAAATTATTCATTATTTATTATGTTCCATGCAATTTCATTTTTTAGGGTATAAATGTAAACTATAAGATAGGATTATCCTACAAATAGGTTGATCTATAAAGAAGACATATGACCTTAGAAAAAGTTACATAAATAGAATTCACATAGTAAATTTTGTTGCCTTAGGGTACTAGTCTAATAAGATTCCATGAATTCCTTTTCATCCTCCAATTCATGAGGTAGTCCATAAGAAATTATTATCAATTTCCATCTAAGGAACTACTCATAGAGAAAAAGACTATACACTGAGGTAGGTCTTATGTAGGCCAAAAGTTTCTTTCCTAGCTCACAAGCTACTTAGAGGGTAGATTCTACTTTTTCTTTTTATTTTCTTTTTCCTTCAATATCTATGCTCAACTTCATGTTTTCTATCTCGAGTGATCTTAATTATTAACAAGTTTCATTCCAAGTGGTCATAATGTCATGATAAGATAATTATGTCTGAAACCCTTGGTCTTCTTATGTTTTGGTTCAACCAATTTATCTTTCAATAACACAATTCATTATCTTTATTTAAAGACTAAATCTTAGTTTCTTCTATTTCTTTTTGTAGAGATGACATAGTGTTTTCCTTACCTTGTATCTTAATTTTAAGGAAGGAAATATCTTTCTCTTGTTTCCTTATAGTAACTTTATCTTTGGACAAGATTAGAGATTGATGTTCTTGTTCCTCTTCATCATGGCTAGAAGAGAGAGTCTCCTATGTCTCTAATATTGGGGATTTTACTTTATCCTTTGGTTGATATGAAGAATATGGAAGAATTCCTTTCAAAAATCCCTCAAATTTTGTTGCCATGGTTGCCAATTCCTCAATGCTAATGAGGGTTCTTCTCTTATTTTTTCTTCTATAAATCTTTCTTCAATCCATGAGTTTCAATAGGATGTTTTTGATTTAATCTATCGAGGATATCTATAGCATCCCTCTCTTGATCATCCTCCTTTTATAATATAATTCTTATTCTTCTCCTTGGTAGGGGTACTAACATAGATTCCTCCTTTGGATTATTTCTTCTTAAACCTCTCCTCATGACCCTAGATGGTGGTACTCCTAGGGTTGGTCTCTCTTCATCAAAAATTTCCAAGATAGGAACTTGGGCAGTGGCTAGTTCTGGGGTGTCCTCAGAGCTAGGTTTAGGCACCCCTATTTTCAACTTATTTTCCTTATTTACCTCTAGAGTATCCTTATTTTTAAATATGCCTCAGTTTAAGGGAATGATATAGAGGTCTCCTTTTCCTTAAATCTCTTTTTTATCTCATTTTTTAAGAATGCTTCCTTGATAGCCTTTCCATTTTATGTCTTCATGAAATGATGTTGTAAAATGATATAAATAAGTTCATAATGTCTAATGGAAGATATTACCTATAGATAATTATCTACCAGGACTTGAGTGGATCCATGTAAAAACTCAAGAAAATTCACTCTCTATTCAGGTTTATGGAGTCCTTGTCTAAGGTGAATAAGGATTCTCATTGCATTGCAACACAGAAAATTATACTACCCATCACAAGTAAAATACTTTATTACCCAAAATGTGGCTATTCTTTAGGGATCTAGCAGAATATCTATTTTAATTCCTTTTATTATACCTTATGGGCTAACAATCAATTTAGGCATAGGCTCCCCATTTTCATGAAATATTTGAATCAAGTATTTGAAGGAGGATCTTCCTACAATTCTTAGGCCTACATTTGGGATACTTGTGATTTCACTAATGACATGAATACTTACGAAAATATTGATGTCCCTCACCTTATAATGGTATCCTTTTAGGTCATGATGAATTACTTAACAAGTTGTTCATTAAATTCCTAGAATTTAATGAGAAACTCCAACCAACCTACCTCTTCAAATATGGCAGTAACTGCATCATCTTCTAGAAATAATTTTAAAAACTTTGGTTCTAATTTCTTCTCTAATCCTATCTTACTAGATTTTATTAGAGATTCTTGATGATTTAAAGATATTTTAGAAGGCATGTAGCAAAATCAGAATGATATTTTGAGCAAGATAGCATGTTTTGTTATTATGAGTTGGATTTAAAAAGAGCATGGCATGCTTAGAAAAAATTTGTAGTTAATCTCACCTTAGCTTTGGGGATACCTCAAATCTAAATTGAATCATGAGGTGTGACCATTTGGGGAGGGAAAGACAATTATTTATGCATGTGGAGGGATTGAAAAGGACCTCAAACATACCCTTGTCATTTTCCTCATGCTAAATTATACTATCATCTCCTCTTAGTGAATTTGGTGAGTGCCTTGAGTTGACATTTTCATCATTGATCTTTCCAAAAATTATTTTCCCATATGATTATTTGAGTTATGTCATCATGGCACCATTAAGTCACTTTTCACATTTGAGAGACATATTTCAATTCGTATTTTTTCCTTGGAAAAGACATATTCACTTTTTGAAATTATCTTTTTAATGAACCTTTTTTATGGCATATTCTAATTTTGGAAAACTCTCCTTTCAAAAATGGATAGACATGACATTTTGATAACTTAAATTTAATCTTATACATAGAAAAATAAAGTACAAAATATGTCAAACTTAGTTGTGATGTTGTCTTTTTTCCTTAAGCTACCACTTTTCCTATGATTAAATGACCACATCAATAAATTGAAAGGCATATATAGTATACTATAATCAATAATATTATTATTTTTTCCCTTGAAAAGTTGTTATTTCTAGTTTTCAACTTTTCATATATTTTGATTATATATATATATATATATTATACACACACACACACTCTTTTTTTTTTTTTATTATTATTATTATTATTATTATTATTATTATTATTATTATTATTATTATTATTATTACTTTTTTATTTTTTTTGGAGGACTATAATTTAATGGTTTTCAATCCTCCCCCTTTATTAAGCTTCAAATATTATCATATGGTTCTGATGAGAGAACAAGGTTCTCCCATATAACCAAATTTATATTGAGACTGAATTTGGTCGAAGAATTCCTTTTTTGCTTGGAGGCTCATGATAAAGTCTTAGTCTATGTCCATTGACTAAGAGTGTTTTTTTGTTCCCATCAAGTGGTAGAAGATGAACTAATCCACTATCAAATATATTTTCTACTTGATAGGTTCCCAACCATCTAGTATGGATCTTTCCCTTGAAATGTTGGTACTTTTAATAAGATATGATATCCCAATTCCCTTATTTTAATTTAATATATTTAATGTGCATGTCATGCCATTATTTCCTCTAATGTTATAGAATTTTAGTTTGTTTTAAAGCTTCCAATCTTATCTCATCAAGTTCATTGGGATGAATAATTATATATCTTTGTGCTTCATTCAAATTTATGCCCACTTATATTATTGTTATTAAAATATATAATTCAAACTCTATTAGAAGCAAAAGCTTCTTACCAAACACAAGTTCATAAGGTGAGAAACTTGTGGTGGTTTTATATGTGGTATTATAATCCCATACTACTTTAGATAACTTACTTACTCAATCCTTTATGTTGATGATGACTATCTTTGTCAATATGATGATGAATATCTTTGTGAACATACTAGTGGGAGGCACAATTGGGGACAATCAAGTCAAATTTTTCTAACTTTTTTCATTTTTTCCCCAAATTTGAAATTTAAATCAAAATCTAGTTGAAATCCAACAAAATTTTAAGTTTTTTTCTTTGTGGTCATTTTTGGGGGGTTAGATTAGGGGTTTATGGAATTTATTAGGTTTTGAGTGAATTTGATTAGGTTTTAGGGAATTTTTCAAGCATTTGTGGGTGGCTGATGGAATTATCACTTGATTTATAGAACCATCACCCTTTACAAGGTGGTGGTTATATAACCACATCAGTGATGATGTAACTATAATGAGGTGGTTATGATATAATCATCTTAGGGTGTTATGTATCCGCTTGGGGTGGTTATGTTACTACCTCAAAGTAGTTTCATAACTATCTCCTACAAGTTGCGGTGGTTTTGTATATTGAGAGGATGTGAAAAAAATTAATTTTTCTTAAAGGTGGAGTTGATTTCTTTGATTGACTTAAGGTCTCTTTAATTTTTGCATGGGGCCTATATTTGATGGAGTAGAACTTGGGATAAATATTAACTCTATCAAGTCCTAGTGCTTATAAGAACTAATGAGTTAACCTTGCTTGATCAAGTGGGGATACTTTTTATAGTATACGTGGGGATTACCCCCTCTTCTAACTAGATATTATGCAATCTATTAACTTATTAGGACCTTGAACAAAATACTTTAATGTTCCCTCAAGCCCTAGGAGATTGGATGATCACTCTCGTATATGTGTGTATTCAATCACTAGTCTTCCTATGATTGACCAACTGGTGTCTATCCATAATGTTGATATCCATCATGAGGCCTTCAGAGACTTTGATGCACCCGATGTGGGTGAAAAGTGTAGAGTGATACTTTATCAAGTCAAAGGATTAATAATCCCAAATATAATTAAGGCCATCACTGACATCTTTAGCTCCCATTTAATAAGAAACAAGGGCATAGATAGGCTCGTGTGCATCTGGTCATCGATCATGTGACACATAGAGGAGAGAGGGAATTTTTATGTATAGAGCTAGGAGATGTTAACATGGACCTATAGATATTTGTATCGAGTGGCTTGCCTAGGATCCCTTTTTATTAGCCACTTGACCATTATTATATATTGGGTCTATGAGAGGATGATATCCTACCAAAAGTGTGTGTAGATTGCGCACTAAGGGACATTAGAACCATCAGATGGGTAGACATATCCCCTTTCATGCATTACGCCAAATTATGAGGTATTTGATGGTGACATACTTGATTTCCTTACCTTACCAAGACATGGTTTGGAAATGGTCAAATAAGGGTGTTTATTGCGTGACATCCATTGGTGCCACCAAGGTTTGAGATAGGCTACTATAGATCAAGGCATGCCTCATGAATTGAGTGCCTCAAAAATTTAGTATGCCCTATGTGAGTAACCCCCATATACCTAAATATGTATATAAGGGTACCCATGAAGTGGGAACCTTAAGGCTATGGTGATTACCATTACACCTACTTATGAGAGGGGTGCCTATCACCTAACTAGCTTGATAGGCAGTTGGAGAAGGGTAGGTTAGAGTTAAGTAGTAGCAGCATGTGTTCACTGCCATCACCACCATCACCACACCCACCACTTCCTTAGGTCCATGCATAAGAACAACAATAATAGTTAGGCTATGGAGAGGGTGAGGCTCTCAAACATGTTGAGGTGGAGTAAGACCTTGATATAGATGAAGAAGAGGCTACAAATGATGACTCTAATCATAAATGGTAAGAGGGAGATCCAAGTAATTATTGATTTTGTTTATTCATGATTATATCTTATATTTTGATTTCTCCTAGTTACATAGTTGATTTTAAATGTGTTATATTTTTTCATGTTAGTTAGATTTGATTTATCCTATATATATTATGGGTGTATGAAGGAGGATGATCAGGGATACCCTAATTAATCTATTTTTCTGTAGCATTGGTTAGAAGTGGGATTATTTATTGGTATATCTTGGGCTTCCTACGAGTATCAATCATCATATAAATATTTTTTCCCTAGCATACCATGTGTCAATGATGGTGACAACATTGAGGAAAAATAATAGTACTTTGTTGGCCAAGGTGAGGAGAGTGGAAGACCTGGTGTACACCATGGTGAGAGGAGGAGGTGATAGATCCTCTAGTCATAAGACAAACATGATGGTGTCAAAGTAAAGCTCAAACAAGTACCATCGTCTTGGACACTAACTTATAAATAGTGAGGCAACATCAAAGGGAAGCATGAGTAGGAGATGTATGCAATTAGAAATGCGTCATTTCTGTAAATCAATCCTAGCTTAGAAAAGATAGAGTACACCCACACTTTTGATTGGGAATAGATTTGTTAACTGGGAGAATGACTAATATGGGGATCCACTAGACCTGATTAGGGGATCACTTGTCATAATACACCATGTTAGTAAGGGTTTCAAAGACTATAGTCTAACACAATCATGCAACAACCCTAAAAGAGTCCTAGGTTTTTATATTCAATCTATTTTAATAAATAAGAAAGTAAATATAATCTAGTATTCACCAAATATTGTGGCACAAAGTGGGGGTTAGAAATAAAACAAACTAAACTAAACCTATATAGAATATGGATACTCACATCAATGTATACAAAATCCTAATGTATGGAAAATAAGCATGACTTCATTATCTATATACTCTTACAAAGGAGAAATAAAGTTAGGAATACTTACCTTCAAAGATGAACCTACCGATCCTCAATCTCTCCCTTGGCCAAGGTGCTTCTCAAGAGATTGTTGTGGTATGTGAGGATAAGAAATACAAATCAGCTCTCAGCTACACAACCTATATATGAATCCAAAATACTTCTCTACAAGACAAGATCTATATCTCCAAATAAAGTATAGAACCCTAAGCTTTATTTCTAAACTAGAATGGTAAATAAGTAAATGTTCATTCACACTTATTCTTATTCACTTCTCTATTCTCAAATGGTTGGAAATGAACTTGTATATATAGGTGGATCTTACCCTAAATTATTTTGAATATGTTAGTTATACGAGGTTGACCCAATTGACCCTGTATGTTTTCAGAAGATAAATTACTAGGTGTTGAGCTAGGGCATCTAAAGGGATAACAAAAATCTCAAGTGAAAATACTCAAAAATAGTACAAGGTTGACATTGTATAATAATCAAAGGCTAAAAACTATACAGAGTCGACCTAGTCAACCTAGTATAGTCAACTAGTGAAAGGGGATCAAGTCAAGAAAAAAGAGGATAATGATATGATAAATGTTTGGAATGGGTAAGACTGAGAATAATAAGCTTATGGTAAATTATTTTAGGAGAAATGTGTGTAGATGGTAAGTGACAAAAGAGAAAAAAAACTTATGAAGCACCAATTGTCTACCCACCCCTTTCCTGGTGCACCCCTTAAGGTGTGCACTTAGAGAGATTGAGACTCGATACGTTCTTGAAAGATACAAAGTGTTAGTAAATGATAAAATTTGAAAATATTATGTGTATACATATGCCCCACTCAAAGCTCATCACATGTCATGTAAGTATAACATAGGATGGTGTTTTGGGAATATAACATGATGACAAACAACACTAATGCTAAGTAAAGTGTAGTAAGTAGAAAATAAGATAAATGAAAAGATAGAATTGAAAAATGCATACCTTTACTTACCTTAGTATTGTAGATAAATAAGTAGACTGCAAGAGATGTGAAGGTGTCCAATGTGAAGAACACTAGGTGAACCTATAAAAGTTAGTGCAAAAATAGCCAAAAATTGAAATTTTTGGAAAACAGGTATATAGTGGTTAGTAGACAGAGATTTTTAGGAAAATTGGAAAATTAAGATGGTTAATACAAGGATAGAATATTGAAGGCAAATGAATGATAAAAGGATTGGAAAATGGGTGACAAACAATAGGAAATAAATGATAAATGATTGGAAAACACAATTAATCATGTTAGAAAGTATGTAAAACATAAATGGAAAAAAGGAATGTAGAACATACTAAATCATGCTAGGAATTATGTAAAATATAAATGGAAAAAATTAATATCAAAGCAAGAAAATGCTAACAAAGATATTTAAGCAAATGAAAAAGTAAACTCATGTAAGATAGGCAAAGATAAAAACATGAAAGATGAAAAATGAAATGTAATTGAAGATGTGAGACAAACATGAAGTCATACATAAAGAGAAATATGTAATAATTCTAAATGTCATATGTAAGAGAAGGGAAGTCCACAAAAATCAAACAAGAATATGATGGAGAAATGAAAATCAAAAAGCTATAAAGGATGAAAACTCTAAACTTAGTGGTTGTTCAAAGATATAATGTAATAAAACATAACCACTGGATGACAATGAAATGGTGTGGTAGATAAATGGTGTAAGGGTGTAATCCATAGTTGTTCAAACATGTTTTGCTCTAATCATAGATAAAATTAAAATAAATTAATGCTAGCATGTTTTTAAGAGGTAAAGAAGAAAGAATAATAGAAGAGGGAAAACAAATTTGGAATCACAATTTGCCTTTCAAGGGGGGAAATGAAATGGGTGGATGAGAGAATGAAGGAAAAACTAAGGTAGAGAAACTCTTTATCAAAGTCAAGACACTCAAATTAGGTTTGTCAAAACTAAGGACTTTTGACCTTAAGGACTCTGAAGAAATTCTCTTAGCCATACAAGTCTTAGATCAATAAATATAATATATATATCATCCCATGAAGCTTATATGCATGAAAATTAAAATGGACCTACCTTTCCACAACATGTTCCCTATTCCTCAAGACCCCTTACAAAGTCATCGATCTACTACGAAGATTAGGTACTTGTGTGAGAAATTAGGTATCACTATAGAGTTTTTTGAATTCCCCTATTCCAATCTACTAGCCTTCGACACTCTAATGGACCTTGGTTCTATGTGAGGCCAACTATGGAGTTTGAGCTTAAATTAGAGATATGAGATGTGCTTGTAATCACATATTTTGGTGTGATTTGACTTTTAATATTTTTATGTTACCTTTTGAATATCATTGCCTTTAGTTTTAAATGATTTGGCTTTTAAATTTCTTGATGGATTTTTGTATTCCTCCTCCATATGGATTGGTTTTCTTCCTCCTCCATATGGATTTGGAAAACCAAACATGGATGCTAAAGATGAATTTCATTTGAATACTGGGACTTGGTTTATAATAGAGAGAACCTCAAAGATCATGGGGTCTAAGAGTCTAGTAAATGTAGGTGAAATAAAATTGTTATCTTGACTTCAACCTTGTTTTAGCCAATGTGGATTGAAATAGAGGGGAAATCAAGAGGAATGGCACATGAAACAAATTTTAATTTATTCAAATTGAAAAAAAATGTGACAAAGGGAAAAAAGGGATACAATGACAGTAAATTGTGATTCCTTATCATAAGAATGAGGGAAATGGAGGAAAACATGCTAACATAGATTGGTGTGAAAATTCCATCTATCAAAAAAAAAAAAAGCAAAACACATTTTATAAAAGGAAGAATAATATGGTAATTTTATGAGGAGGGCCAGGTTCTATCCATGGTCTTAAAATGAAACTTATAAAATAAGAACCATGAGGGTGCCAAAAAGAAACATGTGAAACAATAAAATGAGAGAAGTAAATGTGGTATTTTATGAGAAGGGCCAAGTCCTATCCATGGTCTTACGATGAAAACTCATGAAATATAAACCCATGGGCGTGAATGCTAAATAAGGAAAAAATAATCATAAAGCTACTAAGGCAAATAATAACATAAAAAATACAACAATAAAAGAAATATATGAGGACAAAAAATCAAATCAAATGCCAAATGTAATGTGTAATAAAATAAAATAATGTAAAGGTGAAAATGATGTTTATAAATTAAAATTAAAAGAAACAAAGTGCAAAAAAACAAATAAACATGAGACAAAAAGAACAAGACCTATGTTAACGTCTGTATCAAAGATGAGAATATGAAATATGAGTCTATAAGTCTTGAAAGGTTTCTTGAAGTTGAATTTGTTTGTTATTATACATTATAAAATAAGAGTGGGCATCATAATATTCACTAATGGATAATTGGATGTAGGTATGGGCATTGTAAGATGCCCCAATCTCTAAAGAGACATATAGATGGGCATTGCAAGATGACCCAACATGTGAGTTAGAGTGAGGTAACATCAAACCATTAAAATGATTTGCATTAGGTTGGTAGGTGCATTTGGAGATAGGTAAATGTTTTGGTTTGGTATATTTTAGGGATGTTGAATGTGACATAGGATTTTTAGGAGAGGTGTGAAGAGGTAAAGTAGGTAAAGGAGGACCATGTATGATATGATTTGGAGTAGGCATTTGAACTAGGTACTATTTTGTTTCATGTGACCTAAGAGGTTGAGGTTTAATGGATGTAATGATATGTTTGAAGTTGTTAATGTGAGTTATCATTTCCTTATTGGTGTAGGAAGAAGGATTGATTGTGGTTTGAATTAAATTAGCAGATGAGTTGTAGGTATTAGATAATTGTTGTTGATCATTAGGTAGTTGATGTTGATGTGATTATGGTTCTTTAAATTGAATTTGATAAGAGTGAAGATAATATTGATAACATTATTTTGTGAGAGTATCAAGATTTAAATACAAAACAAGCAAGGAAGAAATAATAAATCGGTGAAGATCATGACAAGACTCATGAGAATGACCTATATTAGCATGCCACTAACAAAACTTATCAGTATTGTACTATTTTTAGAGGAGGTTTGGAAGGTTCAAAGCTCAAGGGTTTAGAAGGTGGCAATTTATACTTAAGTTATTCTAGACTCAATGGAGGGTGGGTCGGGTTAAAATTAGTTGAATTGGATGCTCCATTTTGAGGTTGGGGAGGCTTGGATGAATCAATGTTATGATAAAATGATTGGAAAGTTTATTTAGTTTTTTTTGAGGTGTTTAAAATTGAGTCATAAGAAAGTATTGCCTTTTATCTTGGTCTAAGGGTTCTTCTAAAGTTTTAGGTGAAAAGATTCAAACTTTGTTGAAGGGGAGGCTTAAGATTAGTCACAAAAAGTTTTTAAAGATTATCATCATTCATGTTATGGTACACTTTATGAGTAAGATACTTCTATCATTTGATAAAAATATGAGAATATTCATTAGGAAGTTGCTTGACATTGATGAAATGGTTAAGGTAATTTTTAGGAAGGTCATCATGTTGGAATTCCTTCACTAGAGCATTGACTAAATCCTCTAGTTGTGAGATTGAACGTCTAAGAAGCCTTTTGTACTAGTCAAGTGCATCACCAACAAAGTTTTTAACTAAGATCTTGGTGGTAGAAAAGGTGTTAGTTTGGACCCATTCCTTATAGATATTACCAAAATACTTAAGAAAGATAGTAGGGTCCTTAGTCCCATTAAATGTGATAGTTGGAGAAATGTTTCCAATATCTATTGAGGTAATGAATGGGGCTAAAGTTTAATTTTGAATATGTTGAAGCATTTTATTATTTATTATAGGTTGAGAGATGATATTTCCATTGGTATCTATAAGAGGAGGAGGGATAAAAAATTTATTTGGTTGAGACATGATGAATTGAGGTGGTTGACTAATCATGTTTAATAAATATTATTGCATGTTTATCATTTGAGATTGATTGGTTGTTTCAATGATATTCATTTGATGTATGAATTTTGAAATAATTTGAGTTTTATCAATAGGTGGGTTGGTGTTTCTAGGATGGTTATTGGTAATGTTGGTGGGAGGAGGATTATTTATTGGTGAAGGATTCCCAACATTAGTGTTAGTTGTCTTAAGTGTGGTAGAAGAAGAAGGAAGATTGGTAAAGCCACCATTCTTGTTAGAAGTGTAAATAGTATTATCATCAAAGTTTTTTAATAATTATGAATAATCTATATTATCAATTTGATTGGTTACAACCATGTTACTTTGGGAAGTGATAATGCTAGGTGCTCTTGTTATGGGTGTAACAAGAGGATTATAAACATTGGTTTTAATAGGTGGAACGCAATGCAAGGTTCCAATATTTGATGCAAATGGGTTGATGAGTTTATGAATTCTAGGTTTATAAGGTGTAAAAGTGGTATAAGGTATATTATTGTAATGGTTTGGGATTTTTCTAATAGGATTCTTTGGATCTATTATACGATATGGGGTAGATTGAGATTAACAAAGATTTAAAACTATGTGATGAAGAGTTATACCATAAAGATTTGTCTTATATGGTGGATAGGCAAGGTAGGAGAGAAAATCCCATGTAAATTCAGAATGGGTTGAGACTGTCAAGAAAAAAATTGATAAGAGGATTCATGATGCCAAGCAAGAGTGGATATCAGAAGGCTAAAAGGAAAAATAGGGAAAAAATTGGTAAATAAGGAAGGAAAAAAATAGTATAGGGTCAATTGGATCAATATAACATTGTAAAAAAAGGCTATAAAAAGAGTAAATAGGGTCTACAAATAGTATAAGGTCAATTGGGTTGATTCAGTATAGTGAAGAGAGGCTGGAAAAATAAACAAGGTTGACTAGGTAGACCTAGTACAATATATAGGGAAGATTAAAAAGCCTATAAAAAATTATGAATTGAAACAAGATAATTTTTGAAAGTAATTTAGAAAATTAATAACTAAAGTGAAACAAATAGTCAATTTTATTAATGTTTGCCAACCCAATTGAGGCACATAGCACAAAACCATGCACTAATGCTAGCTAATGCAAGTTTTTACAATATAAAATACAATTGAGTAAAGAGCAAGAAATCAACTTGGAAAGTAAAGAGATAACTAATTGGTCAACCTAAATATTTATTAGATTATTAGAATATGATTTTAGATGTGATGAGAAGTTGGATATAATCAATGAACTAGAAATCAATCTAAAGATAGTTTCAGGAAGTTTGGGCTATAAGGGATCTATAGTGGTAATGATATAGGTTTGGTATTGGGGCTTACCCCATCACTTCACACATCATAGTGATAAGGGTAATGGGTTCTTATTCATAATATACCATTAACCACACTTTATACTTGACAAGAAAATCAAGTTAGTTTCCCCCTTGGTGATGAAAACCAAGTAGGTTGGCCTTGGGTAGTCAAATGTTTAAAATTATTTTTTAGATTTTGTGATTTGGTCATGTGTGCATAAAATAGAAAATAGTGAACCTAAATGATTTATTGAAAAAAGACCTAATTAATCTATGTGATCTATTGTATGGATGCAACCAATAAGAAATGAAAGTGTGACCTAATTACTAGCATATAAGGTTAATTTCAATTTTAAAACAAGGTACAGAGTTGATATAATCAACATTGTATGCATAGAATATAGAACATGGTCGATAAGATCAATCTTATACTATGGAAGAAAGGTATGAAAACGAATAGGGTCAATAGAGTTGACCTAGTTATCTAATAGCACACAAAACATAGAACTAGGTTGATAGGGTTGATCCAGTTGATTGTGTAGGGGTAGTTTTAAAAATTATAAAATATAAAAGGAAAGACTGTAAAGAAAGAGATAGAGAGATAGAAAGGAACATTGGTGGATCAGATATGTAGATAATGAATATTGATGTTCAATAACCTTGATATAAGCTTGTAAACTCTACTAACTCAGTCGACTGGGTCAATCAAGCTCTATAAGGACTTATTGTTGATTGTCGAAAATGTACATAGTTGATTAAGTTAACCTAGTATGTTGAACAAGATGCTTGAAAATGTATAGGGTCAATTGAATTGACCTAGTAGTCTAGATTGGATGTCTAAAAATATAAAAAACTATACTAGGTCAACTAGGTCGATCTAGTAGTTTGTATCTAAAAGCCTATGCGCATAAGTTAGAATTAGATTGATGCATTCGACCTAGTATGACAAATATATGATAAAATAATGAAATAAGTGAATAAATCCTGCAAGGGTAAGTTCATGTTGGGTTCACCATAATATATGTAATCATAAATGCATCATATCTATAAATAAATACTAGCTTAGAGAAGATAGAGCATACCCACACTTCTGAGTGGGAATACATTTATCAAGCAGGAGCATGACCATTATGGGGATCTACTAGACCTAATTAGGAGATCACTTGTCATAATACACTATGATAGGAAGGGTTTTAAAGCCTATAGTATAACACAATCATGTAACAACCTTAAAAGAGTCCTAGGTTTTGATATTCACTCTATTCTACTAAAAAAGAAAGTAAATCTAATCCAGTGCACACCAAAGCTTGTGGTACAAAGTTGGAATTAAAAATAAGACAAACTAAACTAAAAATGCATAGAAGACATATACTCACATCAATGTATATATAATCCTAATGTATGGAAGAGAATCACAACTATATTATCTATATACTCTTACAAAGGAGAAATAAAGTTAGGAATACTTACCTATGAATACGAACCTACCAAGCCTCAATCTCTCCCTTGGCTAAGCTACTTCATAAGAGATTGTTGTGGTATGTAAGGATAACAAAGACAAATCATATCTAGGATACACGACCTATCTATGCATCCAAAAGACTTATCCATAAGATAAGATGCATATCTCCAAAGAAAGTATCGAACCCTAAGCTTTATTTCTCAAGTAGAATGGTCAATAAACAGATGTTCATTTGCACTTATTCTTCTTCACTTCTCTATTCTCAAATGGTTGGAAATAAACTTGTATATATAGGTAGATATTACCTTAAATCCTTATAAATATGTTAGATATATGGGGTCAACCCATTCGACCCTATATTTTTTTGGGAGATAAATCACTAGGCTGACTGAAAGGCTAACAAAACTCTCAAGTGAAAATACCCAAAAATAGTATAGGGTCAACCCAATCGACCCTGTATAGTAATTAGAGGCTAAAAATTGTACAAGGTCAACCCAGTCGACCTAGTATAGTCAACTAATAAAAGGGGATCAAGGCAAGAAAAAAGAGGATAATGATATGAATTTTTTTTGGAATGGGTAAGACTAAGAAGAATAAGCTTAGGGTAAATTGTTTTAGGAGATAAGTGTGTAGATGGCAAGTGGAAAAAGGGACAACAATCTTATGAAGCACCAATGGTTTTCCCACCCCTTCTCAATGCACCCCTTAAGGCATGCACTCAGAGAGATTGAAACTTGATGGGTTCATGTAAGATATAAAGTGTTAGTAAGTGATAAAAGTTGACAATATTATGTGTATATAGGACATGTCATCGAAGGCAAAGCCCCAAACATTCATCCACCTCAAATCCTTTTCAAAGGATGAGGATGGGATTTTGAGACTTATTATATATGTTTTTGATATAAAATTATATATGATGGTTCTATTTTAGATGTCTTGAATCATATTGTCCCTTTATGGAGGTATTGTATCAAATAGTTTTATTGTATAAACTTGACAATTTAATTGATATATATGTATATATGATTTGGCATATTTTCATTAATCATTATGTGATGTGATTATTTATTTTCATATCACCTTCTCAGCTCATGTACTTTAGAGAATTAGATATGTGATGATGTATGTATATGTGTATATCTTTTTTTTTGATATGTTGCTATGGAAAAAATGCTTATTTATATGTGGAAATAGAATTAATGTAGGTGATTTAATGTGATGGATGTACATATGTAACGATGGCTATGTTAAAATTTGTCTTGAAGGTGATTACCTAATTTCTTTGTTCACACAATATATGAGTTTCAATTTGCAGCAAGGGATAAAAGGGAGAAATAGGATCAATGTGAGATTAACTATAAATAAAAATTTCATAAGAAAAAAGAATATGACCTAATCCTTGTGAGCAAAGGGTAATATGAACTTTTTGTTAAACTTTTAAAATTCTAAATTTATGGGCTTCATCTAGAGAGACTTATGCTTATAGAATTAGTAAATGGGAAAAGGTTACCTTTTTTAAATGTAAACATATGGACAACCAATTTTTAAGAAATTTATTTTTAGACACTCTTTCTAATTTTACCTTCCTTTTGCATTTATCTTTTTCTTTTCTTTGCAGCCCCCTAAACCTAGTCTCATGTGACTAAGAAGACACATGGTATCATCACTAGAGGCTATATATAGGTGAGTTAGGGAATATCTCCCCAATTAAAACCCTATGGAACTAGTAATATGTGAGGGATAAATACTGAGGGTTAACAAAGGGAGAGAGACGTATAATTTGAATTTTGTATTTGCATAAGCTTTTGATTTTTATATAAGCATTTACGTTTCTATTTGTAAGGCCTTTACCCCATAATTTTGGTCTCATGCAACTAGTAAGAAGTAATGGATCTTCATTGAGGACCAAGATGGGTAGGTAAAATTATTTTATTTTAGACGTATCAATGTTTTGATTTCCAAAATTACTATAAAGGAGAGTTTCTATTATAGACAAGCTTCTAGACTCCACTACAGGGTATCATTTGTCTAAGTTATGCAAGAATATGTAGGGAAAGGGTGTAATCTAATCATAAGAAATAATAAAATGACTAATATGACATGTTTATTTTGAGAATACTCTATACAAAGTGACAAGGTGATATAAAAATGGAGTGACATGGCATGTTGTATTTTGAATGTTTTTATTTTGTATGAACCAACCAACTAAACAATCATGAAACAATACACATAACATGTAGGTGAATATGTAACCTATGAAAATGCCATGTAAATGAGAAGTGATTGATATTTAATAATTAGATGTAGTAGTGTTTTAGGTGTAGAGATTTTATAGACTCATTAAACTCTTTGCCCTTTAAAGTGCATAATTGATAGGCAACATTGTTGAAATTAGATGTTACTAAGTAGGGTCCCAACTAGTTGGGTATGAATTTATGACCTTCTCATTTATTTATGTCAATTAGACCATCAAGCCTAAGGATGAGTTCTTCAACACTGATTGGGTGCCCATAAACATTTTTGTTACATTACCTACACATGCGGTCAATGTAAGTTATGTGATTATTTACGATGATGATTTGATGTTCATATAGGAGCTCTAACTCAACTAGATACCCCTTTATATATTATTATTCATCGAGGAAGCCTTGAAGGGAGATGTGAAGGCTAGGTATTTCCACCTATAAGGATAGAATGGCCTTATACCCAAATACTAGTGAATATAGGATTACTCTGATGGGTGTTTTAATAATTATTCTATAAGCCCATAATTTTGGATAGAGATACATATGCCAATCTCATTTAGAGTCTTTGAAATTTTTTATCAAGATTGACTTGAAGGTTTTGTTGGTAACTTCAGCTTGGTCATTCGATTATAGATAATACAAGGAAGCCTAAGTGGTGTGATATACTAAATTTCTCACACAACTCATGAACTTTAAGATTATTTAAAGGGGACCCATTGTCAATAAAGATGATCTATGGGACTCTGAATTGATAAAGAATTTGGATGAAATTTGCAATGATATATCTGGTCATAGTCAACAAGGTCATCTATTCTATCCATTTGGTGAAATATTTGATCATTGTGATGATGAAGTGGTGATTTTTTGAAGAAGCAAGGGAGAGTTTACCTACTAAATCCAAACCCTAGGTATAAAATATCCATGAAGTGATGATGGGTTGTAATGACCTAGTAGGAATATGTATCTCATGTGAAAAATGTTGGTACTTCTCATATTTGTATAAATATTTGATAGTATCGTGGTCTAGATTTAGCCATAAATATCCCATCCTATTAACCTTTTTAGTGGTCATGTGGCCATCAAAGTGTCTACCACACATGCTATTGTGATAATGAAAATATACCTTTTCTGATTCTTCTTGGTCAACACACTAGATCAACATGCCATTAAAAGTCTTGTGATAAAGGACTATATCTAAGATGGCATACTTAGACATGATAACATGAAGACATATTTTCTATTAATAATTGGCACCTTTGAGATAGGTTCAGTCAACTAGCTAATTTATGATGTCTATGTACCAAGGAGAGGAACTAGTGGTAGGCTTTTATATATATCATATCAACTCATTAGGAAAATTAGTATCATCAAGGTCTTTTCTTCCAAAGGAGAATCAACTAACTAATAAATTATGATTTATCTTTTAACAAAATTTTGGTTGATATAAGTTAATTCAAACTCACTTAGGAACATAATTAAACATCTAGCCTTCCAAGAAATCCAACTAGGTTAGGAAAGTCCATAGGGCTTGAGATCTTACAATAAATTTTGTTTCTTGATTATGAATATAGTGTTGCAATCACTTGGTTATAAACACTATTGTTATGCATTCCTTTTCTTCCTACATCTATCATGTCTCATAATTGACAAGGGTTCAACTAATGAAATAGATCACGCTTTCCTTAATGGCATCATCTTCTTGAGCCAACATACATGAGAGGGATACCTCAGTCACTCTTATATAAAGTATAAAATGTTTATTTGGCTTAGGTTCCATGAGCAAATTAATAGACACAAGAAAGTGTTTTATTACTTTGAATGCTTCTTAAAAATCACTTGTCCAAGTTATGTCGCTTGTATTTTTGAGCAAGTTATTCATGGGATGACCAGTGTAGGTAAGGTCAGGGACAAATCACTGAATAGCTCCCAAATTTTATAAAAACATCAAGATGTTGGATTCATCTATGGGAGGTTTCATTTTTAAGATTGATTGTATCTTAGTGGGGTAGATATCAATCCCATGCTATGAGTTGATGTAGCCCAAGATTTTTTTGTTTGTGACTCTAAACATGCATTTCTCTAGATTGATAATAACTCCATATTCAATCAACCATGTGAGGATGATGTGTAATATTCATAAATGGTCCTCACTTTACCTTGATTTTCCAATTAAGTCCTCCATGTAGACCTTCACTATTTTATGGAAGAGGTTATGGAAGATGTCAGTCATATCCCTTTGATACTTGCCCCTGCATTTTTTAGGCTGAAGGGAATTAAAACATAGAAAAATGTTCCCCAAGGTGTTGTGAATGAAGTCTTGATTTGGTATTCATCAGAGATGCAAACCTAGTTATATACTAAAAATCCATCTATGAGTGATAATATATCATTTCTTATAGTAATAGTGATAATGATGTCAATAGATGGGAGGGGGAAATCATCCTTTAGACATGCCTTATTAATGTCCTAAAAGTCTATCCATATTTTGATCTTATCATTCTTTTTGAGAATATGTATGATGTTAGACATCCATTTAGAGTAATAAATGGTCTTAATGAAGCCAAATCTTGATGAATTCTTCCTTTACCATCAATGTGACCTTAGGTTTGATGTGTTTGAGTTTTTTTATAGGTTTCACATCAGGTGATGTAACTAGATTATGGAGAATTGCATCAAGATTGATTCCTATCATGTAGATGTAGGAGAAAGTAAAGGATTTGGAAAGTTCTATGAGGATTTTCTTATGGTCTTTCACCTATTTATTAGAGCAAAGATCCTAGCTTGAGGAGTCTAGGGTTCTCTTCCATTTTGAAATTAATGTTAATTATATCTTCAATGAGGGATGTGTTTCTATCCTTAAATATGTTGGGAGCTTGAGGAAGGTTAGGGTCTTTGCCCTTAGTGTCAAAGACATCATGTTTGTCATGATAGGAGAATTAATCCTCAAATTGGTAGTATGAATTATCAAAATTAATTCTAAGGGTTGATTTAGGCTAATAGGTAAATAAGATTCCCCTCTTATGGTAGAATGAGGGGAGGTCATTATATGCCTATATGAATTTAAAGATGGCCTCATCATAATCACTAGATATAGGATAAGAGGTTCTTCATCTTATTTGACATGGGTGACTGTTTGGTCATTAAGAGTCTTAATTATGAGAGGCTCCATTATGACTTATACTATATAATTAGATTATGGGATTGTTGGATGGGGATGAAACATGAAGATGAGGTAGCCATAGAGTCGACAAGTGGTTGATTTTTCTAGGTACTATTTCAATAGAAATGAAATTGAAGTTTTTGGTGACAACACAGATAATAATTTTGTATAATTGAGGTGTTTGTCTTTGGTCTTATAGACTTTGGACACTTGGTTTACAACTAGCTACATCTCTCCTTAGATTCTCAATTTTTAGACACTTAAGTACTTTTTAATAAGCATACCAAGCAATAGAGCCTTGTACTCAACTATATTGTTTGTACATTATAAGTCTAACTTGAACATGAAAGGCATAACTCATCCTTCAAGTTATATGAGGATGACTCTTGTCCTAGTTCCTAGGTGCCACTTGGCCCCATCATAGTATAGGAACCACTGATCATGCGTAGAAAGTAGGCAAGAATTTTTTATTCTTTGATATTTCAACCATATGAATGTTGAGGTTGTCAATCAATCCCCCTTGGGGTTCCTAACTCTAAAACTTAGGAAGATGATGAACGCATCCATTATGTGGGGTGAATGGGAAGGAGTGTAGGGGTGTCGATAACCCAATCTCATGTTATAAATGAAGGAATGAAATAGCTTATGAGGACATGAAAGGTTATATTTTAAGCTTTGGGTTGAGATAGGTGAGAATTTCTATACATTTTAAATATTTTATGTTTAGCTTATTTTACAGAGTGGGGAATATGTTGGCATATCTAGTGTTTTATTTGGGTGTACGGAGTATGCCCATGTAGTTAGCGTTTTGACTTGGTAGAGGAGATACATGAATATATTCATGTAACTTATAATATTATGGATAGGACATGGGTAGTACTATTTATCCTATCAATATATGTGTGAAAGCTTGTAGGATTTTGATGAACAAATTTTTAGGGTCCTCCTCCTTTATGGTAGATAAAAGAGGATTTTCCCTTGGAATACATGGGTAATCATGGATTTTAATGTTGATATATATCCTACTAATAACCATGGTGTGAGCCTCCTCCTTGAGGACTAGGATGACATGGGGATGGGAGATAACTTGGTTGATTATCAGTGGTTTTTGAATGGAATAAGAAATCAGAGCAGGTGGGGGTTGAAGGATGGCAACTGATATCTCCACAGGGAGTATCCCAGACATGTCATGGACCCTAAAAATGTGGTATAGTCCTATCATGGTAGCATCCACCAAAATACTTTGAATTGGTTCAAAAGTGATAAGAGTGGAGTGTGGCATATAACTTGTTTCCCTATGGTTGGCCCTTAATTGGCCTTGGTGATGACTATTAAGATGGTCATTGTAGAGGGGCCTTTCCTTATCCATAGACATTTTTATGATAAAAAGGTGTGGTATGCTAGTTATCCCCTCTTGGGGCTGATAACCTTAGGGACCAAAAAATTCATAGGTCCCTACTCCTCATAGATCAAATGGGAGATTCAGAGGAGTGTCCTTTTCTAGGAGACTGATGATTTTAGTCATAGGCATGGTGGAAATTACCACACTAGTGACTAGTTCTAAACTAAAAACATTGTAATTTTTGGTTATGTCCTTTTCTTCTAGTTTATCTTTTAACAAGGTTTGATGTATTTCCTTCCCTTTCTTCAAAATAATGACCTTAGGATTTAAGGATCTAGTAATGTCAGCCAATTGTGGGGGCTTCATGACCCCATTAATAGGTAAGTGATAATCGATGTGTAACCTTGGTTGGTTGTGCATAGTAGCTTGTAATATATCAAAGGGCTTAGATCCCCTTGAGTTATAAAAAATCTCCCCAAGTGTAATAACTAGACTTATTGGAACTAAGTGGAAGGAATAGCCTTCATTTGATGTATATATGGCCTTCCTAAGATCATGTTGTAATTGATGTCTTTTTTTATGACATATAAATCTATTAGTACCATCTTAGGATGCAATGTGATTGGGAGTATGATAGTCCCAATCGAAGTAGATTTGAGACTATCATAACTTTAGAGAGTGTTTCACATTGTAGAACAGTTGGTTTCCCCATAACCAAGCTTTTATAGGAAATAAAATGGGATAATTTTCATATTCTTTCCATCATCAACCATTGATTTCTTCACATAGTTGTTATAAACCTATAGTTATAATAAAAAAGGTTGGATATCCTCTCTTTGATAGTTTAGAGTCAGGTGTGAGTATTTGTAGATCAAAGAAGTAGAAAGCATCTCATGATTCCTAACCAGGTAGGAATATGTCTATATCATTGTGGTTAATCTAAGCTTAATGGGGAGGAGTGATGCTAGATAGGTGTCTCAGTCCTAGGGCATTGATCAAGGTTGAATGCTGAGTAGGATATTTATTGAGTATGTCTAGAAATGAAATGTGGGAGAAGTTTTTGGTCATGTCAAAGATTAGGTCATAATTCCCATGGGTTTGAGGATTTTATTCATTTCCAATATGTTTGAGGAGTGGAGTGATATAAGATAATACTCCCTAGTGCAATAGGCATTGGGGTTGTAGCCCTAGCTCATGTTTTGTCCTTGCTATCCAAACCCCTATTGGTTGTTGCATAGGTAGTATTTTTGGTTTTTGAACACAGGATATTATTCATTTGATTAGTACTAGTTTTGGTTATGATTTTAGTTTTTCATATTACAATTGCATGAATGGTAGGAGGGGGGACTTTGATACCTGACCCCTACATTATTAATGTTGCTTGGTGTTATATACAGGTTTATATTGACTATTATTTATGGGGTTTTACTTCTTGGTTTAATTGGAGATGCCATCATTGGTAGCATTCCTCTTGTAGTTTAGGATTTTGGGACCTTGGTTATTTGTATTTTTTGGGTTTGCATTTTGAGATCCCCCATTGTTTTGGTTTGGGGTGATGATGCACCCAATGGTCCCATAAGTTCACCACCCACTATTAATGGTTTCCTAGTCAATTCACAGTGTTTTCTCAAGGTCTTCTTCATATTACTGGTATGATAACTTCTAGATGTCTTCCCTTCTTTCCTTATTGAGGGAATGAAGGAAAATATTGCATATTTCTCATTGGTTTATGTTATTTTTGTTGTTAGAGGAGTATAGGACCTACTTCCATATCATGTTGAAATGGGTGGTTGATTCATTGTATTCTTACTTAATATGTAATAACTAGCATATGCTAGTCTTTATAAGTTTTTTCATGTAAAAGGCTTTGACAAACTCAGCCATAAGTTGGTAAAAAGAGTGTATGGACCCTTTAAGGACATAATAGTACTAGTTGAGTGATATTCCCTCAAGATTCTTGGGAAATATCTTCTCTACAACCCCAACCCAAAATATGAGTTCCCTAATGGTAGTAACATAGCCTTTTACATTTGTGTTGGATTCCCTTCCCCTTTAAATTTAGGAAGTTTAGATAGGTGGCATGGAATAAAAACCCTAGTATATTGTTATTTAGAGGATATTTGAGATATTTGGCATAGGTTCCCATTTTTCTAAAAAATTTCATAGTTGTAGTGGTACTATGGTTGAAAAGGGGAGCTGCACAAGGGTCATTTTGATAATTGTTAAAGGGAAAATATGAAACATGATACAGTTATGTGGAATAGGTTAGAACATAGCTATCTATATGGGTAGACTTTGATTACATGTAGAAGTAATAAGGTAGTTTGTTAGACATATGAGTCATAGTAATTTATTTTGGCAAGGTATGTGTAGTTTGTGTGTAACCTAAGGGTTGATTTTTATTTAGGTCATGGATACAACACACTAGGGTGTTAATGAGATAGCTCAAGCTAGCATTAGTGTCAGGTATGTGGGTCTCCATGGTAAGAAGGGTATATACATGAAATGGGGAGGTCTAAATGGATTGGTTTGATATGGACCTCCCTTAAGTAGTGTTTATGGCTAATGGTGGTGGGTTGGATTTGTTTTGACTCCTACCAAGGAGGTGGGTAGGGCTTGCATTTGGTTGGCCTCATTGTCTAAGTGATGGATCCTTCTTAGGTAGTGATCATATTTGGTGACACTTTTTACAATTTATCTTTTCAAGCTAATGGATGACCTAGTGGACACACAAGGAGTGAATGTGCCTCTACATGTGTGAGTCATGATTTGGGAGTCATGGTTATTACTTATAGTTTCATATATGTCATGCATCTCTTAAATAACAACCTCACTCTTAGTTTGAGTGTTTGGAAGGGAGTAATTATAAGATTGGTATTTTGAATTAGTGTTGAAATTTGGATTGTTCTAACTCATCAATCAAGGTTTTTTAGACATAATTTGGCTTCTTTTATATCCCTCTAGGCTGAGAAATCCACCAATATCTTGTCTAGACATATTCTAGGGGTATATGGATACCTGAAGAATAAATGGAAGGAGGGAAGATAAAAAAATGAAAGGAGAATAGAAATAAATGGATATGAAAAGGATTAATTGCTTCATGTTAGGTTCACAAATTTTAATGCACAAAAATTATCACACACTAAACTATGCACTTGACTCCCCAAGGTTTGGTCAAGGTGATCGACATAATGGATGGACTAGGGGTTTGGTTAATTGTTAGGTGCAATAGGATTTGGGATAAGTGGTGAAATTGGGTTATTTTGATATAAACAAAAGACCTCATCATCATATTTATGTTTTTTAATAATGTTTTGTTGTTCATAAACCAAGCTCCAAGGTCCTTCAGTCTTTGATATCACAAGAAGGTAAAGTTCTTGGTCAATATTAGGTTTTGGGAAAGGAGGGAGATCAGATTGGATGAGTCATGGGAAAAGGTCCACTCTACAATGTTGACTCTACCTAGTTAATGTCATACAATAAATGTGAAGGGTATTATATGAGGTTAGACCTGAGGAGAATAAATAGGTATGAATGAGAGACTAGGTCTAGATAACATTGTGTTGATGTCTTTTGTTCTGAGAGAGGATAATGATAGGTGGATTAGGGATACATTATTTTTCTTATACTACAACTAAATATTCTATGATGAGGTGAAGAATGGGATCGAATCAAAATACCTCATGTCTCAACTTAGTGATAATTTTTTATTGTGTGATGATGGTGGGACCAAGTACTCTAACTCTAGTGAATAGACCATGTCAGATAATGGAAAAGTGTATAAACATGTTTAAACAATGGCTTGTAAAATGTGTATGTTAGAATGTTGAAGTAAGGATTGATGTATGGTGATTGTGAACATGGATAAGGCTTATATGTTATATGGTTTATTTCATGGATTGGTAAGGCTTTTGATATTCCTTACATGTGTTAACAAGTCTTTTGACACTATTTTTGTTTGTTTTTGAACTTTTCTTAGTTTTTTAGAAGTAAATGCTTGTTTATTGAAAATGAAGTGATAAAAGTAAAATAATATCAAAATTTAAAGTAAATAGAATCAAAGCTATTTTTTAATTCTTTTCAATGTTCATAATATATGCAAAGAAGGAGAGGACCCTATGTTATTATGCAAGATGTTGATTTTTCCTAGCTCTACTTGTATACAAACTAGATGAAATGTTTTTGTTTATTTTGACTATTTTTGTATGAAATGAACTAAATGTATAAATTTAATCTATGCATTCAAGTAATATGATAAGATATCTGATTAAAAATATCATAAATAAGACACTTTCTATGCATTTTCTTTTTCACAAGCAAACTAAACTAGCTTTTCAACCTTTCTAATTTACTACAAACAAAACCTTTTTCTTTTTAATGATTTGATAAGATGAAAAAAGAGATGCAAGTTTTTATTTTTTATATTTTTAAAAAGGAAAATGGAAATGTTTGTAACCCTTAAAAAAAATCAATAATCTACTATCGTTGTGTATGCACCTATAGTTGTCTATGTTTATATGTTTGACTAGGTGATTATTTGGAGTACAAGAGACTCATTTAGATATTGAAATATAAAATTTATCTTTGTTGGAAATAATATAGATACTTGATAATATATTTTTTAGGATGATTGACAAAATGAATTGAAATTTGGGAAAGAAACTAATCTACTGAGATGCAAGCATAAACCAACACTAGCAATATTTTTGTAGCAAAGGCAAATGAAAAAGAACATGTCTCTTTCACTATCAAATTTACTTATTTTTTTAAATATGTAAAACTAATTTAACACAAAAAAATCTAAATTAAATCTAATCTAATAAATAAAATAAATATTGGAAATCAAGAGAACTCTAACTTGATTTTGGCATAAATCAACTAAAAGCATGTGGTGTGTTGATAGATGAATCCTCAGTATACTAGCTTCATATTCTCTTATATAAATTCCAAAAACCCTCTATTTGGAGGATGCATAAACTCTAGGACTAGATGGAAAAGGGGAGACATAATCCACAAATGGAGATCAATTGAACTGACGTTGGCTAATATATTGGCTTGTAAAGTCTAAGTTTATTTCACCAAGAATACTTCTTCACTTGTAATTGTGTCATCAACTTGAAAATAATAGAGGCTGAATCTTTTGGTAATTTTAGTAAGTTTGTGTCCATAAAATATTCTCAATATCAACTTCTAATGGTAATTTTCATATCTAAAATCATGCCAAAATTGGCTTTCTTATAGGAAAAGCTAAGATCTTACATGGAGGAGCTTAACTAAGTGTGACGGTGAGTTCAACTTACAAGGAATTAAAGAGGACTAAAAATAAAAGAGGGAGTCAGCTAGGTCTAATTAGAGGCAAACAAAGGTGATAAAAATTAGAAACACAATGCTATTTATGCAAAACATGTGAAAATAGAGTCACACAAACTCATTTTTGAAGGCATTTCAACTGTGACAAAACCACCACTTTATGTAAGGGCGGTTGTAGAATTATCACTTAAGCTGAAAAACCACCATCACAAGACCACCATAGTGTTAATACAAAACCACCCCTTAGCATCAAAATTATTGCCTAATTTACATAACCATCATGGTAGTTATGTAAAATAAGGGGTGGTTTCATAATGAAGAAGCACAGTTTCGTTACCTAGAGCAGTGGTTTTGTCATCTCTGGTCAATTTTTGAAACAAGGTGGGAATAACTAGGAAAGTTATAATCAAGGGGTCAAGGGAGAAATAAGGAGACATAGGGAAGTAATATAGATATAAAATTCCTTGTGGAACATGAAATAGAAGGTCATTGTATCATCATTAGATTTGTATCAAAAGTGTCACATCATGTAAATTTTAGGTGCATATAGTGTCCAACAACAATCAACAGTAAGGTGTTAAAAATAGTAACTAAAAATTGTATCCTTGTGGGACTTATGGATAATTTATCCATAAATATCTTCTCTAGTTTATTGAATGAATTCCAACCTATTGTTCAGAAAGTAAACACATTTTGTAAAATTGAAAATGCTAAAAAGTAAACACACTTGCTTAGAAATAAACACACTTATTGTAAAGGAAATTACTTGGAAATAAACACACTTTGTTGTTTGAATGAAAACACACATTAATATATTGTAATTATGCTTTGAATGAAATTATTGGAAAGGAAATACTAAAATCAAAGATACATAAAGTAATTTGAAATAGGAACACACACACATAGACCTACAAGTTAGATCAAAGCATACATTCAACTTAAAGACTGAAAAGATTAAGCAATATAAAACATAAAATACCACACGTAATATCATGATTCCTTGGTTGAGTGGTACATCTCTCTCCATTGGAATAGGATATAATTCAACATGTATATATTAAATAACATCAAATCTTCATTAACTTATAAAATGATTACAATCTAGAAAAATATGCCAACAATTATGCTTAATTAGAGCTTCTTAAACTCTCCTCTCTCAATATCAGTAATGAGACATTGTTTATATACCATAGTGCTTTTTGAAATAGCTAATCTAAAATAACTAACCTCCTAAAAATATTTCTAATATAATCTTGTTTATTTGTAAAATAGAAAAAGGTTACAACTTTCTTCCATGTTTTAAGGTGAAATAGTGGAAGAGATGGTGTAGGCACATGTAAAGTCTTCAACTAGTTATAATATATTTCAGCTACATTTATGTACAATCTAGTAACTAATATTCCATAATATCTATAGTGACATTGTTATAAAAACCTTACTATAAATATTATGTATATAAACATGAATATTATCTTTGGTATGTTTCTACATGAATTTATAATTAACCCAAAGATAGATTGGAAGGTCCTTGATCAAGTATGCATGATATTTATATTAGTGTATGGTCTTTAAAATGTCATCCAAAGAGCATTTTGATTGATCTAAATAAATCTGAATCTAAATTTATGCACTTTAGAGCTAGCCTGATGGACTCCAGAGCTAGCTTGATGGACTCTAGAGCTAGACTAATGAACTCCAGAACTATGCTAGGCTAATCCATGGTGGGCTAAACTAGTTTTCTAGGGTCTAATTATTTTCAAAAACCATATATTCAATTATAGTGAATTTATACAACCTATACATACAAAACCATTGGATTTTCATGCAAAGGGTTAGAACAGAGTGGTCAGAACAAGCAACATTGACTCACACATACTAATCAAGTTAAAAATATTTATTTTCTACTTTAGATTAGAAACAAGTTATGAAATGCACATTCAAATCCATTAAAAATAATATTATTAAGGGATAAATAGGGTTATTACTTGGATATAATGAGACATTATATGGATTCATCACTCTCCCTTATACATCCACCATGCCTAGTTTAGTAACTAGCATGGCAGTTCTTAGCTTTGGTGGCCTACCTAAAGTTCCCATATTAACACCAAAATCATTGTCACAACTAGTATTTCTCAGCATACCACTCAAGCTTCAACTTCCACCCAAAATCACCTAATCCAACATAATTAATGCTACAAGCCATAAACCAAATGGTTAACATACAAGCTTCCAACAATACCCAGATGCTATAATTGCATAATCAACTTATGAAAATGTAATAAAAACCTCAACAAGTTCAGTGGGGAGTGCCAAATCAAAATTCCCCCCATTCCTCCCCTTATATTTCATCTTGGGAACCTCATTTATCAACCTTTTCTTTGTAATAAATTCATCAAACATATTTAAAATGAACCCCAACTCCTTATATTACTGACATTGACATTGATGGAATTTATCCTACTATCTCATATAATGGATCCACCTATCCTACTTTACATCTAAATGTTTTGTCTAATTTTAGAAGGATTGGATTTAACATACCTTTTATGCTACCATTCCATTAGTCAAAACCCTACTAGGTGATGATTTATAATGGTAAAATCAACTCAAGTCTAGCTCTATCACTAGCTTAGAAGACTTAACTAATGTATTGGTCAAATAAGTCTAATCATGTGACTAACCTAAAAATAATTTATCAAACTTCATCAATTTCAAGTAATAAAAACATGAGACAACCCAAGGCTTTTTCAAATGTTGGAAATCCTTAGCTAATGAAGCTAAACATAATATGATGAAATACAACCTCTTTTACCTATTCCCCACTACTTTAAATACTAGATTAGAATAAATTTTTAGGTCCTTCACTCCTAAGTCGTTAGATGAAGCTTAATAACAAGCTAAAATACAAGACAAAATCTTAATACAAATCAATCCTTCCTAACATAAACATGGAACTTGAGTGTTTATGATACATAAAAAACATGCATGCCACTAGTGATGATGTTTTCGACACTTATGACTCCAAGAGGATTATTCATATAATCATGTTTTAAGGTTCTAAAGAAGCAGTTTATCCAAACCCATAATAGGAATTATCTTCTAATAATCTCTTTCTTATTTGCATAACTAAAATTATGATTCTCATCATCCTCTTAGTCTTAAATATCTTAGGAAATGCCATCCTAAACCCTCACTTAGAGACTTCGATGAATTCTGACCTAGAACCCAATTTTATGATACCAACAAGTTTTGTTGGTATATTTATAATTTGGGTCACTCTCATGACAATTTCAAATAACTTAAACTTCTAGTGTATGAGTTTCTTCTTGGTCATAACCTTGATCATGATTTTATGATAAGAGAATGTCACCAAGTCTATGAGAAAGCTATTAAAATCCATGAAACTAAAGTCCAATGTGATGCCCCAAACAAGTTAATTATCACCTTTAAATTTACAAAAATCCCTTCTTAGTCATTCTCAAAATCTACCTTCATAATTAAATAATAATCAACATAAAAATCCTTAAAAACCAACCACTAATATTGTAGAAATCATGATTAACCTTAACTCTTCCAATGATGAGGATAAGTTGGATAACGTGAATAAAAAGAAGTGTGTTGTATCAATCATCAATTATCAACTTCTTAGTTCAAAAATACCTCCTCCAGCTTACATAATTATTTAGTAATATCCTCAAGATCAATATTTAGCTTTCACATCTTCAGAAATCTTAACTTACATTCACCCAACAAATCTAATTATATAATCCAACCCATTGCATTTTATTGTGTCTAAAACTATATCAGTGAACCTAATATAATTTCTTATTGATTCAACTATATTGATAGGATTGATATAATCTCTTGAACATGTTATTGTCCCTACTATATTTTCAAGCTTGATATATTTGTTTTTGTCCCTACTATATTGGTAAGCCCAATACAGGTTGCTTCTATCCCTACTATATTATAAGGCTGATACAGTCTAGTTATGTTTCCATTATATCAACATGACTAATATAATATTTTATGTCCCCAAATATATCAACCATCCTAATATAATTACTTCAGCCTACTTATACTAACCTGACAGTGTCAAGTCTATCAACATCAACCCAAAATTAGAAAAACAAATAGGGCTATATTCCTCTATAGTCATTTATGATCATTTATATAATTTTGTTTCCTAATTAGATTCATGTTCAACTCATATTATATTTTGATGATTGGGATCCCATAAAATAGCTTTCTAGACTCTCCTCTTAAATCATTTTTTTAGCTTATGTTGACTTTCTCGAGACACTAAAATCACCTTATGTAACTTTTATTTGACATGAATATCCTTTAACCACCACCTTTGGGTCGAGAAGCTACCTTTCCTAATTCTAATTAAATTATAATACAATAATGTGAATAGATATTTATCTATGTTGATGGCACATCAGATACAACACACTCTCTCAAGTTTCCCATCACATCTATGATTCCTAATGAGATCCTTCTTCATGTAGATAACCCTCCTCTCTTTATTATCATTTGAATAAGTAATTTCCAAGTCAAGAGAGCCTTACTTGATTAAGGTCTTAATATTTATGTAATCTATTTGGACTTCATTAAATCCTTTATATATTCTACTTTCTACATCAATTTTGCCCACATAACATGCCAATGATATGATTGAAGATAAGTTCTTCCCTTATGATGTATTTGGATTCCTATCATGATACCTCAAGATATGATTAAGGTAAAGGCTATGATATTCAGCTTTCCCCTTTACTATAATTTCTTTCTCGGTCACCCTTGGAATCATCACATGAATTTCATAACTCCCTTCACATGTTAGCACATGAAATTTCCATACATGGGTGCTATATATAAGGTGAAAAGTGACACCAACCCTTAGAATTTTGAGCAATTCCAAGAATGTTGTGTTTATAAAATACCTACCCTTAAACCTTTCCCTAATATGTAATTTTAAACGTATCAATGTTTTAGCTATCTTGTTGATTTATTTAGAGGATATAGTGGTCACCACAATATTTTGGACAACATACCATCAAAACTCCTTGAGTCTAATGATGATGAGCTTGATGAGATTAACCTAGAAATAAACACATGAGATCTCCCTTCTGACATCATAGCTCAGTTACCACCTACTTTGATATCTCATTCTTGTAAATGGAAAACTGATAAGAGACCCACTTATATGGTTATTCATTAGAAACCTGTTTATAATAAATCCCATTATAATGACATCATGGTTTAATCCCACACTATAGATCTCACTATTCCTGACTATGACAATGATTACACATTAGATGACCCTTATTTGTTTGGTTATACCCAAGAAAAGGATGTGGAAGTCTTACACTTTTGATCTTCCCTTAAATAATAATTAGAGTGAATATTTTTAATGTGTGGAGGGAGCACAAATTATCTTTTATTTACTTTAAAATTGAAGCTATATATCAACCAATCTATCCCAAAATTACTCATTACTAATCTAGTAGTGTTATAAGTGTGATTATTGACAAAAATTGCACTGAATAACTTAAAATTAGAATATATATGCTTGTTGTTTTTTATTTTTTGAATACCTACAATAAAATTAGAGTTTAACAAAATGCAAAAAAATATTTAAGAATAAATATTAAGCCACACATGTACACAATATTTTTAATTAATGTTATAACAAGCCTATTAAAAAATAATTTGCATGACAAGTTATGTTAATAAAATCATAAATTGAAAATTAAATCAATACTTTTAATTAATAATTAAGTAAAATAAAACGTTACTCCTAAAAATAACTACAATTTGACTCGATAATTTTTTTTTTACTCATTGACAAGATAAGGTCAACATACAAGAAGTCGTTCATAATAAGTAAGCAACACATGCACATTAGACAAGTTAGGTGCCCCAAATCCATATAAAATATATAATTGATTGAAATAAATATAATATTATTTAAATCATTTCTAAAAAGTAATCCTCACCCCTTGGGGATGTATGGATAACTATTTGAGCTTAGTTAAGTACACATTCAGTGAATTAATCTCTATTTGGCACTTCAAGTTATATTTTAAGAAGTTCTTAGAAAGTTTTTAAAATTAACCAAATAATTAATTTGGGACATAACTAAATTAAATAACCTTTCTCAACTAATAGAACACAAATAAACTAAATCTAACATTAATATTCAATTCCTTGTGTCGACATCATATTCAACATTCCCCACTTTGATGCAAATATGAGAGATGTATATCATATCCTTAAGTCTTCCATGAATTTTTTTGTGAAATCCCTTCATAATAATATTAATAAATTTATCTTAAATTATCAAATAATATATGAAAAAGTGTTTATAATTGAGCAAGTCTCTAAAAAATGATGTTTGAGTTCAAAATATTTGGTTTTAGCAAGAAAAATTGAATTCTTGAACAATTTTACTGCCCCATTGTTATCATAAAATATATATGTGGACTCAATTTGAACCTCTATAAAATCATATACAAATATTCTTAACCATATTATTTGTGTGCAATATAATGTAAGGGTTTTATATTCAGCTTCGGTAGAGCATAATTCAACTATAGCTTATTTCTTTGAAGACTATGACACCAACCCACTTCCCAATGTAAGTCAATACCTTGAATTTAATTTCATCTCATTAAGATATCCTCCCCAATCTCAATCTATTTATATAATTATACATAATTAACTTATGGTATAAAATTAATACCATGATTATAAGTACCTTTTACATATCTAAAAATTATTTTCATTAATTGTAAATGTTTGAGTGATGGATTGCCCATAAATATAGAATTTAGTGAAACCCCATAATTAATATCAGATCTTGTCATAGTGAGATACATCATACCTCCTATCATAATTTTAAAAGTCTTTTCAACAGCTTAAGGACTTCCATTCTCTTTCATTATCTTTTATCCACTTGTAATTGGAGTGCCCACAAACTTAAAATCTTAAAGATTGTACTTATTTAACATGTCGTGGGTATATTTGGATTGAAAAATGAATACTTCATATTTATTATGATAGAATTTTATGCCAAAAAAGTAATTCATAACTCCAATATCATTTATCTCAAATTTTTATTTAATAGCTTCCTTGAAACTTAAACATCTCTATAGAGCTAGTTATAAATATCAAGTCATCTATGCTTATATATAAAGAGTTGGTTCATTTTGACTTATTACAAAGCCTTGATCTAATAATTATCAATAAATTATTGATAACCAAGCTCTTGGATCTTGATTCATCCCATAAATATCCTTCTTCAACTTATACACCAAAAATTATTTACCCTTTACCTTAGAACCTTATGTCTACCTCATATACACTTCTTCAATCACTCCATTTAATAATACAATTTTGACATTTATTTGATGGATTTTTAATCCTTTATTATTATTATTATATATAATAAATATTTGTAAAATTATAGTATCCTAACATGCCATAAATGCATAAGTTTCTTCATAGTCAACCCCATATTTTTGTGCAAACGTTTTTACAACTAGTCTAACTTTTAGCTTGTTAATTGTACAGTCACTTTTGATTCTGATATTTTAGATCCACTTTGTTCAAATGAAATATTTATCTTATGTAGGTTAAATAATATTCCCTATATCATTCCTCTTAATTGAATCTATCTCAATTTTCATAGCATCAAACCATTATTTCCTTTGACTAGCTTTTGCATAACTTATGTGTTCACTAACAATAGATGACAATGCAAACATAGTATTTTCCACATAAACATCATCAAATAGATTATCTTCATATTTTAAATCCTTATGATACTCATCTCATAGTTATCATTCTATATTTGGTTAGTTTTATTTAGATTCAACAACTAATTATGCTTACTTGGAGTTTATAAAGATGAATGACTAGTCTCTTGTGAAGAGCTAGTATTATTTCATGTTCAACTAGAAACATGTGTAGGAATTTGTAAGTCCTCAGAATAAAATTAAAGAGGATAATACAATTCACTTATGACATCTATATCTACATTATCATAATCAACATACATCTCATTTTCATAAAAAAAATATTAGAAATAATTATGGATTTACTAGTATGATTATAAAACTTGTATGTTTTGGTTTAAACACTATATCATGTGAAATTATGATAAATACTTATATGATTAAAATTTTGATAAAAATAAACATAATTTATTTCACCTTTTCCTTATATTGTGTTTATTTTCATCTTGCCCTTTCTATCAACTTGGATGGACTTTCCATCTCCCAATTGCACTTAACTTTTGAAAGGATCATCTAACTTGTTGAAACCATATTTGTGACTTGTCATTTTATTTGATAAACCTAAATCAAGAGAGAGAGAAAATATTTCCATCCTCTATTCCAACAATACATGTGATAAAATAATTTTAGTGCTCTTGCTCCTCACTTTGTTCAACATGGAATGCCTTCTTTTCAATCTCATTATTAACTTGATTCTTAGTTGTCAATGCCTTGCAATATTTTATAAAGTGTATTGATTCTTTATAGTAATGACAAGTAATGTTTTTATTGATTTTACCTGTAAATTTAGCTTTATATTTTCCTTTTGAATTTTATTTTCTTGAACTCTCTTGATTCTGATTTTTATTTTTCTCTTTGGTCCTTGAAACTCTTGCCTTGGTTTCAAGTTCATGTTCTTGATCTCCTATATATAATCTCATAGTATTCTCATGAGACAAGAGAGAGTCCACTAGCTCTTTAACACTTATAGTCTTCATGTCCTTACACTCCACAAGAGCGATCATAATATGTATCTAATTTTTAGTTAAATATCTCAAAATTTTCTTTACTATTACACTATATTATATAGATTCTCCATAAACACTCATTCTATGCACTAAGTCATTTATCTTTATGAAAAATTATCCAACTCTTTCATTATCTAACATATTTTTATTTTCAAAATTCATTTTAAGAGTTTATAATTTTGCTTCTCTTACCTTAATGGATCCTTGATATAAATTTTTCAAGCTATTCCATGCCTCATGGGCATTTTTTCATTCAAAAATTCTTGGATAGATGTTTGGGTCTATGGTTTTCTGAAGTTAGAAGAAAATTTGTGTAGTACCCTTTTCTTTATCCTTTTTTGGATTTTTATGATCTTGAGTCAAAGTATTATAATCTACATGTGGTGTGTATCCATGGATAAAATTCTCCCAAACTCCCTTCCAAACAAGTATTATTTTTAACTAGTCTCTATAATATTCAAACTAGTCACCTTTGAAAATGAGAATATTCATAGAAACATAATTCATAGGAGCCATGATTCTCCTCATAATAGATAAAAATCCTTTTGAACCTTTTCTAAACAATGATTTGAAACCAAATAAAGGTTTTAAATGTGTGGAAGGAATGTAAATAAGCTTTTTTTACTTTGAAACTGAAGCAATATATCAATCAATATACCAAAATTAATAGTTTTTAAAATAGTAGTGTTATAAGTGTGATTGTTGAAAAATGTTGCACTAAATAACTTTAAATTAAAAATATATGCTTGTTGGTTTTATTTTTTTGAATACCTACACTAAATAAGGCTTAACCCAATGAAAAAGTGTTTCCAATAATAACTATTGTGCCACATTTGTGCACAATATTTTATTAATAATTAATGTTAAAACAAGCCAATTACAAAATAACTTGCATGATAAGTTATGTCAAAAACAATAAAGTGAAAACTAAATTAATACCTTTAATTTAAAAATAATTATAATAAAAATGAAATCTAAGATAACTGAAATTTAACTCAATAAAACAAGTTTGACTCATTGATAAGATAAGGTCAACATGCAAGAAGCCTTTCTTAGCAAGTAAGCAACACATGCACACTAGACAAACTAGACTCCTCAAATCCTTATAAAATAGGAAATTGACTAAAATAAATTTAATTTTAGTTAACGCAACTCTAAAAAGTGTGCCCCACCTCTTGGAGATTAATGGATAAGTATTTGAGCTTAGTTAAGTACACATTCAATGAATTTCACTCTAACTGGCACTTCTAGCTATTTTTTAAGAAGTTATCAAAAAGTGTCCATAATTGACCAAACAATTAATATATGACATAATTGAATTATATAACCTTCCTAAAATTATAAAGTACCAAATAAAATAAATATAACATTAATAATCTAGTGTCCATATTGGCATAAATACTCAACAACAAGCATCACTCACCTCTAGCATTAATATGGTTATTCTTTCTTGTCTTCACAGGTCCAACCCTTTAGATTTTCCTTTTGATATGAAAAAAGAGTGTGTTTATCCTTATTTTTATGGGACACCTCATAATTATTCTCATTCTTAGGTTTATTTTGATAGGTCTCACATGGAGCTTGTTTCTAGTTCATTTACAACAGATGCACCTATTATTTATGATCTTCTTTGGACTATGCTTAATGATCTTTATAGCACCATACCATACCCTTTTACTAGATTTTCCAAACCTTTGAGTTTTATTCCTCCTAAAATGTTGTCTAAGATTATACATCCAACACCAAATATGTCACAAAAAGAGATAATGGTGCCTTATTATTCATTTCACATGACCTCTAGACATTCATACCAAGATTGTAAAGCATAAAATATACATTTAGAGTAAGATATTTCACGAACCTTAACTCCTAACATATATAGTGGGCCACCATGTTCATCTAATTCTAGGTTATTTTTTGGCTACCAAAGATAAGTACTCATTCTTCAACTAACTTTTGACCTCTTTGACATGTTTTTGATGTACTTCATCTTAAGGTCATTCATTTTCCTCTTCAACTGAATATTTCACTCCAAAGGTGACACTAGCATATATCCCCAAAAATAATGAGTTGTATTACCTCTGAAATGAGTGTTTTACCCATTATATAGATAGGTGTAGAGTTATTCAGTAAAATTTCTACTAGATTTCAAATTTTGAGCCTCAATTTCCTCAACAACATTCACATGGCATGTCTAAGATGGAGGAATAACCTGCCCTATAGCTAGAACCACCTCTTCGATTAGAATATTAATTTTATTCTTCAATAGTGGAAGTATTCCTTCCATATTTATGTCATTTATAGTAGGAACATCAACATATATCTTATTATAGCGTGTCTAATTTTTCTCTTGAAATCATTTGTAAGGAATCCCTTGCCTAGATCTTAGAAAAAGTAGAAGAGACCATGGTTCAAGTGAGATATCAGTTGCAGTGAGATATGATAAATACTATTGATGGTGTTTGTCATGATATTTAATTATTTTTATGAGTGGATATTTTATTTGCATCATATTATTCATTTCAAATTTGTCACATGTTTTTATTTCACATTACTATTTTCAACATACATGTTGCTCACTATTTACTTTCTTATACTATGTTATTCAATTTTATACACTTTACTTTATTAGCTTAAATTTTATAATCATACTATTTGAACATTATTTATATTTTGGTTATTTTTTGTCCTTTTACAGTCTTCCCTTTTGGTTTTTTAGTCAGTCATTACTTCCCTTGTAGTTCTTTGATATCTTTTACTATTCCCTTTCTTGGGTGTTTTTTCTTATCAATGCTTGTGTTGTACCCCTTGTAAAAAATTTCCATAGTGAGATTACTATCATATTTCATAGCATATCCCTTTTATAGTTTTCCTTTATCATCCACATTATTTGATTTGACTTACAAACTCATGCACCTACATGTCTCTTTTATGCCTAGTCACTTTTGAAGCAACACTCTCTCTTCTTTTGGTTAGATACTAGAATATTTTCATTATATCACATGTTTTTACATCGAAGGATCTTCCAAGATCCACATATATCCAATTCCTTTCACTTGAGGTACACTTGGGTTGGATTAAATATCACACTCTTTTCTAAAGTGTATGTCTAGGAGTATCTAAGAATCTTAGTCTTTAGTTTTTCCTCTTTAGAAGCTAAGTGTAAGATATATTATGTTAATCATATTTAGCACCCATTATGGCTCTTTTAAATCCATATGGAGAGGAAAATATAAAAATCCATAAGATTAAAAATTCATAATATCATAACAAAAAGGAAAATAAATAAAATATCAAATTTCAAATTTCACCTAAAGATGTGATCATATTCATTGGCACACACCCTATCCTAGTCAAATCCCAAACTCTACATTTGGCCTCATGATAGATCCAAGGTCCAATAGGATGTGGTAGGCTAGTATAATAGGCTATGATATCTAATTTATATCATTAGTGTTACCTATTTTCTCAAGAAAGTACCTAATCTTCATAGTAGACTAAAAGATCTATAAGGGATTCTGAGGAGTGGGGAGTATGTCATGGGAAGATAGGATCCTTTTATTTTTATTGCATTCAGACTTAAAGGGGTGATATTTATATTTCACATGCTATCCAAATGTTTATGCTTGATAGGTGGGCTATTTAGGTCTTTGATATTGAAAACTCTTAGCTTTACCCACATGATTAGAGTGTCTTATTCTTTCTAATGATTTGTACATCACCCTTTTGGTGCCTAACTTTATTATGATCTTTATTTTATTATTCTTAATATACATTTAGTGTATATTTATACTAGTTAATCATGTCTATCTCCTTTATATCCCATTTTCCATCTCTTTTCTTCAAATTTGACTCTTAAATTTCATTATTGCACCTCTCAGATTTTTAGTTTGTGAGTTATTTTATAATACTTTGGGGAATACAACTAGGCCTTCCTCACAAATGCCCATCACATTAATATCTACACCATCTCCATAATTATGCTTATGACTCTAGATGATCATGCCTTCCTACAAGACACTCTAGTGAAAAAATTGATCTTAATTTTTTCATCATTAGAGTTTTTGCACCCTCGTGTCACATTTATATCTTACATTGGATGTTTTTACAATAATTTGGTAGTTTTTCATGTTTTTTTTATTTGATTTAATTTTTCACGTATCTTACTTTAGATGCATTTTTACACTATAGCATAAGTTTTGATTTCAATGTTTCATTTATATGAGTCTTTTCTTCTATGTGTCACACATCCTTATTTGAGTTAAGTTTTTATCCCTCTTACATTGATTATTTTTATAATCACTTTATAGTGTTTTTGTGTCCTTTTAGTTTGATTCAAGTTTTTGTGTATCTTTATTTGGACATATTTTACATTCATTTATTTATTTTATGTGGGTTTTCACCTACCTTACTTTGGATTTTTTTATTCGGGTAAAAAAATGGGTTTTGATAGGACCCTAGAACCTAGTACAAAGTAATAAAATAAAGAATTACAAACCAAAAAAACCAAAAACATAAACTTATCATAGAACCAATAACATAGGCCATATATAAAAAGAGGAAATATCAGCTAACTATCATTAAAGAATCAATTTATAGTCATTTTTAGAACACAGAACACCCTTATTAAAGATTAGCAAGGTCCTCTAGGCTTTTAGTAGTTTCCATTTATTCTTGGAGATTAAGAATCTTGCTAGAAATGGAAACTCCCATGGTGACCTTATCAATGTCACATTCCTTTTTCTTCTAATTTTTAGTGCATTTGATATGCCATCAAGGGTACTATCCACTTCCCTCTTCCTTGAGTCCTCACAGATCACAGGGATGCTCATGGCATTGTTTATTTTATGCATGGTAGTCTTGTGAATATTGTTCTTCATCCCATTCATCACCTCCCCTAATCTATCCATTTTGACCCCCAATCTATTCATGTCATTTTTAGCTCACTGGTGTTTTGTTCAAGGTCCATGAACTCTTGATTATCCTTTTTATGTTTAGTTTCTAACTTATCCACCCTATCCTATATCTCCACTAGCATCCTTTTATTCTTCTTGAATTCACTAATCATTTCCTTGATGAAGGTGAATTAAGTATTACTATCATTCTCCATTTTTTCCACACTTGCTTTTATGGGATCCACATGGGACTCTAGGTTCTTTAATTCCACATTTACAATAAAGAGTTTATGAGGCTCTAGATTTAGGGGAGTCTTTGTATCATCCAACTTGTCTTTAGACATCTGATTTTTTGTTAACAATTCCTTTCCTTTAGAATATGGAGTCTGGTTGAATATATTTTTGGACCTAAGGACCCAATCATCTAATATTTCATCTTCTTATTCCCCATCAACATTCCATGCCCTTTATTATCCCCAACCATGCCCTTTTTCCTAGGAGGTCCCATAGGTGGATCAATGGCAGAGTACCCAAAATATACTAAGAGAAGAATTAAGTCTTGGTGAACCAAAACTTCAACATCCCCCAAATGGAATTCCCTAACTAAATTATCAAGATATTTTAAAAGGCAATAGGGAAATTTGATTCAGTCACCATGCTTGAAATGATTAATGGTGGGAATACAACTTCTTGAACCTCCCCTCTATCATTATATACTTAATCACTTATAAGTAGGCTTCCACCTATGGACTTAGCATTAACAAATGGAGGATGCCATATTTAGTCTCATGAATATTTCCTTATTGGAGTAGAAGTTATGGATGGATTCATTCTTTATGTTGTTATCTCTATAAACATTAGTGCCCTTAGTGTCTATCTCCTTGTCTAAAAATCTTGTCTTTTGTCACTTCTAATCTTATTTTGGATGTTGTTACAATCATTTTACTATCCTTTTTTGATTATATTTTAATCTTATTATATTACATATTTATTTTAACAATTATTTTTTGCATCTTGTGTTTTTTTTTTCGTCTATTTTGATGTGATTTATGACTACCCTTACAATCTTGCACATATATTATGTTTTACCTTTGATTTTTTTATCTTGTTTACATTTGGTATGTTTTAAAATCATTTATTACACATCTTTTATTTGTATATTCTTATTTCTAATCACTTAATATGTCAATTTATACTTAGATTTTGTTCTTTTCGACCATGCATATGCTCAAATTATCTAGAAAAGAATGGAAATACATAACATCATTACATCACAACATGATATTAGAACCATAAAAAGTGTTATATCAACATTTAAAACCCATGTATAAAACCAAGATTAAAATACAATTATATATAAATGCATGTGTCAAAAATTTTAATAAATGAAAATGTAATCATATATGCCTAGCTCTATGATTATGGGTCACCTTAATCTCTAGTAGATGAAGGACCATGATTTCCAGTGAAGCCATAGATGTAAATATATTAGGGATCAAACCATGCTTATGATCATAGACCACAATCTCTCCATCTATCCCTCTACATGAGCTAGTTGTCTCTCCAACTTTGTGATCTGGTGATTAATCCCTCATTTACACTCAACACACATAATAATGGTAGCCAAACATTCTCCTCATTTAGTGTAAAAGGTGGTTTTGAGTTACATCCATATATCACCATACCATAACACGTCCTCATGATAGATAGCTTTCTCTCATCATTGTATCTCCCTTGTAGTAGTTACAATCAACCTAAACTAACTTGTATGTTCCCTTCCAGATGGTGCTACAATATCTAGCATATATTCCATGTTAGTCTCTAATAGTACTAAATCTAAGATCTCATGGTGAGTGGCCTCAATCATCACTCCCCATCATGTCTTCTCCATTGTATCATCTTCAAAGTCAAACAAATCAATGTCAAATCCTAATATATATCAAAATTGTAAGTAATGTATCACTAATCCCTAGCATGCATATATATAAGACTAGAAAATAAAGAGATAACAAAAATGTAAATGCATATTATACCTTTATAAGTGTGTTTATCATAAATGGTATCCCCATCTATAGTGAAAATAAGGACAATCTTGTCTTCTCTTTATCATCTCCCATGAGTCCCTACTCACTTCTATCATTGCAACACTAAGAACCAATCCCCCGATGATATCTATCTTCACCAGGTGACCCATCTATTGGCTCTTGCTTGGGTAGCTTCCATCATTGGTACATTAGGATCAGCCCTAGGCTCCTCCCCTACCTACTTTGATAATTGTTTTCATTGTGATCTCATCTTATATTGAGGTGCACAATGAAGTATCAAAAATGAGATGATCATGGGTGGCCTCTATACCCATGCTCCTCTCAACTCCCTAGAATTTCTAACCTAATGGGGTGGGATAACTAATGGTACTTTTGGTGCATTTGATCTAACTGACCTAAGAATTAGGTACATAAGTGAGGCTTTAACCATTATGTATAGTGGTTAGTGACCATAGCTCCTCCCCATGCTCAAATTATGGATGACCATGTATCTCAAGAATCTATGGTTCCCCAATATGGTGTCCACATTATCCAATACCTTTGCATGATATCCAAGGTTAATTATGTTGAGACACACCTCACCCTGTGATCATGTGCCCATCTCCTCACCCAAAGTAGGAAGTCCTCAAATTGGTGCGGTATCCCCTTTTTCTAGTATATAGGAAACCACTTTTATATCCAACATGTAAACAGATTAATGGGCCCATACTTTTTTGGTTCTAACTAAGCATATAGTATAAATCATGCACTAACTACATTGATATGTTAACTATGTTAGAATAGTTAATTAGATCATAATCTAAATTAAATAAATTTATAAGTGGTGTTATTAAGATACCCATATTAACTTATAGAATGGATTAGTTAGGGTGTTAAACAATAGAATAATATGCACCATAGAATAGAATTTGACTTCTTAAATAATAAGATCTAAAAATAGTGTATTGCATCTATAAATAACTCCATTATTTCAATGAAAAAACATTGAATCAAATCTTAATATCTCTCATACTCAACACCCATGTATTTTGGCAAGATGCATTGGATTCCATATGGACATTTGTAATCACACTATATTTTATTGATATTTTTACTTAGGTACCTCATTGGGCTTGATAGTAAGGACCCTATTAAGGATTTTTTTTGTCTTTTTTCACATTAGCAATATTTTTGGCAAGACTCATGCATTTTTGAACATGTTGTTCAAGTAATGTATTTTTGGCCACTCGTGTAGACAATTGCTCATTTATTTGTATTTTTCAAAACTCTAACATGATAGTCATTCCTTGTTATGTTTGGCATCCCCAACATCAATATGTTTCTATTTGTTTGAAGTAGTAAATTTTGGTCCACTCATGTAGGAATTTTTTAGATTGTTATGAGTTTTGTTTCCATCTTCAGGAGTCAGTGGTTAGTTTAATCTACCACTTCCACTTATGCCATTATTTTTTAGTATATATTTTTATTTTTAGAATTATACTATTGGTTAGATCAAGGTTGTGGATTAGTGGGTGGCAGAGCTAGAGGACTTGGTTAACTATCAGCATTGTCCTCATCCTCACTTTCACTATCAATATTATAAATGTTTACATGTCTAATGCCCATAGTAGGTGATCATGTGGAGGGTGGTATGGACTCACCCTTACCATTAAATATAATTTCTCTTATTTTCCCAATTTTTAAATCCATGAATTGGTAGGATTTCAAATATTAATTGTACCTAAGAAAAATACATACCAAGAATTTATTATTTAGTTTATTTATTTTCATTGTAGGGACATGAATGTGTGTTTTATTTCTAAAATTATAAAAAAGAGAGATAAAAGGATTATACCTGATCCATCCTTCTTGTGGAGTGGTATCATTAAGTGCTTTGGTGGGTAATTGATTCAACAATTAGATCATTGTGTGAACTACTTTTAGTTGGTATGTGCTAGACAAGAGTGAGTCTTCAATCATGCCATGCACCATCTACTTAATAGCGACATTACACTACTCTAAAATACCATTATGTTTTTATGTATAAGGTGTATTTATCTACTAATGAATACCATATGCCTTCATGAATTTGAATAACTATTTACTATTTTACTCCTCCTTTTATTTGAGTGGAGGACATGAATGTGATGGTCATATTCTCATTAAACAATGGATTTGAATTATTTGAAGACTTTAAAAGCTTTATCCTTAGTTTTTAATTAAAATACCCACATATTTCATGAGTAATCATCAATAAAAATTTAAAAATATTGGAAGCCACTAACACTAAGTTGCATTTTCCTGCATAAAATGGTGTGCACCAAATATAATGGATGATACCTAATATGAACTTGTGTTAAATGGAGCTCTATGTTATTTTTCATATAGACAACTAAAAACACATAAATATTTCCTTATAGTGAGGGAAGGCCTCTCATCATGTTGTGCTTACTTAGTGCAATCAGGTACCCAAAACTCAAGTCCATATGTCATGTGCCATAGATTAGTTGATTCTATATCTTTAATCACTAGAGCTTGATTATCTTTGTGTAAAACATCAAGCTGGAACATTTTGTCTACACCAAAAGTTCTTGTAATAATGTTTGAGATTATATATTTATTTATGTCAAGACAAAAAAAACATCTTGTCAATCAAATTCAACCTCAAGGTTGTGATCAAGCAATTGACTTACACATAATAGATTTTTTATTAGTCTTGGAACATATAGGACTTCAATTATTTTACATGCATAATTACTAGTGATAAATAAATATCACCTGTAACTTGGACACTATATCATGAATCATATCCTACAAATACATTACCTTGAAAAGATGAATGATTTAAAGTTGTGAACCAATATTTCCATCTATTCATGTGCCTTGTGTCACTAGAATCCACATACTAGATTGCATTAAGAGGATTGATCTCCTCTTTTTTTGTAACAAATATAAAATATGCATTTGAAGGATCATTGTATTTAGCAATGTTCCCTTATTAATGCTATGGGAAAGGCTTCTTCTTCTGATTGGGTGTGAATTATGGCTTCTTCTTTTATCCTTGTGGTAATTTTAATTATGTTTGATCTTGTTGTTATATGAGCCTTGTGTGAATGCATTATGTTATAAATCAATAGATTCATGGTATGTCTTTCTACATAGTAGATAGATATTTTGGCAATGTGGTTTTTTCCCTTGTTGATTTTGGTGACTACTCTACTTGGGAGATTATTTCGAAGGCTTCATGGGCCTTTTCCCCTTCTGATGTGATGAAAGTGCATGTTGTTATTCATTTTTGTCTTCTCCATGCATGGATTCTTCCTGATACAACATATTAACTAACTTATCAAAATTTGGTTTCTTCTTTAATATATTTTGAGAAGTCACAAAGATCTTGTAGACAGGGGGAAAGTGATGAGTCCATAAAATGGATCATTATATCCATAAAATAACATCCTTTTTCTTGCATATGAAGTGGATCTAAATGTAGTTTCTAAACTTATGGTTTATTTAGAATAAAATAGTAAGTATATATCATGGTTATGTCTTTAGAATTACTTTTTACCTATTTGTTACTTATTACTAATGATTATTTGGAAAAAAGTTGTCAATGAGAGCATACAAAGCTCATATTAAGCTAAAAATGATTCAAAGTATGAAGAGTAACCATTAAAGAATAATGTTAGAATAGTGTTAGAGTCTTCTACAATGGATCTAGCATTCTATTCAAGTTACAAGCCTGCTACAGACTCCTATAGGCTTGCTACAACATCTACAAATTACATCATAAAATCCTAAAGGATTTCTACAATAGCTATGGATTATAACAGGCTTACTATAGTAGCTATGGATTATAATAGGCTTGCTATTGACTAGCTATGAATTACATCAGACTAGTTATGGATTACATCAGACTACTTACATATTACATCAGCTAGTTATAGATTTTAGTAGGCTTGCTATGGATTTTAGTAGGTTTGTTATGGATTTTAGTAGGTTGCTATAGATTTCAACATAACTTCTATAGACTTCAATAAAACTTCTATAGACTTGTTTGGAAAGTATTTCTAAATGTATTCTAATGTTCCAGCTATCATGAATAATAGCTTTCATTTATATTCTTGACATATATAGATTTCTATGTATAGACTTTTCATTTGTAGATTGTATTCAAATATAGGTTTATGTAATTTCATTCCAAATAATAACTCTCTCCATATTTGGTGGAGATTGAGATTATTATATAGTATATTTTATTATAATAAATATCTCTCTCCATATTTTTTGGATATTAAGATAAGATAGATTATCTCGATTGTTACTCCCAAATAAGGTGTTAGTTGAAAGCAAGAGATTATAAATGCAACCTTTCACACCTGATTGAAATAATCAATCAATAAACTTTTTCCTTCCATTAATCTAAGTAGTCCATTCTGAAACCTGTGTTCTGAATAAATCCTCTTCTGAGGAATGCGCTGGCCACTCATTCTAAGGAAGATGGATCAATATATTTATGTTTATTTATTTATTCTGTAATTATTATTTTTACTGTAAATTTTTATTTTATTTATTTATTATTGTGAACATTTATTTTGTATAGCTTGTTGTAAACCTACATGTATTTGGTTTGTTTATCATTTATTTTAAATTCAACAATTTACATTCTACAAGTGCACTTTAATTTTTACAAGTGTGATTTACATTATGCAAGTGTGCTTTAATTTTTGTAAGTGTGATTTACTATTTTCAAGTGTGTTTTGATTTTATAAAGTGTGATTATCAATTCCTGCAAGTGTGGAGTGTGATAGAAGAAACTATTTTCCACATATCTCTTTCTTCTATTGCAAACAAATTTTAGACACCAGCCCTAGATTGGCACTATTAAATGAAGGGGATTGATGACCCCCCTTAGTAGGGTTCTTAGGATGATGGTTACCAGTGCTAACACTTTCTTTCCCAATGCTAAGAATGAGGCCCACAATGTTACAACATGATGGATAAATCCTTCAATTTTTTCACCTATCTATAGTTTGAGATAGTGAAGCTAGATTTTTAGATGAAGGATGGTATTTTGGGTCTTGGCCTTGTAAACAATGTTGAGTTTGTCCCAAACATCTTTGGTTGAATTATAATATTAAATATGAGGATGGACCTCATATGATACATTGAACATAATGATCAACGTCACCTTCTGGTTTACTTCATTGAACTTCTACTATTGGTCAGTGTATAAGGCATGTTGGGTGTTTATGTCATCAAAAATAAACCAAATCTCTTTAAATTTCAAGTGAGTTCTCACATTAGTCTTCCATACAACATAACTATCACCAAAAATAAGTTATGTATTAGCTAAAAACAATCTCAAGGAATTTCCATCCATTATAGAATGTATTGAAAAATGGAAAAAAAAAATCTATTAAAGTATCACTTTTTGAATAATAGAATAATTTTGACTCTTAATTTACACCTCCAAAAAAAATAACTTCTATGTATACACTTTTTGTGAGATAATAAATAATTCAATTTTTAAGGGTTTGCACAAACCTAAATCACCTAGTTTGATTCCTTAACACATCTCAAACACTGACCAACAACAAAAGTTCAATAAATAAAACTAGAAGGTGAAGTTGATCATTATGTTTAGGGTATAATATGAGTTATAACCTCATATATGAGATGTTATTTCAAAAAAATACAACCAATAAAAATTTTATATTATCTACAAGGTTGAAAACTAGAATAACATCCTTCATCTACAAAGTTAGCTTCACTGTCTCAAATTATAGATAGGTGGAAACATTGAAGGATTTCTCCATCATGTTGTAGAATTGTGGGACTCACTCCTAGCATTGGGAAATAAAGTGTAAGATTTTTTCCTAATATCCATCATCTAGAGAGCATTTCCCCCAACTTAAAATACCTAAAAATGACATCTCTAAATATCTCAAAGAAGAAACTAAATTTTGAAAATTTGGTCTACATGTTGCAGCAAGAAGAACCCATACATGAAAAAGATGAAAATGAATAATAACATGTAATTTCATCACATCATAAGGGGAAGATTCCCATGAAACCTTAAAAATAATCCCCTAAGTAAAGAAATCATCAAAACTAGCAAGGGAACAAACCTTGTTTCGAGAAGGTTTATCTAATATTTGGAAATACAAGCCATAAACTAAAGAATTTATGATATAATACATTTACACAGGACTCATATAGAAACAAGAAGACCACCCCTATAAATTTCCACAAGGATATAAAAATAAGTCATAATTAAAATGTCGCTATAAAAAGAAGCCTTCCTTATAATAACAACATGGGAACATTGTTGAAGATAATGATAATTTAGATGAGGATTTTGTCTTTGCTACATATAAAAATAAGGAGATAACTATTCTAAATGCATTATAATACATGGATTCTAGTGCCACAAGGCACATAACTAGATGAAAGGATTTTTTCACCACTTTGAACCATTTATCTTATCAAGGTAATGTATTTCTAGTAGATGATTCATCGTATAGTGTCCAAAGTACAGGGTATATTTCTTTATCACTAAGTGATCATGCATGTAAAATAACTAAAGTCCTATATGTTTTATGACTAAAAAAACATCTATTATCTATAAGTCAATTACTTGATCATAACTTTAACGTTTAATTTGATCAACAAGATGTTAATTATTTTTATCTCATTAGAAACAAGTCTAGAATCTCAAAAATTATTGCAAAAGCTATTAAGGATCAAAATAGGAGGAATTTAATAAGATATAATCAATAAAAAATTTAAATTTGTACATAAACTATTGTAAACTTTTATAGGTTTACAATAGTTGGTTTTTACATCCAACTAACAAGTTTCAACTAACCCAAATAAACAAATAGATAATTATAGATTTAGATCATAAATAATCTAGTAAACCCCCCTTGGTCCAAAGGGGTATATAATAAAAACACTAGAGGAATGACTCTGAAGTCATCAAAGAAACTTTGAAGTAACTACAACTAGTGTAACTGTACAACCTATTACTAACCAAAACTAATGGCACTCCATATAGAGGCCCATCTTGTGAGTTGTGGCATAAAATTTTAATGAACATGATCAAGGCTTACTCATCTCCTATGATCATGATACCATACTATATTAGAACACAATCAAGGAATGTTCAACCACATCAATTCACATAAGTCTCCACCCAAAATCACATCCAAGTGACCAACCTATAATGTGTATGTCACATCTCCTTGATGTCCAATAAACACTGATGACCTTTGCTCAACATAGTTGGTGCTAGTAACCCCTGTCAAATCATACTATCATAGACAACTAATTGAAGACCAGCCAATGTTATATCTTCTTACCTATCAAGTGAGAGGTGAGAAGCTATGTAATGAGATAAATAAAAGAAAATAATTATGTATGATCCATATCATGAATAACAAGGATATAAATCTAAAACTAGAAGAAAGTAAGAACACAAGCCAAAAATACTACTATAATAGATCTCAGTCTTGAGCCTGGTACCTCGCATAAGATGGATGAATCATTGATCACTCAAAACAAGCTAGCAGGTCCATCTGAATAATAGACCTCAGCCATTTAGGATGCCTCTTAATTAGAGGAAGTTTTAAAATTACCTAAATAAATGAAATAACTAGAAGATATACCAGTAGAATGTCCCACATAATTGGCTTCAACTCTCTTTTTGTGTGGAGAGTAGGGTCCTTGAGAAGGACATACATCTGTAAGATGTCCAATACCACCACATTTGATACATTTGGGCTCTTTCTTGTCCTAATAAGATATAAAAAAAATTGAATCACTAGAATAACCACTGGAGTGAGAAGATTGCTTATGCTGATGTTTGCATTTTGAAGATCCTGGAGAGTGTTGGTGAGAATGATGTAGAGAGTGTCTTAGAGAATATTTCAGAGAATGTTTATAAAAATGCCTCTATACATGGTGATGATCTATATGGTGTGACATAGCCTTTTTTTAGTGGGCTTCTTGAGTAAGATGATTCTTTTTTGAAAATTATTGCTCATGCTAAGTTAAAAATTCACAAAAAGAGTCAAATGTTGCACCAACAAACTTATCACTAAGCTACAACATTTTGAGAAAAATGATGTAATAAGATTGGAGGCCATTCATAGTTTTGTATATGAGTATATCATCATCAATTTGACCACATGTAATACAATACTCTTGTTTCATATTTTTCACATGAAAGAGATATTCAGATATAGTGTCTTCAGTGCTAAGCTTATTATTAAGCAATTGAATTAATAGATAAATATCTTTATAAGTAGGTTGTTTATCATATAGATCTTTTAATGCTTGCCATGCATCAATTTTAATAAATTCAATATGAATAATCACATGTGTAGCAAAGGATTATTTTAGTGATGCAAATGCACGTTTATTATGATTTTGATATTCAACTAATTTGGTTGGTTTATTGGATGGTGTGGTTCTTTTTTTGTTATTTCTCACAAGTCATAAAAAATGAGTGTGTTTTCCATGTGTAAGCTCCATCCTTGTAGTTTTTATGTGTTAAATGATCATTTTTTTGAGAATAAACTTACAATTTTATCCATGATGCTAAGAAATAATGATCAAGTCGAGAAAGGGAATGCTATTGAGGTTTTGCCTTTACCCAAAAAATAGCTTTAGAGTATAAATATTATGGGACTTGTCAAAAATAACACCATAAATCACCCTGTACAGCCTTATATCACCACTATAACTTTGATATAACTCCTTTACAAAAATAAAAAATAATGATCAAAATATAACCAAAGGGTTTTGAATCCTTGACCCTCTTTATTTGTAATCAATTAACAAAAATTGACTATCCAACTTGCCTTCAACAAATTTGAATCTAAAAAGACAATATTTTCAATATATCTTTGAATTTTACACATGTTAGAAAAATAAAAAAATACATTACATTGGAAATCTTTTACCGAGTAATATTTTTTTTACTTTGCATGTAAAAACTAATTATTGCACTTGCCTTATTTATTTGCACATTTTTCTGGTGGAGCCTGTATACACATAATATTTTTAAATTTTATCAATTATTGATGTTTCTCTCTTGTAAGAACTCACCGAGTCTCAATCTTTCTGAGTGCATGCCTTAAAGGGTGCATCGAGAAAGGGATGGGCATATCATTAGTGCTTCGTAAGATTATTGTCCCCTATACCACCACTTGAAACCATCACAAATATCTCATGTACATTTCCTTAAGCTTTGACACCTCCCTTACACACTCTTTCAAGCAATTCATCACCTTATAACAGTGTGTACCTAAGCCAAAACCTCTTTTTTACTTTTATCAAATATAGTCAACTTGGGCTGACCATGTACTTAAAATATATAAGCATGTTATGAGATTAGGTCAGCCTCATTTGACCTAGTCTATGACCTAATTACTTTATTAATTGAATAATAGGGTCAATTGGGTTGACTATGTCGACTAAAACTTCAAAAGAGTTTAGGGTTAGATCTAGCTATATAAACACATTCTTTTTTCCATTTCATAGAGAGAGATAGAGTTAATAATTAATTTATGTATCTACTTGTCCACCATTCTACTTAAGGATCCATTACTTAAGAGGTCATTGGATAAACTATAGTCCATTGTCCATCCTTAGTTTCTTCAACAAACACAATAACCTCTTGAAAAACACCATTGGTCAAGGGAGAGATTAAGGCTCAACAAGTTCATCTTCAAGGTAAGTATTCCTAACTCTTTCTCTTCTTTATTAAAGTACATATATTTACTTTTTTTAGCTTATGAATATGTTTCTCTCTCCATGAATTAGGATTACCTATACATTGACTTGAGTATAGTTCTTTTATGCATGTTTACTTTTATGTTTATTACCCCCATTTTATGCCACATGTTTTGGTGAGCACTAGGTTAGATTTTACTTTACTTTTTCATTTACTTGTGATAAGAAAACATAAGACCTAGCTAGGGTTATCACATGGTATTGCTTGACTAGAGGATTTAGAACCCTTTCCAGTGATATTGTTGTGGTAAGAGACCCCTTAGTTAGGTCTAGAAGATCCATATCGGTCATGACCCTGATTGTATAAATGTACCAACTTGAGAAAGGGCTAGTGTGATTTATCTTCTCTAATATAGGATTGATTGGTAGATCAGCTTCACTTTCCCTTGTATATATTCTAGTGAACCTGATGTGAATCTAACCCTTGTATGTTTTCCTTCACACCTTCATTTATTATATATTTTAATTTTTATAGTATTAGATCAAATCTATCAATATAGTATAATGTGTTATGCATAGGTTTAACACATAATCATTGCGATCGACTCTATATTGTTTTGTGTAGGTCATCTTGAACCACAAATAACTAGATCGATCATCTCAAATTAGTTTACTTATTTACAAATAGGTTTTTAGACTCAATCAACCTAGTTGACTCTGTTAGCAAGTTAAAAATCATTATCTAAATGACACAGTATAAAAATAGTAAATCAAAGATCTTAAAAAATTATCAGGTTCATTCTTACCTTCTTAGTCATTTTTGTTCTTCATTTATAGTCCTATTTTTCATAGTTTTCAATCTATAAAACTATAACCCTATAACAAACTATGTCGACTAGATTGACATATTTATGTAGCTTGATTTCCTACCCAAGAGACTCAGTCAATTCATTTGACTATGTTCTTATGGATCTTGATTCAACAAATAGAATAAACCTAATTGATTATGTTATGTACTATCTACATACATGGTCATCTGAATCAATCCTATACTCTTCAAGAAAAGGAAGTAGCTTATCTTATTATTAATTAATTCACTTTTCATTTTGTTTCTTGTTTGATTATAGTAGCACATAGACTAAATTGGAGGTTTTTAATTTATTGATTTAGTCACACTATTTTATTTTTCACACACTTTCAAACCACATAACATCAAAAACCATTAAACAAATCCTACCCAAGGTTTACCAACTTTGGATTTCATCACCAAGGGGGAAGCCAACTTGATTTTCTATCCAAGTATAAATAAATGGTTAATGGTATATATTGGCAAAGCACTTGACACCCTTATCACTATGATATTGTGAAGTGAGGGGGTAGGCCCCAATACCAAGCTAGTACCATCACCAATACAGATCCCTTTCAACCTTAACTACATAAACCATCCTTAGGTTACTTTTCTAGTTCCTTCTTATAGCCAACTCTCTATCACATTTATTCTTAAAAATTATTAGAATATAAAACATTTATTAATGACCACTTACATTATCATTTCTATTTTTGTTTCTTGCTCTCTAATAATTAAATTTTGTATTGTAAAACTTGTATCAACTAGTGTTGGTGCAAGGTTTGTGTTGTGTGCCACAACTAGATCAACTGGATTAATATAGTTTTTTGTGTGTTTATTTCAAATATTATGCATAATAACACTATATCATCCCCAATAATAATTTTTAACACTTGTCTCTACCTATAAAACATAGTCGATCTGCTCGACTGTGTCTCCTACAATCTTTATTTTCACACAACATAATTGCTCTATTTAACTCAGTCTCTTATAGACTATTTATTATGTTTACCTTAAACACATAATTGACCTATCCAACTATGTGTCTTTTAGACTCTATCAATTTCACCATCTATAGAACATAGTCAACCAATTTGACTGTGTCTTTTGTAGCATGTTCTATCTACTATCTTACAAGACAGTACTAACTAGTTTGACTTTGTCTCCTACTAGTTGATCTTCATTTTTACCAATTTTTTAGTCTTTTTACTTCATCATGAATTTATTTATTGAGGATAATAAACAATTTAATAAATTAAACATGATTTTTTATGCAGATCAACTTTCCAAACAGTCTCAACACTGCAAGTTGTATACATTTGTCTCAACCTTATAGGCTTCTTTGTAGCCCTTTTTTAGGGTTTTCTTGATTGTATGGATAATAAAGGATTGGTTACCAAAAACTAAGTCCCTTTATATTACCCTCTATTTCTTTTTGTCTCTCCACAATTTTTATTGATCTAAAACCCCTTTTATCACACTTTTCTAGCCTCTATCACTACCTAATTAGGTCTCCTCAAGGCCTAATTGTAGACAGTCCTATTTTTCCATACAATAACAATTCATATAGTAATAAATATACTCAAATATTTTAAACACCTTGAACACTAATAAACCAAAAAAATTGTAGTATTTGGATGGTTATAACTCCTAGAAATAGATTTATAGTTTCAAAACCCTAAGTCAGGGTTTCTTTGTTATGTACAAACCCGAGAGGGGTTATTTTGAGATTTGAATTCTACAAAGGATTTCAAGGCATCATGAAATATTTTTAACCTCTGTTTAATCCTTGATCAACTTCTCAAATCATCATATATTCCCCCCAACACCTCTTCTACACTTTTTTAGAAAGATTTGTGCTTGATTATATGTGTGTACACTAACATCTACATGTTTGTGTTATCCTTCTCATAAATAAGCATGGAAAGAATCAAATAAAAGCACATAAGAACACTAAATAACTTACCTAATACACCAAGATTATTATAAATAAGTATTTTTCATATTTTTCTTCATTAATCCACCATACATAGTCAATTTCAAATGCACATATATAGGAATATAGGGTCTATAAAAACTTTATCTTAAAACCAAGGACTTTATTTTTATTTTGTTAAAACTTGAACCTTGTCCAAATATCATAAATTAATCTACATGAAAAAAAAGCCTTTTTTACATCCTACAACTACCCTAACTATATACACATAATATTTTCAAATTTTATCAAATATTGATGCTTTGCATCTTACAATAACCCATGAGACTCAATCTCTCTAAGTGTACACCCTACGAGGTGAACTGGGGAAGGGATGGGTAGACCATTAGTGATTTTTAGGATTATTATCATTTATTACCAATTATTACCAATCCAACTAGCTCTTACAATCATTCTCTATGTTATTACTCCTCTTTTACACACTCGTTCAGTGTTTTCCTATTTTCCATCCCTCTTTTCCTTACCTTAAGCTCCTTATATAGTTTTGGGTAAAATTCATTTAGGGTCTAGGTTGGCTCTTGGCCAACCTAGCCCATGACCTAGTGAATACTTGTCCATAATTTTACTAGGTCAACTAGGTCAATCCTATCAGCTAAAACTTTTGGAAAGGATTAGGGTTAAATTTACCTATATATACAAGATCATTTTATCATTATTTAGAGAATGAACAAGAGTTATTCACTTGTGCTTATTTATAATCTTCTCTTCCACCATTATACTTGAGGAGTCTTAATTTAGGGTTTTTACTTGGAAAATCTAATCTTGTGAAGAAGTCTTAGATGCTTTAGCCTTTCTTAGTGATCCTTAAAAATGACAATAACCTTTTGCAAAACCCCTTTGGCCAAGGGAGAGATTGAGTGGGTTCATAATTCAGTTAAGTATTCTCTACATTTGATCCTATCTTTAGTAGATATAAGTATTAGCTTTAAATAATATCACTCTTCTCTTTCCATGTATTAGGGTCTTGCTCATACATAACTTAATTAAGATTCTCCTATACATGTTTGTTTGTTTACTAACCCCCATATTGTGCCACAAGCTTTGGTGATCACTAGATTAGAATTTTACTTTAATTATTATTAGTTTAGTGAGATATGAAAACATAAGACTCCCTTAGGGTTATTACATTATTGTGCTTGATTGGAGGCTTTGGAACCCTTCCTAGCATAGTGTATTGTGGTAAGAGATCCCATAATTAGGTCTAGTAGATCCCCATATTCATCATTTTTTTAATTAATTGGAAGTGTATGATATGATCTATCTTCTTCAAGTTAGGATTGATTTATAGATATGATGTATTTATGATTGCATACATTCTGGTGAACCCGATGTGAATCTAACCCTTGCAAGTTTTAACCCACATTTTTCATTATTTTATCATTTTATTTTTCTATATTTGCAATACTAGGTTGATAGAGTCAGTATAGTTCTAATTTTAGTGCACAAGTTTAACATATATTTGCATCAATATGAATTTATTCTATTTATGCAGTTTTTTCATCAAGTACAGGCTACTAGGTTAACTTTGTCAACATAGTACACTCTTAAACTTTCAGATCAAGATACTATGTTGACCCTGTCAACACAGTACACTTTCAAACTTTCAAATCAAGCTACTAAGTAGACCCTATCAACAAAGTACATTTTTAGACTTCTAGAAAACATACTAGGTTGACCTTGTCAAAATAGTACATTTCATAGGTTTTTAGCAAATAGGGAATTGCAAAACTAGGTCGATCCAGTCAACCTAGTTGGCAAACTTTGCAAGTATAAATCAGGGTACTTCAACAACAATCTCATTTTCCTCTACATCTTCTAACCCACCAAGGTTCATTTCTCTCCCTCTCTATTATTTTTATTATTCATTATAGTTCTATTTTTCATAGTTTGTAGTCTTTAAAACTACCCTTGTATAGTCAACTAGGTTAAACCTATCGATGTAGTTATGTATTCTATATTCTATCTAGAAAACTAGGTCAACACTATTAATGTAGTTCTTTTTCAAACCCTTTCTTCAGTAGTATATTAACGACATTGTCAACTTTATTCTATAATATCTACATATATTGTCATCTAAAATGATACTATACTATGTTTTAAAATTGGAATTCACACTTATATGCTATTAATTAGCTCATAATTTCATTTATTATTGTTTGCATGCTTAGAATAGATCACATAATCTAATTAAGTGGTTTTTCAATATACCATTTAGTTTCACTATTTTCTATTTTCTTACACATGCTACCAAATCACATAATTTTAAAAATGTATTTAAACAATTGTCTACCTAAGGCCTACCTACTTGGATTTCATCACCAAGGGGGTATCTAATTTGGTTTTCTGACCAAGTATAAACACGTGGTTAATGGTATATATTGGATAAGCACCTAACACCCTTATTGTTACAGTGTGTGAAGTGAGGGGGTAGGCCCCAATACCAAGCTAGTACCACTACTAATACAGATCCCTTCCAGCCTAAATGTCCTAAAACCATCCTTAGATTGGTTTTTATTTCCTTGTTTACATCCAACTTCCTATCACATCTAAAATAATATTCTAATAATCTAACAACATTCAGGATGACCACTTAGTTAGCATTTACTTTCTAAGTTGGTTAATTACTCTTTGTTCAATTCTATGTTGTATTGTAAAAACTTATATTAGCCAACATTGGTGCAAGGTTTTATGCTATGTTCCTTAATTGGATCAACTTCATTGACCCAATTTATTGTGTGTTTCCTTTCATTTCTTACTTTCAAAGTACATTTCAAAAAAAATCCTATTTTAGTACATAGTCATTATACTCAGCATAGTCTCTTAAAGGCTATCTATTTTCCCTACCTATAGTACTAGGTCAACCTTGTTGACTCTGTAAACTTTTTCAACCCTTATTTCCAATAATAGGTTGACCTTATCAACTCTGTATAGTTTTTAGACCCTATTTTCTATACTAGGTCAACCTAATCGACTCTATACTTTTCCTACTTTCCATGTTCATCTGACTTCTTTCTTTATTCTTCTTCCTTAGCATTTTGTTCATTTCTCTCAAATCATCACAAAGTCCCCTATCAAAATCTTCTTAGATAACCTAAATCCATTTAGAAACTATATGGTAAATTCATTTCTCCCTCTTTTTTCTTCTTAAGAGCACCATCACTCTTGGGGCACCTCTTCCCCTCCATCTATGGCTTGTCACATGGTGAAAATCATGCCTTGAGATGAAGTTGATGTGTTTGACCCTTTATATACCTATCAATACGCTTCTCATCTCTAAAACATTCAAACTAATGTGGGAGTAATTGACACAAGTTTAATCCATAATCTCGCTAATAATCCATCATCTAATAACCCTCTCCTTAATATCCATTCGGGGAGTGTTCCTACCAACACCAACCCACCAACTCAACTTCTTGCACAATTCATTCATCAAATGAACATAATGAAAAATTTTAACACCTCTCAACTGATGCAACTCCAACATCATTTGATTAATATGGCTAATCAACATCAGACTATCTATCCTCCAACAAATATTAATTACATTCTTCCACCTCTTAGAGATGCCTTAGGTAATGTTATTCTTCAACCCATAATGAATAACAAGATGCTTCAAACTATTCAAAATGAGCCTTTAACTCCATTCATAGTTTCATTTGATATTGGTCTCATATCTCCAACTATAAATTATGATGGAACTAAAGACCTTGCCTCATTTCTCAAAGATTTTGGTAACCTTTACAAAGAGTCGATCCAAACTAATACTTTTACCATGACTAAACTCTTAGTCAAAACATTTACTAGTGATGTATTAGAATGGTAAAACAAACTTCCAAAATATTCCATTTGTATTTTAGAAGATTTGGTCAATACTTTAGTTAAGGATTTTCAACATAATGATCTCCCTAAAAATTATAGTAGCCACTTCATCAATGCTAAGCAATCTTCCACTAAATCAGCTCATGACTTTATCAAAATATGGAAATCATTAGCCCATAAAGCCAACCATAACATGAATAATGATAAATTATTCAAACTCTTTATAACTTCTTTGACTCCTTATTTTCAATATAAGGTTCAAACTTTTGCTCCCCAAACACTTAATGAAGCTCTTGAATAAGTTAAATGTTAAGACTTTCTCATGAAGCAATTCAAACCTAATCCTAAACTTTTTAAAGGATGTTTTCAAAAATATACTAATTCTATCACTTGCAATACTCCACAAACCAAACCAAGAGTTTCCAAAGCTAACATACCTTCATCTTCTCACACACCACTCTTGGTACAGCAAATGAAAACAAATTTACCACCCTCTAAACCTTTTGCCTATCCCAACAATCCTCCTAAGTGGTATGACCCTAATCAATTTTTTTGGTTCCATGCTGGCATCGGTCATTCCCATGAATCTTGTATAAGTTTCACTAAATTTTTTGTCTCCTATATACTTGGTGATTCATTTAATCATGAATCTATGATCAAACTTCATTGTCAAGAGTACATTGTTGCTTCTCAAAAATGACAGGTTTCTAAAGCTTCTACCTTAAATAACCAAAAATATTTTTCCACCACTAATAATAATCAACAAAATACCAAGGATGTTTATGCCATTCATGCCAATTAAGACCAATATTATACCAATTCTCAATATGTTGACACTACTAAGGTCAATTATCATCGCAAATTAGCTCACAAAGATCATGTTACCAAACCTAAGAAGCCATTTTTGGAAGAACAACTTCTTAAATATACTACAACAACTAATCTCACTTTGAAAGCCCTTGAGGAATAACTTCCTCCTTCCAAACCCCCAACCACCTATGTTCCTTCAAAATCTACCTTACCTCCTAAACATCATGTTGGTTCTTCTTCTAAATCTCATTACAACTTTCTTGAGTAACTTAACTCTATGCCTTATAGGATTCCACTTATGGATTTGGTTTGTACTTACCCTTATCATCACAAATTCCTTATACAATGATTACAAAAATTTGAAGATCCATCCTCTATAAATGAAGAACCACCTTCTATTGAATCTCAACCTACCAATGTACATACTATTGAAACCATGTGTCCTTCTTCCAAGCCTTCTATTAAATTTCTTGAGGAGGATATGATCAATGATGAAATTATCTTTCATGTTGATGATCCACCACTTTTCATTAAAATAGCCATTAATACTACCCTTATTATGAAGTTTTAGTTGATGAAGGCTTTGGTATTAATGTGACATCTTTATGGCTTATCCAACAACTTGGGTATAACAAGGATCATCTCAAGAAAACTTGCCTCACCTATTGTGATTTTGATAAGACTAATCAAAATCCACTTGGTTGTATGTGGCTTCCCATAACCATCAGACCTAAGACCATTCAAACTAATATTATGGTCTTCAATTTACCCTTATCTTATAATATACTCCTTGGTCATCTTTGGACTCATAGAATGAGGGTTATTGCTTCTTCCAATAACCAATGCATTAAATTCTTACATAATGGAAAATGGTATAAGCATGAGGTTGATCCCAACCCTTGGAGTATTCAACTTCCTAATCCCAAATATCAGTATTGTATTCCTACCATTTTTAAGATCAATAGTGCTCCTTTACTCGAGTTCATCAACATTAATCTTGATTTACAAGTCACTCTTGCTGATTCAGATGATGATAAACATAATGATTTGCAACATACTTACAATATTACCAAGCTACCTCCCTATATTTTAGAGTGGCTTCCTCCTTCCTTATTACCTAGGGACTACACTATTCCTCTTCTTTATGAGATCACCAATTTTCCCCCTCCATGCAATGCTTAGGAGCCTTCTTTACCTTAATATGCCTTCACTTATAATGAGTTTGGAATGGCCAAGTTATTTTAAGATCCTCTCATCATGTTTCCATGTATATTCAGTAATATTTGGATTTCTCCTTTTTAAACTCCCCTTGAATCTCAAGCATGTTTAATTACATAATGGCCTAAGCTCAATATTGAGACTTGGATGTCTAATATTATCAGAAAACCTTTTCCCAAATCCATGCTTTTAACCAAGATATTCATACCATTTCTATAGATCATGAATTAGATCCTAAAGGTTATGTGCCTCTCACTAAGTCTCCACTTCTTGATATTCCTTGGGTGGTAGAGCAACTTATACCATATGAACCTCCATAAATTTTTTCAACTTCTTTACCAACTATAGATCCCATTTTACATCTAATCCTTCCCCCATCAGTAAAAGCATCGACACTCCAATTCCTTTTGATCCATCTACTTCTCCTCCTCCTAAGATTACACTAGATGTCAAGGCAACTAATGTCTATCATATACATTCTGAGTATGATCACCATGGTAATCAAATTCTAAATCTTGAAGTTGATGTTGAGTTTTATGGTCCTCTTCCCACATTACCTAGTGATGAAGCTATTCTTGAACTACTTCATGCCTAATAACCTCAACTTCTTTAGTACTATCATAAACTTGGAAATTTTAAAACTCAAACCCATTATTTCAACAACTCCATTACTATCATTGATCCTAAAGCTAATCCAATTTCCATTTTACCTAATGCACCATACCACTTCCAAGATGGCAATGTTATATTTATTGAAGAAACCACTCACATTGAATATGGTACTCCATCATAGCCTCAACCCATTATATATTCTCACAAACTTTCACCTATCAAGTATGATAAATTTAGTTTATTATTCGATAAATATCATGAGATATTTGCATGGTCCTATGAGGACATGCCTAGTATTGACCCTACCATTATGGTGCATAAAATCATCACTTATCTCGATGCCAATCTTGTGCATCAAAAGCAAAATAAATTTCCACATGAGGTTTCTACCTTCTGTCATAAGGAGATCATCAAATTACTCGATGCTAAATTTATCAAACCTATGGACTATTTTGAATGGGTTTTTAACATAGTTCCCATTCAAAAAAAGGTCACTATGGTCATTCATATCTATATTGATTTTTGAGATCTTAATCTCACTTTTCCTATGGATAACTTCACTTTATTACCTTTGATAGATGTCATTGTTGATTCCACATCTGGTTATGAAATGCTATCTCTTATGAATGGCTTCTTGGGCTACAATCAAATTCACATTATCCCCAAGGACCAACACAAGGCCACTTTCATCACAGAATGGGGTACCTATTGCTATGTTAAAATACCATTTATCCTAAAAAATGTTGGAGCCACTTATCAACAAGAAATGACTCATATATTTCATGATCTTATCCAAAAAAAATTGAGACCTATGTGGATGACCTCATTTCTAAATCTAAGAGTTGTAAGACTTATCTCTCCAATCTTACTATCATCTTTGACCATGTTCTCAAATACCGAGTCAAGCTAAATCCTTACAAATGTGTCTTTGGTGTCACATATAGAAAATTGTTAGGATTCATAGTCTCTCTCCATAGCATCAACATTGACATAGCTAAGATTAGTGTTATCATCAGCATACCCATTCCTTATTCCATTCCAGACATTCATACCTACTTAGAAAAACTTTAGGTAATTAGATGATTCATTCCTGAAATGGATTACCACTTCCACTTTATAAATTCTCTACTTAAGAAAGGCAATGCCTTAATATGGATAGAGCCTTGTCAAAAATCTTTTGATAACATGAAAGAGTCATTACTTCACCCATCTATGTTTTGTCCTCCTTCTAATGATCAACCCTTGATCTTATATACTTCTTCCACACCCATATCAGTTAGGGAAATTCTTACCCAACAAAATGATACTAGAAGAGAGTATGATATCTACTACACTAGTTGAGGCCTCATCAATTATGAGAAATGTTATACCAAAGTCGAACGTGATTTCTTTTCCATTTAATTCATAGATAAAAAGCTTTGATACTACATGCTTTATCAGACTAGTTATGTCATCATTCATTCAACCCCCTTCATCACTTCTTCTCTAAAGCCTTTCTTCTTGGAGATAGAATTTTCAAATGGATGGTCCTCCTTATGAAATTTGATCTCTAAATTATATCTCAAAAAGTTGTTAAAAGACAGATCATAGTTGATCAACTTGTTGTAGCTCTTGTGATAGCTACCAATCACATTAAAAATAGTATTCCTAATGATAATATTCTCTATATTTAAGGTCTCAATAAAGCTATTTTTCTTAAAGATTACTTTCATAACTTTACCATTGATATTAAAGCTAGTAATCTTGATGAATATTCTATTTCCCTCGATACTACTAAACCAAAAGTAGTCATCGAAGAGATTCCGAAAATTAATGTCAACTTGTACAAGGCTGTTTAGACCTTCACTTTGATGGTGATAAATGACTTTAAGGTGCTGGGGCAAGTTGCATTCTTAAAAATCCTCTTAGAAAACACATCCCTTTAGCTTTTCACTTCACCTTTGACATAACTAACAATATGGCCAAATATGAAGCTTTAATCTTAGGCATGAGAGTTGCTCTCGATCTAGACATATAATATTTGCATGCTTAAGGTGATTCTTAGCTTATTTTCCACCAATTCAATAGTGATTACCAATGCAAAAGTGAGAATCTCATTACCTATCATCAAATTATAACCACTCCCACTAAAGACTTCATTTCTTTCACTATTGAGCCTTTTTCTCGAGATCAATATTCCATTGTTGATTTCCTTACTTCTTTAACCTCTCTCTTTCATCCCCACCAAGTTCCTTTTTATTCCACTTTTCTTATACAAATAGTAAAATCTCCATCTTCTACTCAACCACAATATTCACTTATCTACCACATTGAGGTTATCACCATCTAATAAATCCCATGGTATAAAGACATCATTCAATTCTTAGAACACCAAACTCATCCTCCTAAATTAGATTATCATGAAAAGACATGTATTCATCAACAAGATTTCAAGTATGTATTTTGATACAACATAATTTATTACCACAATGCTGAAGGTACCTTGATCCATTATGTTATGCAAGATGATGTCCCTCCTCTTCTTAAAAAAGTACATGGGATATTTACGATGGTCACTGTAGTAGACATGCTACATCCCATAAATTCCTATGTATGAGATACTTTTTGCCTACTTTTGAAAAGGATGTAATTAAATTCATTAAAAAGTGTACCTCTTTCCAACTTCATGATGATCTAATTCATTCACCTCCAGTTGAGCTTCAAATTATTGAATCTCCTTTGCCATTCTCCATATGGGGATTCAATCTCTTGGTAAATTACCTCGCTCTCAAGAGGGGCATGTTCTTATCATCATAGTTACTAAATATTTTACTAAATGGGTTGAATCCATGTCCCTTTTTAATGTTACTAGTAACACCATTACCAAATTCATTCATAACCAAATCATTTGTTGCTTTGGTGTTCTACATACTATCATCTCTGATAATGGTGGTAATTTCAAAAATAAGGATGTCAAACAACTTTGTGCTAAATTTAAGATCAATCAAAAATTTTCCATGCCTCATTATCTGAAATGTAATGGCCAAGCTAATGCTACTAACAAAATTATCCAAAAGATAATTCTTGAAACCTACATAGACTGGCATCTTCATCTCTATCCTACTCTATGGGCCTATTAGACTAGCATATGTATTTCCACTGGGGTAATGTCATTCTCTCTAGTCTATGGTTCCAAGTCAATTTTTCCATTGGAATTTGAGCTTCCCTCTCTTCATATATCTCTTCATGGTATCATTCTTGATGAATAATTATGTGAAGCTTACCTTCATGCCCTTGATTTCCTTGATGAACATTGTCTTTCTGATTTACAACATAACAAACATGTTAAAATTTGCACATTTAATGTTGATAATCTTGTCCTTAAATTAGATTATACTCATGATAAAGAAGGTAAATATACCTAAAATGTTTAAGACCCCTATTTAGTCAAAGACATTCTTGGTCCAAGTCCTTACCACCTTCAAACCAATGAAGGCCATGTTTTCAAAGAACCCACTAATGCACAGTTCTTCAATAAATATTTTACCTAAATCCTTCCCTTCTTATCATTATTTATATACATACTCTCTATCTAACACTTTTTGTAGGTTACTTACACAAGTCTCACCCTCTGTATCAGTTCTCTCTTTTTACAAACCTTAGTCCTTCCTTTTTTGGTCTTTTGGTTTCCCCTTTCTCTCATGAGTTGCATTGTAAAACTGTAGATAGGACCCAATATTCTTCATAATGTACCATAGTTTATTTATTTTTATTACTTTTTACAAACTTTTTGGCATCCCTTGGGTTTTCTCTTTTATGATTTGTAGTGTAAGACCATGGATAGGACCTAATCTTCCTCACAAATACCATCTTTTTCTTTTTCTTTTTCTTTTTCTTTTTCTTTTTCTTTTTCTCATTTATTTTTCATGTGATTTTTGGCACCCTCATGGGTTTATCTTTTATGAGTTTCAGTGTAAGACCATGGATAGGACCTAGCCTTCCTCATAAAATTACCATATTTTTGTTTCTTTTCTAGAATGTGTTTTTTATCCTTGTTCTCAGCTTTAGCTTTTACCTCTTTTGATAGATGAAATTTGCATAACAATCTATGCTAACATGTTTTCCTCCATTTCCCTCATTATTATGATAAGGAATCACACTTTACTATCATTATATTCCTTTTTCACCCTTTGTCACATTTTTAATGATTTAAATTAATTCAAATTGTTCCATGTGTCATTCCTCTTGATTTCCTTTCCTTCCATTCCTCATTGGATATAACAAGGTCAAAGTCAAGATATCACTTTTATTTTTACCTAGATTTAAAAGATTCTTAAACACCATGCTCTTTGAAGTGATCTCTCTTAGGAAAAAAATCCCATGTATTCAAATGAATGTCATCTTTAGCACCCATGTTTGGTTTTCCAAATTCGTATTGAGGAGGAAAAGAAAAAAAAACCATCAATAAAGTTAAAAGCCAAATCATTTGAAATAGAAGGAAGTGATATACAAAAGGCAACATATAATTATTAAAATTCAAAATCACACCAAAATACATGATTATCAATCACATCTCCTATCTCCAATTGAAGCTCAAACTCCACAGTTGGCCTCACAATAGAGCCAAGGTCCATTGGGGTGCAATAGGCCAGTAGATTATAATAGAATAATTCAATAAACTCTATGGTGCTACCTACTTTCTCACACAAGTACCCAACATTCCTACTTTCCCATGTAAGTACCCAATCTTCATAGTAGACCAATGACTCTGTAAGGGGTCCTAAATAATGGGTAACATGTTGTGGTAAGGTAGGTCCATTTTAATTCTCATGCATATAGCCTTCATGGGATGATCTATATAATTAATTTTTTGACCTAATACTTGTGTGGCTAAGAGATTTTCTTCAAAGCCTTAAGGCCAAATGTCCTCTTATTTGTCAACCCTAATTTTAGTGTCTTGACTTCAATAAAAACTTCCTCTACGTGGTTTTTTCTTCATTTTCCCCTCCACCCATTTCATTTCCCCCCTTGACAGGCATGTGTGATTCTAAATATGTTTTCCCTTATTCTTTAAATCCTTCAAATCTTAAAAACATGTTATCATTACTTTGTTTTAGTTTTATCTATCATTAAATCAAAACAACATGTCTGAGCAACTCTGGATTACTTTCTTTACACTGTAGATTTACATTTCTAGATATGTCATGATTTATTTTACAATTTGTTATGGTTATAATACCCTTTTTTGTGAACACCTAAGTCCATTTTTTTATTTCATATACTTTTTCTATTGTTGAATGAGGTTGGTTTGTTACTTCTCACTCACCAATGTTATTTTCCCTTTTATGCACCTTTTTCATTAGTGTGTGAGATAAGGATTGTTATTGCTTACTCATCAATTTTATTTTACCATTTGTTTTTGCTTGCCCATCTTTATTTAAGTAAGGCTTGTTACTACTTTTTCAATGATGTTTGATTACCATCTTTTTAACATGTATCATTGGTTTGACTTGGTGAGTTTACCTTTCTTACTTAAGGTTTAATTGCTTGAGTTTTTCAGTCTTTAGTAGCCTTGGCTTTTTGGTTACCTAATTTACTCTAATTTTGACTTGGTCATTTGGTCTAACATATCACTTGTCACCCTAGCTTACCAAATTTATAATTACGCCCCATCCACATAGCACCAATTATTTTGGATTTCCTATGTTTGTTTGTTTTTTCTCTTTAATTTTATATTATTGGGTTTATCGAAAGCAATCTATATGCCCTCCACAATTAAAACTACAAACATTGTTGACAATCATCTATTGATAAAGGTAAGTCAAGGTATGCATCATTTGTTTTCAGTTATTTCCTTTTATGTCATTTGCTTTTAGTTATTTTATGATTTAAAATACTACAACTTTTTCTTAGCCTCAACATTATGTGTTACTATGTTCTTTCTTGAAGCACCATCCCTTGTTGCACCTTAGTGACACATGATGAAATTTGAGTGGGGCATATGTATACACATAATGTTTTCAAATTTTACCAAATGATGATATTTTATATCATTTTAAAACCTATCAAGACTCAATCTCTCTAAGTGCATGCCCTAAGGGGTGCATCAAAAAAGGGGTAGGTAGACCATTGGTGCTTTGTATATTTTTGTCCCTTATTGCCACTCATTATCAATCCAACTAGATCATAAAATCATTCCCTAAACTATTACTCCTATTTTACACACTCTATTATTTTTCTACTTTCCATCCCTCTTTTCCTCACCTTAAGCTCCTTTTGATAGTCTTCTATACTAGGTCGACCCTGTATAATTTTGGGTAAAATTCATTTAAGGTCTAGGTCGGCTCTTAGGCAACCTAGCCCATGACCTAGTGAATTCTTATCCATAATTGTACTAGGTTTACTAGGTCAACCCTATCGACTGGAACTTTTGAAAGGGCTTAAGGTTAAATCTACCTAAATATATAAGCTCATTTCATCATTATTTAGAGAATGAACAAGATTTATTATTTGCTTGTGCTTCTTTACAATATTCTCTTCCATCATTCTACTTGAGGAGTCTTAGCTTAGGGTTTCTACTTGGAGAATCTAGTCTTGTGGAGAAGTCTTAAATGTTTTGGCCTTTATTAGTGATCCTTACAAACCATAATAAGCTATTTCAAAGCCTTTTTAGCTAAGGGAGAGATTGAGTCTCAATGGGTTCATCACTCAGGTAAGTATTCTCTAACTTTGTTCCTCTATTTAGTAGATAGAAGTAGCATAAGTATTGGCTTTGAATAATATTACTCTTCTCTTTCCATGTATTAGAGTCTTACTCAAACATAGCTTAATTAAGATTTTCCTATGAATGTTTGTTTGTTTACTAACCCCCATATTATCCCACAAGCTTAAGTGAGCACTAGATTAGACTTTTACTTTAATTGTCATTAATTTAGTAAGATATGAAAACATAGGACACCCTTAGGGTTATTACATTATTATGCTTGACAGGAGGCTTTGAAAACCTCCCTAGCATAGTGTATTATGGTAAGAGATCCCCTAATTGGCTCTAGTGGATCCCTATATTGGTCATGTTTCTAATTATCTAATGTATCTCTAATTAGAAGTGTATCTTATGATCTATCTTCTCTAAGTTAGGATTGATTTATATACATGATGCATTTATGATTGCATACACTAACTACCCTTTGGACCTTCCAATAGTCACTAAAGAGTTAGGCAATAAAAACACATACAAAGTTGATATTTCATATAATTATAAGTTTGGACCCATGATATGGATTCATGGAATATTTAAGAGTAAATTACAATGATGTTATACATTTACAAGTCCTTTCACACACCCCTACAATACCAAATCTAAGCAAAATAACTCAAATTTTTAAAAACTCATTTTCGTGGAAAACTACAGATTTTAATGTTTGACAAGATAGCACTAAAACTAATACCTATAATTGAAAATTAATGATGGTGTAAGCATACTAAGACCTCATATACCATAATGAAGAAAATATTTAACAATAAAACTAAAATTTGAAAGGAAAACTAGCCTATAAGTGATGTTCCTACATCTTACTTCCATAGGAAAAAGAAAAAGAAATCAAGGATTGTTATCCATGAGTGTTTCTAGAGTACTCCCATGATTTTGATGTCATGTTTAATCATCCATGTAGCACATTCAATTGTTTTATGTTTTCATTTGACTAGATACTTAAAATATTGCTTGTCTCTAGTTTGTTTGATTACTTACTTGTCTAGAATGCATTTCAATTCTTCTGATATGGCTTGAGATAATTATTTTACCAATATATACCTATTGTAGTTATTCCTTTTATTATGTCTTCACCTCTTAATCCTTCTTTGTAAGGGTAGTCTGAAACATTAAATATTAGTGATAAGCCTACACCACTAGGTAATTTCAACTCATAGGCATTGTTATAAAACTTCCTAAGTACCTTACAAGGACCAATTTTCTTCATCTTCAAATTATTATAATCACCTCTTGGAAACCTCTCCTTAAGATGAGCCAAAACCAAATCTCCAATTTGAAAACTTACCTCTCTTCTTCTTACATCTACTTGCTTCTTGTACTTTTCCATACTATCTTCTAGATGCTTTATTACTTGTTGATGAACCTCTCTCATGGCCACTACAAATTCTTCTCCTTCAACACTCATATTGTCTATATGACTAATATTTCTAAGTTCAAACAATCCTCTAGGCTGGATACCATATATCACTTGGAAATGACTCATGCCAATGCTCCTATTAGTAGAGTAACTATAGGCAAACTCTAGATGTGATTACACAAGATCCCACTACCTAGGATTATCCTTAGATAAACACCTTAATAGGTTCCCTAGGCTCCTATTAACCACCTCAATTTGACCATCTATCTAAGGGTGGTAAGTTGAACTAAAACTCAATTTTATGCCTAGCTTTCTCCACATTATCCTCCAAAAGTGGAATAAGAATTTAGTGTCTCTATCAAATGCAATGTTTAGTGGCAGTTCATGAAGCCTTAATACTTCATTGAAGAAAAACATTTCCACGTGGGTGGAATCATTGGTGGTCCTACATGGAATGAAATGTGCCATTTTTAAAAATCTATCCACAACTATTTATATAGAGTCAAAACCTCTTTGTCTTCTAGGTAATCCCATAAGAAATTCCATGCTTATAGATTCCCAAGGCCTATTTGGGACTGATATAGGTTTATATAAACTTGCATTGGTTCTCTTCCCTTTATCCAATTGATAAATTTTACATCTTTCAACATATCTCCTCACTCTACTTGCATCTTGGGCTAATAGTAGTGTCTAGTGAGTTATTATAAGGTTTTATCAAGCCCAATGTAGGTTTCCATCCTCCCATTATGATTTTATTGAATCAAATTATCTCTTATTTCACTTCTTGGCACACATATTTCTTGTATGACATAGTCCAACCATGGCTCTTTTTTGAGTAGAGTTAGATGATTGCAAGCATTTTATGCTTCTTTGAAGTCTTCATCATCTTCATACCAACACTCTCAAGTTGTATATCATGCACCAAATGTTAGAAGTAAAATCACTAAGAGGGTGGGGTGAATCAGTGAGTGTAGATATTTTAATTTTAATTTTAGTCCTTTCAAACTATTAGACAATCAACACATATCAACTTGATCAAGTAACATTAACAAGAGAGCTCATTTATTTAATGCATACACAAGATCAAACACACAACACATAGTTCCTATGGGAAACCCTCATGGGTAATAAAACCCACTCTAAAAATTGAAACACATGGACTAATTTTAATATAATATGATCACAAACATGAGACTGGTCAAGTCCTTTAGACTAGAAAAACCTTGATCAAATCTTCTTGATTTAAGGCCTCTAGTGAAACACATGTTTCACAAGGAGTAACTACCCCCAAATAAGATAAAGTCCTTTAGACCCTCCTTTAAATTTAACACCTCAAACTTAGAACTGATGTCTTCAAAACCTAATGATGGATCTCTGATTATCTAACCCTTGCACAAACTCTCTTTCTATCTCATACAGGCCTGTCACATAGGCAGGCCATAATCTCTCTCCTTCTTCACTCAAATTGTTCTCATATGCACACTCAGACCTCTTCGCATGTCTTAAAATTAAAATATCACTATTTTAACATCATGACTATGACCAAAATTTCACACACAGAGTCAAAAAACTCTTCTTCTCATCAATTCATCCAACAGACACACAACATATCCTCTTTACCAACAAGCCTTGCTCAAGTCTCTGACAAGTCTTCCATAAGTCTAGAAAACATCATATTTGGTTTCACTCTATATGTATAATTCATTAATTAAAAATACCAAAAACTTTAATTTTCAGCTACAATATAGTATTTCACCCTTAAGGCAACTTACAGGGGTCACACTTAAGCACAACATACTTTCAAATAGGCCTAAGTCGCTTTTAGGTCCTATAGAGAGCCATTCAACTCTTTAACACTTATTCAAGAAAAATAAAGCATAAGAAAACTTTAAAAAATCATGTACCCATTCCACATGATATATAAGTCCTCTTTAAGTGGCAACAACCATCACATTACCGTTTTGCTTAAGCACAATTCACTCAAACAACATTTTGTGTACATAGTCACTATGGAAAAACACATAGTCACCTTCTAAACATTTTTTCATACTAAATTTGATTGTTAAAACACTCATAATTCATATATAATATATTTATATATTATAAAACATGATCCAATATCTAATTCATCATTTAATATCAAAACAACAACAGAATGAACTCAATTACCCTTCTCAAGTTACTTGTAGAACACAATCAAACACAGTCAACTTTAGAGCTCAATATATTTATCAACTTATATATTCAGACCTTAAAATTTATATTTTTAGATTCATCTTTGAGTCCTCTATAAATTCAGTCTTTATTTCATGGTCAAATTATACATAGACCAAAAGATATGGCCCAAAAACTAGACACTGGTATTTCTTTTGCAAATTCAAATCTTCAAATGCAAACGGTCACAATTAAACCTCAAACACCATGCTCATATATCATGACCTCACATATTAAAATCAAATATAAAACATTGATCTTATTCAATATTTAATTCATAATGCACAAATGAGCAAATGTTAAACTTTAAATAGTTGCCCTCATCTCATATAATCTGGCAACTTTGACTCAATACGCATCATTGATCTCTATGGATCAGTCAGGTCTTTATAATGTAGTGCACACCATTAGATCTTGCTCAAAACCCCTATGATCATGAAAATTCACACCATCATGTTCCTCTTGATCAATTATACCTTTAACCATAAAGCACTTACCCTCATCTCACTGGTTCCTGAGACCTTGGAATAGCCATGCTCTATTGATCCTTTGTAAGGAGATCGATCTTTACCTTCATTACCCAAAAAACACTTTAACCTATTTGACTTGATACTCACTATATATATTCACATTATGATCACCCACAAGCCATTATATCTCCATTTTGTCCTGATCTTTAACATCATGCAAAATAGACTAAGTATGAGGACCTTTGCAATCTGTCAGTAAGGTCAACTTTGCACCTTCATATCTTTTGCTTCACTCAAGCACAATTTATAAAAAATAGACCATATGATCTCCTCACATGGGATAATACAATAATTTCTAAATATACTCTTAGAACCCTCACATGTTTGAGATATAATAATATTAAAAATACTCACTTAGATTTATCTATTCATAGAGCCAACTATGTTAAGAATTATCTCGAAATGCCAACTTTGAACATGCATATCTTTTGATGTGCTTCATCACATGATCTTAAAATTAGAAAAAATCAAATACAAACAAAACTAAATAAACCCATATGATCATATTATTCTGAAACATCCACACATATAAAATATGTCATCACCAAATTGCTTACTTGGTTCTTTCTTGCCTCATGCAAATTTGGCTATGAGAAAATAATGTCAAACTACATGAGAGCCAAAATTTACACTTGCATATATTTTATCATGCTTAGTCACATGACCTAAGATTTGGCACATAATAACTATGCATAATATGAACAAACCTATGTGACTAATTCCTATTGAAACCTCTATGTGTATGAATGCTAACATCATCAACATGTTTACTCATCTCTATTTGAACATAGAAAGCTATATCAAAATCCCTGAGAGCCCAATTTTTCACCCACATATATTTGACTATAATTCATCACATTATTTGAGACTTAGCATATAAAAACTAGGGATTAATTTTATCATAACCATATGACCAAATCCCCTTACTCATCCACACATGGCAATGATGATGTTATCAAACAACCTACTCAAATTTTTTACCACTAGACCCAAAAGGTCTAGATGAAAACAATGATTAACTAGATGAAAACCACTCATTCACACAAGCATTCAAATCTTATAAAACATATTATGAACCTCTTGTGCATGCTCAATACTCCATACTCATCATTGAACATTTCTAACCATGCCAAAACTAAAGATCAACCAAGCCTCCTTCAAGCATACCAAGACAAGCACATTACACACTTTGTCATTATAACATAGACTATCACAACACTTCATCCACTCACCAAGACACCTCCAGGACATCACCATGACATCATTGATAACTCTCCAATAATCTCCCCCTTTCTCATTGATGTCAACACACAATATATAGTTATATACAGCTCACCTTCCTTCTCTCTTCTTAAGCACTCTCACAATAGAAAACTTTCTTCCCCTTTGACACAATAACAACATGGGAAAAAATTAATCTTAAGGACCTAAATATACTATCATTGGGATAATACCATCTTATAAAGATAGTACAAACTCCCCTTTACTTTGAGCCTACCTCTACTTACCTTGACAACTTCCTCTTGTTACATGCCAGCACTCTCTTCAACCAAGCACTGCAATCAATGAAGAAATAACACACAAAATTACTAAAATTTGATGTAACTCACCAAGAAACATCTAAGAGGGACTCTCTCTAATATTTTTGATCCATTTCACATCTTGAGAATCTTCAGATCTCCATACACCATGAAGAGCCACCATACAGGCTTACTAGCCTTCTCTCTTAAGCCACCTCAAGGATCATCAATATAACTACATGCCACTCACTAAATACGAAACATGCATTAAACCAACTTTATAACTCATCTTTAAACATAAATACCTTTCTCTTTTGCATAAACTAAGAAAAAATCACTCTTCTTCATACTAAGCCTGTTTAGTCTCCTTGTAGCCCTACCTAGAACTTACAGAGCCCAAAACTTTTAGTAAACATGACATTAGGATCTAAAAAGTCATATCTAGATCACTCTCATATTCCCCCTCAATCACACCAATTTTAAATAACTAGTTCATCTTCTACAATATACTTCTTTCACAAACCTTCTAGATAATTAAGTCTCTATCTTGACAAAAACATGAATAATTTGAAAAACATAAACTTTTAGATCTTTGTGAAACATTATTTGATAACCCATTTTACCCAATCAACCTATTAAGAGGCCATAAACCTCAAATCATAAGGCAAAACACTTTTCTAGCAAATCTCAAAATCCTAAAAACTCAAACCGAATAAGGTCAACAATCTTCCTTGTGGTTAATGTCCAACTCTAAAACTTCTTATACACCTGGAGACTGTCAGGAATCTAGAACAACAAACATGCTCTGATACCACTTGTTGGGAGGGGAGGTGGAAGATAAATCCAAGAACAAACACACCTGTTCTAATTCCACCTCCTAGGATCTTGCTCCTCAGAAAGAGCACAGTATGATTACCAAATATAAGTAATTGAATATGCGGAAATAACCAGAAACACAAGTAACTAGAATTCACCAATGGCACAGAATATGAGAGACAATACACTATCTTGTATTAACACTAATAGAAAAGAATACAACAAAGAGCCGCCACACTCTTTCACCTTACAGAGATTCGCCACACCTCAAGTGTACAGTAATTCTTCTCACACACACTCTCCTACACAAAAAATGGTCCCAACAACCAACTCACACACAGAAATTGTGTTCACCTCACCAACTAGTCAGTAATAACCCTACCGGTACATCAAGCACTCTATAGCACTTCAAGCTGATCTCTCATGAACCTGTAACATGCAATTTAAAGACCAAACTTACATGTAGATCCCTAATGAGCTTGCAACAACCTGCAACTCACAGATGTTACAACTAGAAGGAACTCTTCCTTTCTATCTCATGCCTTATACAATACATGCCAATGGGTCTATAAATAGATCCCTAACTCAAACAATAACTTAGACTCTTAATTTAGACAATTATCCTCGCAGCCCAAGACTCTAACTGGTCTCAACATGCAAACTCTTCATTCACTTAACTAACTGTCCGTGAAATGAGCAATTTTGGAACACACAGGCGACCGATGTCGGTCCTTGCTTGTCAGGTTCTGCCGATGTCGACCGACTTCCTACCGTCGCCAGTGGCCATCTGCACTGGTCTCTGCCGACGTCGGTCCTGCTACCGACGCCGGTTCTTGTAGAACTCAGCAACCATCTGTTCCTCAGTTTGCAAAGGTTGAAGCTTTTAGCTCCACAACCTAACAATCTCCCACTTGGAGATAAATAGCTGCAACCTGTACCTGTACCTATACATCGTCTAGTTTGTTCCCTTGGCTATGTATCCATCTTCAAAATCACCCTTGAAGACCAACCACCACAAAATCCGTGGTGCAAAACCTGTCATCCAAATTACCTGCCACATCCACATCTACAACCATGTAGAAAAAGAACTTGACCCTGCATAGCATGTGCACCTGCTGCTGGTCCCACTGAACTGCCCTTCAGTATTACTTTCCTGGATTGACTCCAAACTTGTGACAACTCCCACTGCTTAGGAAAACTTAGGTTTAGTACATACCGTGCACTCAACTTCATTATGTGAATCAAGACACCTGTTCTATGAACTGTCTAACCATCGGCGTGCTAACCGATTTCACACAATCATCCTGAAACAAAGTCAACACATGACCTTCCATGTCTCTAGAACACACTCTTGCCAAAGAATCTTGTTGCTCCCAGATTCTCCATGACAAACACCTGAACTAGCTTGACCTTTAGTTCAGCAATACCTGTATATGTAACCCTGAAACAAGCACATCATACAGAAAATAGGATAGTGTAGCTAATACTATCCAACCTGGTAAAGAGAAACACAATGAACAAACCTCCATTGCCCTGCAGCTAATACAAGATCATATACCCTGATCTTCCATCTCACATATCCATTTCCACTCTTCTTCATCCTTAACATCCATTCGTCTCTCAGTGCTTACTTCCAGCTGGCAACACTACCCAAAACCCCTGTTTGGTTCTCCTCCAAGGAATCACATCCTCATTCATGCCTAGCTCCCACTATTTCCTAGATCTACCTGTTCTGCTTCTTCAATAACTTCCTAGTTCTATGCCATAAGTGAGCAACAAGTAGTGTAAAGAAGGGAAATGACGAATTTAAGAACTTACTTACACCTTCAGTCCTCCATATGGGCGCTTGAGACTCCATGACAGCTTGCTGTCCACCCAAAATTCGTCTCAGTGGCCGATGCCGGTCACATCTCAGTCTACAGCCGACCGATGTCAGTTCCCTGCGACTGCCTTCCTGCCGACGTCAGTTTCCCCTGGCCGATGCCAGTCTTTGTCTGCCCTGAGTCACCGACGTCGGGCTGCACATAGCCGACGTCGGTCCCTGTCTGGACACCGACGTCGATTTTCCTGTCGACGTCGGTCTCTGTGTTTTTCTTGTGAGACCTGACTTTTTCCCACGAGCTCCTTTTGGATCAAACCCTTGTCCAAAACACCCTTGCTCTGCTCAGAATTCCTCTGCACCTTGTGCTGAACTCTGTCCGTCACTTTCTCCTTGAAAACCAAGGCTTTCCTGTTCTTGTCACTAACATCGGATTCCTCAAGAAACCTCACCTTCTTCTTCTGCATACAGAAACCACGATCCATGCCTTCCAAATCTGAAAGCATATCCTTTGACTCAAGAACCAGCATCTCCTTCTTATTTATGTGACCAAGCCTATCAAGCCACATCTCTGAATCTACAGCTGAAGTAGATAACCCAGAAAGAGAATCAGTAAAACAAGTAAATAGATAAAGTGTACCTACTTTCTTACCTCTAGCTACAACAAGTGTACCCTTGGTAACCTTCCAAGAGTCTGCTGTGAGAGTTACTATGCGACCCTCTTCACCCAAACTTCTGACAGAAATCAGATTCTGCTTCAAAACTGGGACGTGCATGACCTCCTTTAACACCCATGTGTTACCTGTCTGCAGTTTTAGCTTCACTTTGCCTTTGCCAACAATCTGACAAGGCTTACCATCCCCTACACAAATTTCTCCAAAATCTCCCTGGACATACTCATGGAAAAATTCCCTATGTGGGGATGCATGAAAAGAGGCACCAGAATCTAATACCCAAGATTCTACTTTATCCAAAGAACATACCAGAGCATCTTGTGCAACGTAACCTGCAACATGTGCTTCTTCTTCATGTTCGTCATGCTGATCTATACTCGATCTACAATCTCTCTTTAAGTGCCCTTGCTTTCCACATTTCCAGCAGGTTATTCTGCCATACCTGGACTTGGATCTCTTGCCCATCTTCAACCTTGATCTCCCACGCTCTATCTTCTCTCTTGGCCTTCCTCTTCCTTCAACACTCAAAGCATCTCCAGATGATTCCCCTGTGCTTTTCCTGTGTATCTCTTCATTCAAGATCACACTCACAATATCATCCACTTTTAAGACTTTTGAAGGAGACACAGTATTAGAAACTGCCATTACCAAACCTTCCCAACTTTCAGGTAATGAACACAAGATTAAGAGAGCTCTTATTTCATCATCAAATACAATATTAACTGAACTTAACTGGTTTACTAAACCATGGAAATCACTAAGATGGCTATGAACAGATCCACCTTCCAACATTTGCAAATTAAATAAATGCTTCATAAGAAATACCTTATTCGAAGCCGAGGGTTTTTCATACAAATTTGCCAAAGATTTCATCAACTCCACCGTTGTCTTACACTGTGATAAGCTGGAAATCACAGATGATTCAAGACTCAATCTAACAGATCCCAGAGCCTTCCGATCAAGAACCTCCCATTCTTCATCTTTCATATCCACGGGTTTGCTAGCAACCCCACCCAACGGTAAGTACAAATCTTTCTGATACAGATAGTCCTCAATCTGCATCCTCCATAATTGGTAGTTCTTGCCATTAAACTTTTCCATTCGTAGTTGACTGCTTTTTGTCATTGCTCAACTCCCACTCAAACAGAAACCCTGTGAGTAACCTGTAATCAAAACACACTACCCAGATCTACACCAATTTGTTAGTATCCCAACCAAAAGCTCTGATACCACTTGTCAGGAATCTAGAACAACAAACATGCTCTGATACCACTTGTTGGGAGGGGAGGTGGAAGATAAATCCAAGAACAAACACACCTGTTCTAATTCCACCTCCTAGGATCTTGCTCCTCAGAAAGAGCACAGTATGATTACCAAATACAAGCAATTGAATATGCGAAAATAACTAGAAACACAAGTAACTAGAATTCACCAATGGCACAGAATATGAGAGACAATACACTATCTTGTATTAACACTAACAGAAAAGAATACAACAAAGAGCCGCCACACTCTTTCACCTTACAGAGATTCGCCACACCTCAAGTGTACAGTAATTCTTCTCACACACACTCTCCTACACAAAAAACGGTCCCAACAACCAACTCACACACAGAATTGGTGTTCACCTCACCAACCAGTCAGTAATAACCCTGTCGGTACATCAAACACTCTATAGCACTTCAAGCTAATCTCTCATGAACCTACAAGCTGCAATTCAAAGACCAAACTTACATGTAGATCCCCAATGAGCTTGCAACAACCTGCAACTCACAGATCTTACAACTAGAAGGAACTCTTCCTTTCTATCTCATGCCTTATACAATACATGCCAATGGGTCTATAAATAGATCCCTAACTCAAACAATAACTTAGACTCTTAATTTAGACAATTGTCCTCGTAGCCCAAGACTCTAACTGGTCTCAACATGCAAACTCTTCGTTCACTTAACTAACTATCCGTGAAACGAGCAGTTTTGGAACACACAGGCGACCGACATCGGTCCCTGCTTGTCAGGTTCTGCCGACGTCGGCCGACTTCCTGCCGTCGCCGGTGGCCATCTGCGCTGGTCTCTGCCGACGTTGGTTCTGCTGCCGACGCCGGTTCCTGTAGAACTCAGCAACCATCTATTCCTCAGTTTGCAAAGGTTGAAGCTTTTAGCTCCACAACCTAACAGAGACACCCATCACACACTTATGGACCAATATTTGGTCTTCCACACCTTTTGGAACACATATAACCTATAACTCATTTTAGGACCTAAATACTCTTAAGTACAAACTGGAAAACCTAAGAGCAAACAAAAATCTCTAATTTGACTTCAACATACCTTTAGACCATAAAACCACCTGAAGCATGCTAGAATAAGGTCAACAGATATTTATATTCAAAAAATATCATCTTGACAAATCACAAATCCTCTTTTTCCTCTTGAAAACATTCAATCTAACATTTTATAATGACCATATATAGTTATGACATCACTCTAACATTACCACAACATCTCTTCCACTTGGACATACCTACTCCAACTGAGAACACTCATTTATAGCCTTCTAGGATCATTTAAAGAATACCATAGCAACACTATATTATCCATTAAAATAAGTCTCTTAAGAAGCATAGACAAAGACATCTTTTTCACCATAATGCTCTAAAACAAAGTGAAGCCAGGAGTGCCCACATCTCCTCAATAACCACTAGAATCCTCTTGTAGCTATAAGATTTCTTGATTTTATTATTCTTCTTCTTAGTCTGAACTATGAAAACTGGTTCTTTTTCTATATCACTCTCCTTTTCTTCTAAGATATAATTATCAACACATGGAGCAAATATGTAATCTTGACATACCTTTTTATTTAAAGAATCAACCTTGCAGTTTTGAACCTCATCACTAGGCACTGACAATTAATGTTCTCTGAATAAAGCATGATCAACAACAATAGGATGTTCACTTGGATCCATACATACTTCATAACTAGCTTCAACTAACACCTTGGTCTTCTCTTTGATCTTGATCTCTTCATTCACAATATGAGCAAACAATGAGAGCCCTTGTCACTCTTCACTTCCTATAGTATTATTTACCATAGAAAATCGATTACTTGGGCCTGCAGTCTCATCATGACTCACCTTTTGTTTTCATGAGTTAAATTTCTTTTTTCCTTGCACTCTTGGATCTTGATTGAACTTAATTTGACTTAATGGCCTTTGCTTTCAAAATATAGCAATGTGACATCTCTATTCACAGTTGTAGCAAACCATACTCCTTGATATAAACTTAGCTTGTCTTACCTTATTCGAACAATGTTTTACAAAGTGTCCCACATCATGATAGTTGAAACACTCAACCTTACTCACACCTTTTGACTGATGACCCCCATCATAGTTCCACACAAATTCATTTTTAACATGTCTCTTGCATTCTCTAACTCTATGCCCAAATTGATTACAAGTATAGTAGTAACCATTAAAATTCACATACCTCATGACATTTGGTTATCTAATTTGATTTGTCTTTATTTTTCCAAAACCTTCATTCCTTATCTAATGTTTTATCTTCAAAGGTTGATCCACCTTTCTCTCATTGACATTCATGTCAACTTGAGAATCAACTTTGGGCTCTTCGTTAAAACCCAATCTAGACCTATCACTAGCTAAATTTTGACTCTTTAAGAGATCATCAAGATCATTAGAACTTTTATCAAACTTGACAAATGATTTCAGCCTAATTGTAGACTTATCTAACTCATCTTTCAAAGACATAATCTCATAATCATACCTTAAACATTCATCTTCTTTATCTTTCAGGCTTGTAGATTAGATTTTCAATTGACAACTGAGATGCTTGACCATATCTTAATGTTCCTTGATGTCTTCATTCATTCTTTCCTCAAATACACTAAATTTCTCCTCATAGTCTTTGATTTGAGACTTCATCTTCTTGTTAATCTTCTACTCAATCTTTAGTTCTTCAAGAGCGTTTATCAATGTAATTTCATAGTCTACCTCATCTTCATCATCATCTGAATCACTACAAGTAGACTCCTTTTGATGTAAAAAAACACCTTCCTTAGCCATGAACAAAGCTTCATCTTCAGTAGGACCATCATCTTCATGGTCATACTCTGAGTCACTAACTTCACTCTCATCTGATGAGATGTAATCTTATTTGGTGTAGAGACTCTTCTTGTCCTTGAAGTACTTCTTCTTGTTATCAAACCTTTTGAATCCCTTTTTGCTTTTATCAGACCTTGATCATGCTCTTCATCATCCTTCTTATACTTATGAGTGCACTTATTATCAAAATGTACTACCTCTCCACAATTGAAGCATTTGAGGGGTAGTTTACCCTTATATTTTATTGAACCTATTTTCAATTTTCTTGAAATCAACGTAATTAGTTCATCCTCATCTATATCAAAAATGTCATCTTCCTTGGGTTTCTTACATTGGAACTTCTTCTTTATCTTCATTTCAATCTTGCAAGTTACTTCCTTCTTTGGTGGTATATCATCATTGTTTCTCATCTCATACATAGTAAGGGTGCCATGCAATTGATCTATATTCAACTAAGAAAGATCATGACTTTATTCTATAACATATGTCTTTGGATCAAACCTGAGGGGTAGAGACTTTAATACCTTTTGAACTACATTATACTCTTCAAGGTTCTCTCCAAGATGTCTAATGATGTTCACAACTTCATCAACGCTCTATAGAAAGGATGCCACATAATCTTCTTCCTTCATCTTGAGACTTTCAAATTGCCTTCTATGAGTCTACAACTTAGCAAGCTTGACCTTTGAATCTCTTTCATAAATTATCTACATTTTATCCCATATTTATTTAGCATATTTAAAATGGATTAGCTTGGTGTATTCAGTCTCTGAAAGACCACAAGTGATAGCATTCATTGCCTTGGAATTATTCTCAAACAACTTATCATCTATATCACTAGATGGAGGAGTAGTAGGAACAACATAGCCATCCATAATAGATTACCATACATCAAAACATAGGGACATAATGTATGTCATCATCCTATCACTCCAAAATGCATAATTGTATCCATTGAACATTAGTGCTTGCTTAGTAGAGAAACCTCCTTGATGACTACCCATTTTTATACCTTGGATCACCTTCAAGATATTTATCATTTGCCAAAGAACCTAGCTCTGATACCAATTATTATAGGTATAATCACTAAGAGGGGGGTAAATTAGTGATTCAAAATATTTCAATTTCAATTTTAGTCCTTCCATACTATTAGATAATCAACATATATCAACCTGATCAAGTAACATTAACAAGAGAGCTAATTCATTCAATGCATACACAAGATCAAACACACAACACATAGTTCCTATGGGAAACCCTCGTGGGAAATAAAACCCACTCTCAATCCTATAACACATGGAATAATTTTCCTATAATATGATCATAAACACGATACTGGTTAAGTCTTTTAGACCAAAAAAAATTAATCAAAGGCCTTTAGTGAAACACTTATTTCACAAGGAGCAACTACCCTTGAGTAATATCATGTCTTTTAGACCCTCCTTTAAATCTAACACCTCCACCTTAGAACTAATGTCTTCAACACATGATGGTGGATCTTTGATTATCTAACCCCTACAGAAACTCCCTTTCTATCTCATACAAGCCTCTCACATAGGCATGCCACAATCTCTCTCCTTCTTCACTCAAACTATCCTCATATGCATAATCATACTTATTTGCATGTTTTCAAACTACAAGATAACTATTTTTACGTCATAAATAAGACCAAAATGTCACACACATAATCAACAAACTCTTCTACTCATCAACTCATCCAACAGGCACACTACCTATCATCTTTGCCTACAAGCCTTGCTTAAGTCTCTCACAAGTCTTCTACAAGTCTATAAAATATCATATTCAGTTTCACTATATATAGAGAATTCATGAATTAACAAGACCATAAAATTTATTTTTTGGCCACAATACATGCCTTCACCCTTAAGGCAACTTACATGGGTCACACTTAACACATTCAGATCTTTAACACTTATCTGAGCCAAATAAATCATAGGAATACTTTCCAAAATCATGGACCCATTCCATATGATCTATAGGTTCTCCTTAAGTGCCAAAAACCATCACAATACCCTTTTACTTAAGAATAATTCACTCAAATAACATTTTGTTCACACAGTCACTATGGAAAAACACATAGTCACCTTATAAAAATTTGTTCATACTACATATAATTTTTCAAACCTTCATAATACACATATAAAATACCTATGGATTCTAAAACATGATCCAATAGCTAATTCATCATTATATATCAAAACAACATTAGAACGAGCTCAATTACCCTTCTCAGTTTACTTGCAGAACATAGTCAAACACACATTCAAATTTAGAGCTTAATATCTTTATATTTTCATATATTTAGCCATTAAAATTTATATTTATAGATGAATACTTGAGTCCTCTACAAATATTATTTTTACTTGATGGTCAAATTCTGCATAAATTTAAAGATATGGCTCAAAACCAGACATTGGTCTTTCTTTTACAAATTCAAATGCAAATGGTTATAGTTAAACCTCAAACACCATGTGTTCATCTCATGACCTCACATCTTCAAATTAAATACACATCATTAATCTTATTCTATCTTCAAATCATACTATGCCAATTCCCAAATGTTAAACTTTGAACAGTTGACATCTCATATAATCTGGCAACTTTGACTTAATATAGTCAATCTCTATAGATCAATCAGGTTTTTATCATGTAGTGTGCATTATTTGATATTACTAAGAACCCCCATGATCATGACACTTGGCACTCTCACTTTCCTCTTGAACACTCATACCATTAACCATGGATTACTTATCCTCATCTTCTTATTTCCTGAGATTTTGGAATAAACACGCTCCATTGATCCTTTTGTAAAGAGCTCGATCTTTATCTTTGTTAACCAATGAACACTTTGACCTCTTTGACTTTATGCACACCATATATCTTCATAGTAAATCACTCACAATCCATTATATCTCTATTTTATCTTGATATTTAACATCATGAAAAATAGACTAAGTATTTGGACCTTTGCAATCTATTTGTAAGGTCAACTTTGCACCTTCATATCTTTATTTAGCTCAAGAACAAGTTCTAAAAATTGGACCAAATGATATCCTCACATAGGAAAATCGAACCATGTGTCAATATTCTCTTGGAACCCTCAAATTTTTGAGATATAATGACATCAAAATTCTCACTCAAATTTATCTATTCACAGAGCCAACTATGTCAAGAATTATCTAAAAATGCCAAATTCTAACATGCATATCTTTTGATGTGCTTCATCACATGATCTTAAAATTAGCAAAAATAAAATAGGCACAAAACTAAACAAACCCATAATATCATCTTATTTTGAAACATCCATATGTGTGATATATGCCATCACCAAACTGTTACTTGGTTCTTTCTTACCTCATGCAAATTTGGCTAAGTATGAGAAAAAAATGTCAAACTACATCAGAGCCCAACTTTTTACTTTCATATATTTTTTTTTGCTTAATCTCATGACCTAAGATTTAGTGTATAAAAACTAGGCATAATACTTAATAAACCCATGTGACCATTTCCTCTTGAAACCTCCATACGCGTGAATATTGGCATCATCAACATGCTTACTTGGCTCTATTTGAACATAGAAAACTCTATCAAAATCCCTAAGAGCCCAAATTTGCATCCACATATATTTGACTATGCTTCATCACATGACTTGAAAATTAGCACACAACAACTAGGCACTAATTTGATCACAACCATATGACCAAATCCCCTTGACTCATCCACATGTGGCAATGAGGATGTCATCAAGATGCCTACTCAGATTTTCTACCACTAGAACCAAAAAGTCTAGATGAAAACAATGATCAATTAGATGAAAACCACTTATGCACACAAGCACTCAAATCTTATAAAACATCTTACGGGCCTATTTCACATGCTTAATACTCTATACTCATCCCTAAACATCTCTAACCATGCCAAAACTAAATATCAACCAAGCCTCCTTCAAGCATACTAGGACAAGCACATTACACACTTTATCATTATCACATAGACTATAAAGGAACTTCATCCACTCACTAGGACACCTTCATGACATCATTGACAATTCTCCAAGACCAACAAGACTCTTCTACTCAATGCATCCACTACCTTGTTACTTTATCCTTACTTATGCTTAATGGTGAAGGTGAAATTATGCATGTATTCTACCCATTTCATGTGTCTTTAGTTCAGCTTAGGTTGATTGGTGATGAACTAAAGTGCATGAATGTCTATATAGACAATGAAATCATTTGGAATTAGATAATGCATCCACTTCTTCAATGCTTTTACCATTTCATATAATTCCAAGTCCTACGATGAGTGATTTTTCTTGGCATCATTCAATTTTTCACTAAAATAGGCTATAGGTTTTCCCTCTTGGCTTAGTACAACCTCTATTGCCACTCCACTTACATCACATTCTATCTACAACACTTTTTTGAAGTTTGGTAATTCTAATATAAGTTGTTTTATTATCCTTTGCTTCAAATATTGAAAACTTCTCTCATCTTTCTCACTCCAAATAAACCTTTTCTTATCTCCCTTAATGGTGCCTATGATAGGAGCACATATCCCCCTGAAATTTCTAATAAATTTCCTATAGAAACTTGTAAGTCCATAGAAACTTCTTACCTCTCTAGCTATTCTAGGTGTTGGCCACTCCATGATTTCCTTCACCTTTTTCTTATCCATATTTAACATGCCTTGAGAGATGACAAATCCTAGGTACAGTAGTTCTGACTTCATAAACTCACACTTCTTGAGGTTGATTAACAACCTTTCTTCTTACAACCTTCTCATGACTAAATACAAATGGTGAAGATGCTCCTCTTTTCCATGACTATAGATAAGTATGTCATCCAAGTAAACCACTACAAACTTACATGTAAAATATTTGAGGACTTCATTCATCAGCCTCATGAAATTTCATGGTGCATTGGTCACACCATATGGCATAACTAGCCATTCATACAATCCTTTATTGGTTTTAGAAGTATTTTTCGACTCATCCCCTTATTTGATCCTAATTTGATGGTACTAACTCTTGAGATCAATTTTGGAAAAATAGCTTTCTACACTCAAGCAATCCATCAAATCTTACATCCTAAGAAGTGGAAACCTATATCTAATGGTGATATTTTTGATAGCCCTGGAGTCAGTATACATTCTCCACTCACCTTCCTTCTTAGGCACCAACACTGTGAGCATTGCATAAGGACTAAGACTTTCTTGATCAGTCCTTTATATAGAAGATTTTTCACTTGTTTTTTTATTTTTTCATCTTTACGGGTCATCTTGTAAGTTACCTTATTAGGCAAGCTTACTCCAATAACAAAGTCTATATGATGAGTGATGTTCCTCATAAGTGGTAATGTACTTGGTAGTTTATCAACAATAATTTTTGCATACTCCTCTAACATGTCTTGGATTTCTTAAGATAATTCATTTATCTTGGTGGTTGTCATAGCAGTCCTAGGCTTGAGTGCTAATGAAATCCAAACTCATCTTCATTCATGGCACTTAGAAACTGTTTATCACTTACCAACATCACATTTGACCCAAATTGTTGGTCATTATCTTCATCCTTCATAGGCATCAAGGTATGAATCAATACATCTTTGACCAAGGTGTACACATTCTTCCTACCATCATGAATGGTTTGCCTATCATATTGCCAAGGCCTTCCAAGAAGCACATGACAAACATCCATGGGGATCATGTCATAAAGGACCTTGTCTTTGTACCTTCTAAATTGAAATTTCACTAAACTTTGCTCACTTACCAAAAATAATTAACCTTTCTTTAACCATGAGACCTTGTATGGTGTGGGGTGGGGCAATTTATTCAATCCAAGTTTACTAACTATTTCAATAGAAACTAGATTATCTCTACTTCCTGAATCTGTGGTCATTTTATAATATTTACCTTAGCATTTGCAAGAAATATTGAAAAAAAAAATCTTTTGTGGTGGCTCTTTCTCCTTTGGTGTCTTGATCATCACTCTCCTCATTAGCAATGATTTTCCTACCTTAGGTTCCTTCAAAAGTGATAGAGAACAAACACTCTCCTCCTCAACTCCCTATGCAATCAAATTTCTTCCTTCGATTCTTGGATTCCCTACTGGTTAATCTTCTAGACACTCCCATGACCTATGGCCAACAAAAAAATTTCATTTGAAACACCTTCCTATAAAACCACCTAATATTATACCCCTTGATGCATATCCACCCTTGAAATAAGGTCTTCTACCTCTAAATTCTCCTTTTAAACTAGATGGATACTCATGTGAAGTACTAGACTCCCCTTGGCTTCTTTGTGAGTATCCTCTTCCTCCTTGCTAACTTCTACTCCTAAAACTTATACCTCTACCTCTATTTTGTTGGTTTTGTTTCTTATTGAGTTTGTCTTCAACTTTTAAATCCAATGAATTCTTCTAGTATATTTAGACTGGCAAGACTCAACTCATCCTACAAGTTATATCTCAAATCATTAAGATAGCTTAGACACCTTATCATTGTCATCTTTTATATGACCTGATCTAATTCTCAGTTTGTAGAATTCTTTAGTATATTCTCTTACCCCCATCTCTTTTTGTTTCAAGTTTTGAAGTTTTTTGTACAAGTTGGTGATGTAGTCACTAGGTAAGAACTTGCTCTTCAATTTTTTAACCATTCTATTCCTAGACTTGATCTTAGTTTTTTCTTTCTTCCTTATCTTATCTTGTATATAATCCCATCATAAAGATGCATGACCCTTTAGGTTGGTCCTAGAAAACTTCACTTATTATTTTTCTAGTACATCTTCAAAATCAAAGTATTTATCTAAATCTCCTATCCAATCAAGGAGTTCTTATCCACTGAATCTACCTTCATATATTGTAAGATTTAGTTTGGGTTTAGACCCATTTCCTTTCACCACCTTCACCAATCTCTCAAACTTTTGCTCTTTAATTTCTCTCACTCTTTCATCTTCTAATTCTGGTGCTTGTAGTTTTTCTTCCTTTTGATCACTCAAATCACTTGTGACTACTCCCCTGATGAGTCCATAAAATGTCTCATTATATCTATAAAATAACAATATTTCTCTTTTATTAGAAGTGGATCTAAATGTAATTTCTAAACTTATAGTTTATTTAGAATGAAATAGTAAGTATATATCATAGTTTTAGATTAAGGTAAAAGCAGATTTTGAAGGGGCCCCAAAACCCTTTAACAAAATCATGAAGGATAAAACATTAACATCCACTAGGAAAGGCAATCCTAAAACATACTGAGGACCAGTATCTAAAATAGGTTTTACAGGGACTTGAAACCACTAATATAAGCCAATAAAAGCATCCAGGTTTTAAAAAGACTTGAAACTTAAACAAACCAAGTTTTTCCAAAACCTAAAACCTCAAACCCCAGAACCAGCATCTCTAACACCCAACCGTCCACCCGATCATCTGCCCATTCTTTCCCTCCACCAGAGGATCCACCACCATGGCAATCTAAGCATCGTCAAAGAAATCCCCAACATCAGTTAGCATATCAACATGAGCCACAACCCCAGTCAACAGAAGGCAAAGGCACATAACTAGATCTGGTCACCTAAGGCCAAGCAGGATTTAAAAAACATGGTTCAGAAGCAAACCACCTACCGCACAAGGTGAAACAACACAGAGGGAACAAATTTTCCCCCAATCGACCACTCTTCCTTCATAGACCTAATCAAAATGGCAGTCCAACTCAGGCCAAAAACCAGCCTTCATTCCACCCACATTATAGAAAAACAAAGAAAAATAGTAGTTCATGTAATAAAAATCTACCTTTACAGTGCCGCATAAACACGAGCCTCCACAATAGTGAGCACTCCTCCCATCCAAAAAATAAACGAGATCCCTCCACGGCCATGCAAATGAATGTACTTTAGCTCTGCCATTCAGTCCCCATCCAATCTCTTTTTGCATCAGTGGCACAAGGCTAGGGTTTCTTCGTTAGGCACTGCTTCTAAGCCTTATTGTCACTTTAACCTAGCACCGCTGCCCAAACCATCTGCCCCTTCACCTATATGATCATTCTCGCTGCCATGGCATTCATAAATCTCACCATTGAAAACATTTGTTAGCGTAGATCAGGGTTTTTGGTCAGCACGATGACCTCCACCCACCTCACGGAGACCTCCTCCCACCTCACAGTGGGACAAAAGGAGTACAAGTATATATCATAGTTATGTCTTTAAAAAAAATTATTATCTATTGGTTAGCTATTTCTAAAACTTACTGGGAAAAAGATGTCAATAAGTGTATATATAGTTCATACTAAACTAAAAATGATTTAAAATATGAAGAAGCAACCATTCAATCATAATGTTAAAATAAGATCCAGTATTCTGGTAAAGTTATAGACTCCTACAGACTTATTAGAGTAGCTCTAGATTACATCATGCTTACTACAACAACTATGAACCATAACAGGGTTATTACTGTAGCTACATATTATAGCATGCTTGTTATAGATCAGTTATAGATTACATCAGATCAACTACAAATTTCGCCAGACTTATTATGGATTTCACTAAGCTTGCTATGAATTTCATCAAGCTTGTTATGAATTTTATCCATTTTTTTTATAGATTTTAGTAGGTTATTATGGATTTCAACAAAATTGCTAAAAACTTCAACAAAACTACTACAGACTTTGTTTAGAAAGTATTTCTAAGAGTATCCTAACGTTTGAACATCATGAAAAATGTTTTCCATTTATATTCCTTTTATAGATAGATTTCTATATATAAATTTTTCATAATAGATTGAATTCAAATATTTGTCTATGAATTTTATTTCAATAAATATCTCTCTCCATATTTGGTGGGGATCGAGATTATGTTGTAATATATTTTCTTATTGGAATAAATATCTTTCTCCATATTTTGTGAAGATTGAGATAGGATAGAGTATCTAATTTATTATATTTAAAAAAGGTGTTAGTTAGAAGTATGAAATTATAAATGTAATCTTCCACACCCGAGTGTATATTCAATCAGTCCATACATTTTTCTTTCCATTATTCTGAGGAGTCTATTCTAAAACCTATGTTCTAAATAATTTCTCTTCTAAGGACTGAGTTGGCCACTCGTTCCAAGGAAGATGGATCCATGAATTTTTATTTTATTTATTTATGTATTTTATAATTATTCTTTTTATTGTAAATTATTATTTTATTTCTTTGATGCTATATACATTTCTTTTTTGTATAGTTTGTTGTAAACCTATAGGTAATTATGTGTTTTCTATTTTTTTTTCAATTCAGTAATTTAATTTCATGTAAGAATGTTTTGATTTTTGTAAATATGATTTACTTTCTGTAAGTGTGATTTTAAATTCCAGTAAGTGTGACTTTCAATTCCTACAAGTGTGGAGTGTGATAGAAAGAACCATTTGCCAAAGGTCTCTTTATCCTTTTGCATACAGCCTTCAGACACTAACCCTAAATTGACATTATTAAATGAAGGGTATTGATGACACCCATCATTTTTGGCACCATTGTTGAAGAACCATGGTGTGATTAACAGATTCAGATCTACTAAAAAAAATTTAATGAGAGGGAATATTTCTTTACAAATTTTTTGATAGGAGATAGTTAATAGTTTCTTTAAGATTTATTTTTTACAACATAGATTAAATTTAATTTTTTGGTAATTAATTGTTAGATTTAAAAATAAATAAAAACCTCTAAATACTAACATTGTTGTGTAGAAAATAACAACTGCTAATATCATGAAGGAAGATCTAATTTTTGATGTAGGATGAAAATAAAATTTTGAGACAACCAACAAGATGGATAAAATAGTCTGATAAATGAATTTCTATAGTTGTTCACAATCAATAAATCTAAAATAGGGAATGATCCACATTTGAAATTATTTAGATAAACTATATATGATTGTGTGAAACTTATACAAATACAACTGCACCTTTTTCAGGACTGCCTATAGTAGATCACACATACAGTTGAATAATTCTGGAAAAGTTATATGCTTAAAAAATAATGAAAATCACTACCAAATTTACTTTTGAATATTTTAAATCATAGCATACCTACATGCCTACAATAATATTTTTTTGCTATTTTTTATTTGATTGAAAAACACAAACTGTTTCCAACAAGATAAGATTGCACATCAAATTTTGATTGAAGATAAAATTCAGAAATGGCTGACGAAGAATGACTAAAATTTATGAAAAGATGGCTAAAGTATATGAAGAGATGGTTATAGGTAGAGATAATTATGTTGATGATCTCTATTGAAATAAAATGATCTACAATCTAGGTTATGTAACTATTGTAGTAAGACTTTCCAACTAGAATTATGTGAGGTATTCAATCTGCCAGGTAAGAACAATTCATTTTCAGCAATGATTGATATAATAATAGTTGGTCATGAAATTGAAAAGAAAATATCTATATGATTTATTGAAAAGGAACTGTACTTCAACCAAAATCTTTATAATTTTATCTGGTAGAGTGTTGCGTGATTTTATTTGATAAGGTGTTGCACGTAGAATGGATTTCATTTTGATTTGGTATGGTTGACCAAAAGTTTTATGCAAGATAAATGTTTTTAACAACTTTTATGATATAGTTATTTCATGACTAACATAGATTTTGAAGAGATTCATGTAACCTTTCATAATATTGCATGCAAAATCACCATGTATAAAATGTCATTGTGGATGAATCACAACAGAAGTTATTTTGGATAAGCCATGTAGGTCAAACAAATCTCATAAGTCAAAAATAATAAAAATCTACATGCAAAACAAAGCGGAAGTGGATATGGGTCATGTAATAGTTTTGATAATTAATTTGTAGCATGCAAAGATATAGCTTTGGATTTTATATGAGTCAATAACCATATTTCAAAATTTGTGAGTCTTACATAAATCATTGATTTTTGTAAATTTTTAGCATGCACAGAATTTAAATATTTCTATTTCTATTTTCTTACATTAATCACTAAATTTTATACCAAAATTTTGTTTTTAATATTATTTCTAAACTATAGCGATAATGTCAAATAAAAAATATCAATTAAAATATTCAAGATATTTAATTACTTTAGTCTTAATATTAGATGTTTATTTTATTTTCAGCGTTCTTTATTAGTCTGCATGTATGAGGAAGTTTGTAGAATAAAATGATGATAGTCTAAAAAATAAAAAATAAATTAGTGTTCTCTTCCATTCCAAACTAGCATGCATCTAGAATAGTGAATTTACATATAGTCATATGAGACTGAGTGTTTAAAATTTTTTGAGTGTTGTAGATGTTATAAATTTGTAAGAATTACATGCTTTCAACAAGTTGTCTCAAATAGAATGAAATCATTCAAAAATATTTAATGCTAAGTAAATTTATGGTTATAAAAGTGATAAATAGGCTTGGCTTTGAGGGGTTCCACCCCTCAACGCCACCATGTATCACGACAGGGAGCATACAAGGGGCGCTACCCCTTGAACCCACTAGGGGATGTCACCTCAGACCTTTTCTTTTAATTTTCTATCCAAAGAATAATATAGTGACAAGTTTATTCAGCATGATGCAAGTCCAAGCTAGGTTGTAGATGAAGAACATAAAATTTTCAATAGCAAGAAAAGGCATGCAAAATCTATTTGCAACAATGAAGTCAAGGACCTCTAAAACTCAGTTATCCAAGTATGTTTTTTAATTTTTATCTTTCATAAAATAATTTTACAATGTAATTTTATCTTTTCTATAAAAAATAATAGTAAGTATTTTCTGCATAGTTCACAATAAAAAAATTTTGATGATATTTCATTCATTTTCATCCATATTCAGGAATTAGCTAAACTCGTATCCATTTGCATAATAATAGAACTTGTTTGAGGAAGTTCTTATTCTCCATAATAAACTTTCATCATCAATAATGTTAATTCATAAACCATCAATCATTTCTACATAAGTTAAACTACATTCTTCCATATACATTCAAATATTTGTCTTAACACTTTATTGTTGGTATTTTTTTATTTTTTGACATTGTTGATATTATGTTTGGTTAGAAATGTTTTGTTTATTTTTTATTTTTTACAAGATACTTTCATTATAAGGATTCATACTAGAGATACAAATTTTACCCATGACTTCAACAAGTAGTTGACAGATTATCTTGAGTTATCTTTGACAAATAGAATGTAATAGAATCAACAAGACCATTGCTAAAGAAATGTCAACATACAAAAAAATTCATGCTACATTTGAAAGTAGTATGAATATGCATAGATTTTATGAGTAATTATTTTCATGTCATCAGTTCCAAAAAAATTAAAAATATAAAAAAAAAACCAACAATAAAAACTTTCAGGCATTGTTGGCAGCTTTGATTTGAAAACCAGCTTGTTGGCAGACCAAGTGCTAGAATAAAGTCTTGACTAGAAAACCAGTTTACAGACTAATTAAGAGCAAAAACATAAAAATAAAAAGAATAAAATTTATCTAATGGATCAGTTGATGCAATTTTTTACATGATTACTTACTTTTGTGCTCTTATTTCTAGCATAACAAAATAGTACTTTTTTCAACACTTTTTCTTATATATTTCACTTTGACTATCATGAAAGTAGCATTGAAGACTAAAAGTATGTCATGGTATTTTACTTTACTATTTTGTGTTTAAATTCACTTGTAAGTTTTCTTATTACATGAAGATACACTATTGCAAACAACTTTGTTCTAGAGAAAGGGACAACCTTCCATCTGATCTGTGTAATCTCATCCCACTTAATTCATTTGGTATGCATGAAGACATACATAAAATTATATTTGAGGGAGGAGAATAGCTTCAAATATTTAATAATTGAGCTTATCCAAACATAAAAAAATAGTTTGATTTTGATCATGGTACATTATTTTGAAAAAAATAAGAATTTTATGGTACATAGTATGAAAGGGAAAAAAAACTATGTCAAAAGGTATTTTGTGATCAAAATACATGTGTAGACACAATAGGAAAATCTCAACACAAGAACCTACTCTCACCTTATTTTTAAAAAATAAAAAAAGAATGAAAAGAAGAAGAAAAGAAAGAAAGAAGAAAAGATGAAAAGACCAACATAAGAATTTTACACAAAAACCTGTGTCAAAAGGATCAAAAAGAATCTAAGGATAGTAGGAAAACCTTCAACAAAAGAACCTATCCTTAAATGTCTATTTTCATTGGTCACTTTTGTCTGAATAAATTTCATTATGTTTGTACCAATGAAATCAATTTAGAAAGTCCATTTGAGTATGAGGCTAAGTTTAACCCATGCATATATGCCATGATGTTTTAAACAATGGTATGCATGAGGACATACATGAGATTAGGTGTGGGGAAGATGATGAGTCCATAACATGACTCATTATATCTATAAAATAACTTCTTTTTTGCATTTGAAGTGGATCTAAATGTAGTTTCTAAACTTATAGTTTATTTATAATGAAATAGTAAGTATATATCATGATTATGTCTTTAAAATTTCTTCTTGACTATAGGTTAGTTATTTTTAAAGATTATTGAGAAAAAAGATGTCAATAAGTGTATATACAGTTCATACTAAACTAAGAATGATTCAAAATATGAAGAAATAACCATTCAAGCATAATGTTAAAATAAGATCCAATATTTTAGTTAAGTTATGGATTACTTTAGGCTTACTATAGTAGCTCTAGATTACAATAGGCTTGCTACAATAGATACAGATCACCACATGCTTACTACAGTAGCTATGAATTACAACAGGGTTGATACAGATCAATTATGAATTATATTAGACTAGCTATGAATTTCACCAAATTTGCTATGAATTTTACTAAGCTTGTTACGAATTATATCAGGTTTGTTACAGATTTTATTAAGCTTGTTATAAATTTCAGTAGGTTGTTATGAATTTCAATAGAATTGTTACGAACTTCAACAAAATTGCTACAAATTTTATTTGAAAAGTATTTATAAGAGTATTCTAATGTTCGAACATCATGAAGAATGCTTTTCATTTATATTATTTCTATATATAGATTTTTATGTATAAATTTTTCATAATAAATTATATTCAAATATATGTTTATGTAATTTTATTCCAATAAATATCTCTCTCCATATTTGGTGGGGATCAAGATTATGTTGTAATGTATTTTATTATTGAAATAAATATCTCTCTTCATATTTTGTAGAGATTGAGATAGGATAGAGTATCTAGGTTGTTACGTTTAAATAAAGTGTTGGTTAAAAATATAAAATTATAAATGCAACCTTCCACACCCGAGTGTATATTCATTCAATCAATCAATCAATACATTTTTCTTTCTATTATTCTAAGGAGTCTATTATGAAACCTATGTTCTGAATAAATTCTCTTCTAAGAAATGAGCTAACCACTCATTCCAAGGAAGATAGATCCATGTATTTTTATTTATTTATTCTATAATTATTCTTTTTGTTGTAAATTATTATTTTATTTCTTTGCTACTGTATATTTTTTTTGTATAATTTATTATAAATCTGTAGGTATTTTATGTATCTTTTAATTCAATAATTTAGTTTCATGTAAGTTGCTTTAATTACATGTAAGAGTGTTTTGATTTATGCAAATATGATTTACTTTATTCAAGTGTGATTTTAAATTTTAGTAAGTGTGATTTTTAATTCCTGTAAGTGTGGAGTGTGATAGAAGGAACCATTTGCCAAAGGTCTCTTTATTCTTTTGCATACAGTCTTTGGACACTAGCTTTGTATCGACATTATTAAATGAAAGGTATTGATGGCACCCATCATTTTTGATACCATTGTTAGGGAACCATGGTGTTATTGGGAGATTCATATCTACTAAGAAATTCCTAATGAGAGGGAATGTTTCTTTACAATTTATGTGATAAGAGATACTTAGTGAATAGTTTTTTTAGGATTTATTTTTTGAAACATAGATTAAAATTTATTTTTCTGTAATTAGGTGTTAGATTTAAAAAAATAAAAACCCCTAAATACTAATATTATTGTGTAAAAAGTAAGAACTGCTAATATCATGAAGACAAATCTAATTATTGATGTAGGATGAAAATGAAATTTTGAGACAACTAAAAAGATGGAGAAAATACTCTGACAAATGAATTTATTTAGTTGTTCACAATAAAAAAATATAAAATAGGAAATGATCTACATTTGAAATTAATTAGATCAACTATAAATGGTTGTGTGAAACTTATACAAATACAGCTGCACCTTTTTTAAGACTGCCTATAATGGATCACACATATGCTTGGATGATTTTGAAAAAATTACATGTTAAAAAAATAAGTGAAAATCACTACCAAATTTGTCTTTGACTATTTTAAATTGTAGCATACCTACATGCCTACAATAAAGTGTTTTGTTATTTTCTATTTGATTGAAAAACACAAACATTTTTTAGCAAGATAAGATTGTACATCAAATTTTGATTGAGGATAAAATTTAGATATGAATGACAAAGAATGACTAAAATTTATAAAAAGATGGCTGAAGTATATGAGGAGATGGTTATAGATAGAGAGAATTATGCTAATGATCTCTACTAAAATAAAATGATCTGCAATGTAGGTTGTGTAACTATTATAGTAAGACTTCCCAACTAAAATTATGTGGGGTATTCAATCTGTCAGGTAAAAACAATTCATTTCCAGTAATGATTGATATAATAATAGTTGATCAATAAATTGAAAATAAAACATATATATGATTTGTTGAAAATTAATTGTACTTCAACTAAATTTTTTATAATTTTATCTAGTAGAGTGTTGCATGATTTTATCTGATAGGGTGTTGCATGTAAAATAGATTCTATTTTGATCCGGTATCGCTGACCAAAACTATTATGCATGATAAATAATTTTAACAAATTTTATGCTATAGTTATTTCATGACTAACATAGCTTTTGGAGAGATTCATGCAATGTTCCAGAATATTGCATGCAATATCATCATGCATAAAATGTCATTTTGGATGAATCACAGTGGAAATTATTTTGGATAAGCCATGTGGGTCAAATAAATCTCATAAGTCAAAAATAAAAAAAATCTACATGCAAAACAAAGTGAGAGTGGATATGGGTCATGCAACAGATTTGATAATTAGTTTGTAGCATGCAAAGATATAGCTTTGAATTTTATATGAATCAATAACCATATTCATAAATTTGTGAGTCTTACATAAATCATTGATTTTTACAAATTATTTATATTTGAGATATTTAATTACTTCAGTCTTAATATTAGATGTTTATTTTATTTTTAGTGTTCCCTATTAGTCTGTATGTATGAGGAATTTTGTAAAAAAAAAATGGATGACGGTCTAAAAAATAAAAAATAAATCAGTCTTTCCTTCCATCTTAGACTAGCATGCAATCCAGAATAGTGAATTTACATATAGTCATATGAGACTGAGTGTTTTAAAATATTTGAGAGTTGTAGATGCTATAAATTTATAAGAATTGCCTACTTTCAGCAAGTTGTTTCAAATAGCATGAAATCATTCAAAAATCTTCAACGCTAAGTAAATTTATGGTTACAAAAGTGGTAAAATGAGTCTAGTTTTGAGGGGTTCCACCCCTCAACCCCACCCTGTATCATGACAAGAAGCACGTAAAGGGTGTTGCCCCTTGACCCCACTGGGAGATGTCACCCTCAAACCCCTAATTTTGATTTTCTAGCCAAAGAAGAAGATACTGACAAGTTTGCTCAGCATGATGCAAGTCTAAGCCAGGTTGTAGATGAAGAACACAAAATTTTTAGCAGCAAGAAAAGATATACAAAATCTATTTGCAACAAGCAAGCTAAGGACCTCTAAGATTCAATTATCTAAGTATATTTTTTAGTTTTTATCTTTCATCAAATAATTCAACAATGGAATTTTATCTTCCCTGTACAAAATAATAGTTAATATTTTCTACACAGTTCACAATAAAAAAAATTGATGACATTTCATTCATTTTCATCCATACTCAAGAATTACCTGAACTCGTATCTATTTACATAATAATTGAACTTATCTGAATAATTTCTTATTCTCCAAAATAAAATTCCATCATCAATAATGTTAATTCTTGAACCATCAATCATTCCTACATAAGATGAACTAGATTCTTCCATATACATTCAAATGTTTGTCTTAACACTTTGTTATTGGTTTTTATTTTTATTTTTTGACATTGTTGATATTATGCTTAGTTGGAAAGGTTTTCTTTATTTTTTATTTTCTATAAGATAATTTCATTACAAAGATTCATTCTGGAGATGAAAATTTATTCCCATGACTTTAGCAAGTAGTTGACAGATTATTTTGAGTTATCTTTGACAAACAAACTGTAGCAGAATCAACAAGACCAATGCTGAAGAAATGTCAACATACAAAAAATGTCATGCTAAATTTTCAAGTAGTATGAAGATGCATAGAGTTTATGGGTAATTATTTCCATGTCATCAGTGCCAAAAAAATTAAAAAGAAAAAAAATATATAAAATAAAAACCAACAATGAAAACCTTCGGACGTTGTTGGCAGCTTTGATTTAAAAACCAACTTGTTGACAGATCAAGTATTGGAATAAAGAGCCTTGACTAGAAAACCAATTTACTGACTAGTCAAGGACAAAAACACAAAAATAATAAAGAAATACAATTTTTTCATTGGATCAGTTGATGTAGTTTTTTTACATAGTTACTTTTGTGCTCTTATTTCTACCATAGCAAGACTGTACTTTTTTCAACACTTTTTTTCAATATATTTCACTTTGATTATCATGATAGCAGCATTGAAGACTGAAGGTATTCCATAGTATTTTACTTTACTATTTTACGTTTAAATTCATTTGTAAGTTTTGTTATTACATGAAGATTCACTCTTGCAAACAACTTTGTTCTAGAGAAAGGGACAACCTTCCATCTGATCTATGTAATCTTATCCCACTTCATTCATTTGGCATGCATGAGGACATGTATGAACTTAGATGTGGGGGAGGAGAATAGCTTCAAAGATAAAAGAATTGGGATTATCCAAACATAAAAGAATGGTTTGATTTTGATCATTGTACATTGTTTTGAAAAGAATAAAAATTTCACGGTACATAGTTTTGAAAGGAACAAAAAAAATTATGTCAAAAGTTGCTTTGTGGTCAAAATACATGTGTAGACACAACAAGAAATTTTCAACGTAATAACATGTTCTCACCTCATTTTAAAAAAAATAAGAAAAAAAAAGAATGAAAAGATGAAGAGAGCAGCATAAGATTTCTACACAAAAACTTGTGTCAAAAGGATCCAAAAGAATCTAAGGATAGTAGGAAAACTTTCCAAAAAAGAACCTATCCTTAAATGTCTATTTTCATTGGCCATTTTTGTTAGAATAAATTTCATTGTGTTTGTACCAATGAAATCTATTTGAAAATTCCATTTAAAGTATGACGTTAAGTCTAACCTATGCATATATACCATATGTTTTAAATATAAGCATGCATGAGATTAAGTGTGGGGGAGATGATGAGTCCATAAAATGACTCGTTATATCTATAAAATAACATCCTTTTTCTTGTATTAGAAGTGGATCTAAATGTAGTTTCTAAACTTATCATTTATTTAGAATAAAATAGTAAGTATATATCATGGTTATGTCTTTAGAATTCTCTCTTATCTATTGGTTAGTTATTTCTAAAGATTATTGGAAACAATATGTCAATAAGTGTATATGCAATTTATACTAAGCTAATAATGATTCAAAATATGAAGAAGTAATCATTCAAGTGTAATGTCAAAACAAGATCCAATATTTTGGTCAAGTTATGGACTTCTGTAGGTTTACTATAGCAACTCTGGATTACAACAGGATTACTACATCAACTATGGATCATAATAGCCTTGCTAAAGCAACTATGAATTACAAAAAGCTTACTATAGACTAGCTTTAGATTACATCAGATCAGCTATGAATTTCACCAGGCTTACTACAGATTTCACTAGGTTTAATATAGATTTCATCAGGGTTGCTACAGATTTTATTAGGCTTGCTACGAATTTTAGCAAGTTGCTACAGAATTCAATAGAATTATTATGAACTTCAACAAAACTGCTAAGACTTGTTTGAGAGATATTTCTAAGAATATTCTAATATTCTAACATCATGAAGAATGCTTTATATTTATATTTCTTCTATATATAGATTTCTATGTATAGATTTTCCATAATATATTGTATTCGAATATATGTTTATGTAATTTTATTCCAATAAATCTCTCTTCATATTTGGTGGAGATTGAGATTATGTTGTAATATATTTTATTATTGAAATAAATATCTCTCTTCATATTTTATGAAGATTTAGATAGGATAGATTATCTAGGTTGTTACGCTTAAATAAAGTATTGATTAGAAGCATGAAATTATAAATGCAACCTTCCACATCCGAGTGTATATTCATTCAATCAATCAATCAATGCATTTTTCTTTCCATTATTATGAGGAGTCTATTCTGAAACCTATGTTTTAAATAAATCCTCTTTTGAGGAATGAGTTGGTCACTCATTCCAAGGAAGATGGATCCATGTATTTTTATTTTATTTATTTTTATATTCTATAATTATATTTTTTTATTTAAATTATTATTTTATTTATTTGTTATTGTATACATTTTTTCCTATATAATTTGTTGTAAATCTATAGGTATTTTATGCATTTTTCATTTCTTTTCAATTCAGTAATTTATTTTCATGAAAGTGTGCTTTAATTTCATGCAAGAGTGTTTTGATTTCTAAAAACATGATTTACTTTCTTAAAATGTGATTTTAAATTTTAGTAAGTGTGATTTTCAATTCGTACAAGTGTGGAGTGTGATAGAATGAACTATTTACCAAAGGTCTCTTTCTCCTTTTACATACAACCTGTTGATGGCATAAAATTGTGCTAGGTCTTAGCTAGTCAACAATGGGAAGTTTCAAGTTGTGGGACAATGCGGCTTGAAACAACTTCCAATTTTTAAAGAAGCTGGTCTCTTCTATTTTATAGGTGTTGGGGAAAAGAGATAGGAGACTAAACAGAAATGCAAAATACAAGAATTGAAACCTAACTATGGTGATGCGCCTGAGTGTAATCCTAATCCTAACTTGAGCACAATGAGGCTATTATATGATTCTATTACATTTAAGAGCAGACAAGTGCATGATCAATGTAAAAGATTAGAATAATAGAAATAGAGGCTCAAAATAGGGGAATCTTTTGTTGAGATACAAGAATTGTCAACATAGGCATAGTGTTCAATCTTATTAATAGAATCCTTCACTCACATAAGAGGTGCAAGAGTCATGCACAGTTATGTAGAACTTCAGACCCCAGAAAATAAGACAAAAGCAAATAACATTTCCAATCACAGCACTAGAAAATCTATAGAATAGACTAATTTGCAAATGACACAAATAACACCAACCAAGGCATGGAGCTTGAATTTCCTTAATTTATTTAGCCACATAAAGGGCACAGAAACATGCATGATTACATCAACTTTACAACTTAAAGAAATTAAGACAAGAGCAAATGATATTACTGGTCAAAATTATAGGAAGTCTAAACTATGAGAAATTTCCCCCCTTCTCTTTTACAATTCTTCCTCCTTTATAGCCTCAGATCACTCCTTTCATCATCCCCTTTCCCATGCAATTTCCTCCATCTTTTGTGCATAAGGGACAAACAAATGGCACATTCAATGCTTTGGATGCATTCTAGTTTTTATTAAGGACCACCCTAACTGCGGCATGGCGATCCCTATCTAGTACCTTTCTTTACACCTAAAATTCTTTGTTTCATCCTTGTTTGGCCACTCAACTATCTACTCTGCCTCCGCTATTAGGGAACAAGCAGATGGTGTCTTCAATGCTTGCAAACCCCAAAAATCTACTCGGTGCACTGTTCTATCTACCAGGAATAATTTTTTTTGAATTTCCCTCCATTTTGCTGTAATGGATAGATGGACATGAGGACACTTAGTCAATTTATGAAATTTCTCTTCTTTTGATATAGAAGGCACTCGAGGGTGACACTTGGCCGCTTGCACTTTCTTTATATTTCGTTGAGGAATGCTCTGCTTTTGACACCTGTCGTAGCTTACTTCATCGATACTTTACAACTTTATTGAAACAAAACTTAGTGCATTCTTTGCCTTAGCAACCCTTAAGAAATGATAGATGCACATGGCAGTCTTCACTTGTTGACACTCGGCACTCCCATAGTCCTTTGGAATATCATTCAGGTCCCACCACCATCTTCATTTAGCAATTAGGCTCACGATGGTTTCTTGGAGGTTGACATGTGGTGACCTCTGCTACTCTTGGGAAGATACATGGCATCTTCCACTTCTCCTTCTAGGGGTATATGGTGCCTTCCACTTTCTTTAGGGATGGAGTAGAGAGGGACCTGGGGGGTGACACTTGGCAGCCTCCGCTACACTTTAGTATTTAAGCAAAATGAAAAGATGCCTTTATGTGTTTTGAATGAAAGCGTTAGACCGAATTCTCCCAAATGATGACACATGGTGGCTTCTGTTGCTTCATTAAAAAGGTAGTTTAGGGCCTCCACAACTACCATTTGGCACTTTCAATTCTCTATGTTAATTGGTCTGTTTAAAGCCTTTGCCAAAAGGTGGAATGAAAGACGAGTGCCTCTATGAGATTTAGACAATGACATGTGGCACATTTCAGTTAGATGTTATTAGGTATGTGGCACATTCCATGGCCTTCCCAAAAGTTATAAAAGGGTGTTCGAGGGATGTCAGTTGTCCATCTTTGTCTCTCAAAAATTGACACGTGCTGACTTTCACTCAATTTCAATACCTAGGCCAAAATTGAAGTGAAAAGAACAAAAGAGGCAAATAAAGACCGTGCTCTGAGGATGACACTTGGCAGCTTCTGTTGCACTTCAACACTTGGGCAAAATGAACCCATCCTCTATTTTTAAACTTCACAGCTTTGTCCAAGATGCGTAAGAACCAAAATTGTAGTGCTCAAACCAAAAATAAATTGAATACGACGTAGAGTAAGAAATTAATCTACAGTTATTGGTGACCACTAGGACTTTTGAGCCTACTCAAAAAGAATTTGACTCCCACTCGATCAAAATTTCAAAATTTACAGCTTTAAAAGAGCTATCTGGAAGATAGACCACTCATGGTCAGATAATCCTTGCTTGCTCTACAACTTATCAAAAGCCAAGTCTAAGCTAATGATATCTTTGTGCAAGAAGGTTTGTAGGACCTGTGTAGTGTCTTTTAGCTTGGAATCTAGCTAGAAAATAGGAATCAAAATAGTCTCAACCTCCAGTGCTGAGGAATCGTCCTACAAGCTCTAAAAAATTGTCTAATCCCTTTGTTTAGCCAGCAGCAATGGTTGAAGTTGATCAGCCATCAAGACCATCCTTACATTTGGAAATAGGGAAGGCAAGCCTAGTTACACCAAATCTTGAATGTGTTGTCTCATCTCACCAATGCCTTCCTTCACGACATTGAGACAACTTCTACAACTATTGGCTGTGACATTGCGACTGAGCTCTTCATTGATCCATTTTGTGGTAGCAATTCTATCAGGGATCCCCGCGGCTACCAATATCACATCCCTTGAGCTATAGAGCTTCTCCAATAATGAATGAGAGTCTGTGACTCTCTAGGAGATCATGGCTAGAATGCTCTGTATTGAATTTTCTACCCTTTTGCATAGTTGTTGTGCATTGTGTAAGAAGGTGAAAAGTGGCCTGAGTTGGATAATCTCAAAAGAGATCTTTGCCAACACTGAATTGTAGAGTTCCTTCACCAACTATGTGACTCTGACACCTCTTGGCCTATTGGCCAGCTCCATCACTAGTTGCACTGTCCTCTGCTACTCTTCCTAGAACTGGGCTTGAAAAGTTATAGCCTTATCTTGTTCTTCTAGCAACCCTTGCTGTGATTGGGTAACCTACAGTTGGAGACCTTCAACTCTTCCCTGAAACATTGCATTTTCCCATCTTAGGGCTGTAGCTACATCCTTGACAAGTGCAAGCTCCATCTTCAATGAATCATTTTGGGCCTAAATTACCTATTGAGTTTGGAGGGAAATAGTTTCTTGCAACTATTTCTGTAGACTGGCTATCTTGTTATCTTTCCTATTTATTTGTTCGGCCAAATTATTATAGTTTGCCTTCTCTTGGGCCAAATCAGCCTCCATCTTTTGTAGTCTCCTTGATTTCTTCAAGTAATCCTTTGTGACAGTAGAAGTGGATTCAGTTAGTAGCTCGACTCTGTCTTGAGGCTTGAACAAGGACATATCAATGGCCACTACGTTCATGGTGTAGTCTTTTGGCTGCATTTGCTCGCTTGGCCTAGCAACGTTGGGTGACAAATGGGTCACCGTCAGCTACTATTGAATAGGGTCAAATTGTGACCTCAAATGTGGGACCATCGGTGCTTTATTTTCTTTACTCTTCTTCTCCAACCAGGCTTCTCTTGCCCTCCCAGCAGCATCAACCTGCATTTGGAAGGTGGAAGGGGACACAATATGTCTCCCTGTGAAAGGAAATCCTTATGGCAGGCCATATTAGAGAGCCATTGGTTGGGTAGGGGTGAGTTGTAGGGGCATCTTTCTAGGAATGGAGGGGGAGAAATGGGGTAATGTGAGGGCCTAAGGTATTGGTGATGGTGCAGCTTGCGAGATGGGAATGGCAATAGTGGTAGGAGGTGTTGCTTGACTGGGTGGAGGTGTTATGCTGGTAGGGTGAGGGATAGTTTGAGAGGGTAGAGGAGGAGAAATACTTACCTAAGGAAAAGTTTTAGTGCCTTACACTGGGTGCTGCAAAGGCTCCTCTTCCTCTTATGGATCTAATTGGAACTACACCCTCCTCCTTTTTCTGGGTGTCTCCACCTCTGGTTGTATTTGTCTCCCTTCTACCTCTATTGTTATAAGTGGTGCATGTGGGGAACTGGTGACTTCAATTACTCCCACCTGGGGGGTGACCCTTGGTGGTGATGATAAAACACCTCTTTATTATTTTATGGCAGCTGCAGCTTGTTCTAAAATTTGCAATTGTTGGTTGGGTCCTGCTTCAGCTACTTGTTCCACTCCAAGTGCCAGCATTTGGCTTGTTTCTAGGCTATAAATAGGGGATGGATGCCATTCATCCCAAAGTTCTTCCCACCTTTCATCTAAGTCCACACCTCTAAAGGTGTGGGTGGTCTACGAGATTTCTTGCCTATATCTCCAGTAGGCTTCAATTTTCTCTACGTCCCAACCTTTGTTTCTCAGCATCCTTCTCAAACTAGAGGTCATCCTGGCCTTGGGATCATACTCCCTCTATTTATCATAAAAGGTCTCCCATGGCCTATTATATGGGAGAGGTAAGTCTGTCAACTCAACATAGAGATTAGGGGTGTCTTTCATAGGATTTTTCCTAGTTTCCCAATAGGGTCGGCTTTCATGCACGATCTTGGCTCCAATTCTATTTGTCCTCACTACAAAGGCTATGTATTCAACTGGGTCATAAACCCACTTATCTTTGATCAATAGGAAGCCCAAGGAGGTCAGCTTCCTTAATAACATGGTCTCAGCTTCTTTGGCTTCTAGGCTTACATTGCCTGCCATCCATGAGAGATTGTACATTCCCCTTTTCTTCTTCCCAAAGTCATATTCATTGTCAACTACTGACACCTACCTAGTGATTTCCAAGAATGATAATCAAAGGGTCAAAACTTTTGGTAGCAATACTAGCTCCCCATAAAATCCATGGACCCTTAAGGTCATGTGATGGGCCCCAAAATAGTAATCACATGGGATAGGACAACTAACCAAGAGGTTCATGACACTTGGAAATACATGTTTATAATAGGCTCAAGGCTGAGGCAATGAAGAATAGGGGTGATGAATAATTCCCAAAAGTCATATGTGTCACTGGTTTTTGATAAAATATGTGTCTATGCAGACACAGGGATGGTTCTTTGGGGATCAAAGGCTGGGTCATATAGGTTCAAGCTCATAAATTGAGAGAAGAGGTTAGGGTTCTGGTGCAAAATGAGATGGAACAAAAAGGAGGAATACCTGAATATCCCTTTCACCTTGAATTGGGTCAGTTGCTTGACCATCAAGAAGGTGAGGTGTTCAGAGAAGTCAAGACAGTACTCCTGTGTCTTGTCAACTATTTTTAGCCTAAAGAGGATGGCCATTTGCTCTACATATACTGTTGCATCATCCTTCATGCCAAAGATGAGAGCCATCATCGACAGTGCATCTTGGCTAGCAAGTGCAAACTGAGTCTTTGAAGTAAGGAGCATAGGCATTGTTATGTCACCATTAGTCATTTGTAGCTTAGACCTCAAAAACTTGGTTTGAGTGTTGATGTTTTCCCACGTCCTCTACATCTTATCAATGGTGGGGAAGGTGGTGGTATCATCGTATCACAGGGCAAGCATGTCCCTGATAGCTTGTGGGGTGACCTACAGCATGAATGGGCCTTTCTAAATGGAGCAAGATTGTGGGTTGAGCAAGTCTACACATAATTTGATTATATCTAAATATGGGTGTATAGTTGGGATGACAAACTAAGCCAATTGTGAGGTCTAGATCCTCATCTCAAATATCTCATATTGCTTTGCCCTGGCTCTTTGCAGGCACCTTTGGTGTGCCCCTTCTCAGAGGTTTTTGCTAGTATCTCTTTGCAGAATCAGGTCCATAATTCCATCTGCATAGTCCCTTACTTTGGATGGGTCACTGGTCTGACTGACTCCCAGAGCTTTTATTCTTGAGTAGCTTCTTGGTGGTTGCACTGGAGCTGAATCATATGATTTTCTTGCTAGTAATCTGTCAAGATATCTAGGTGCTCCTATTCTTTGTTGGGATGATGATGCTCCTGCCATCTCTATGTTTCTTGGATGATACCCTGGTATGAACTTTGCTCAAGATAAAAACATGCTTACTAAAAACAATTTTCATTGGGCGCTAACAATCACAATGAGCAAGATATTTTCACAGGAGTGCTTGAAAGTTGTAAACTTTAAAATTTGCTAAGGGGGTATTTATGGGCCTATCAAGTCCCAAATGGCATTAATCTCAGGTGACCGTTAGTAAATCTTACTCAATCTTTGGGAAACAATGAGGTGAACATGTCATGCGGCACAAGGTACCTTAGAGATCTCAAAGATTTGGGGAAGTATTTATTATGGCAAAATTTAAAGAATTAAAGAATTCCTAAGAAGTTGACTCTGTGTTTAAAACACTTATTTTAAAAGAAAAGCAAGAAAGCAATAACTAAAAAGAGCAATGCGGGAATGGAAACTACCTAACTACATTAATTACAAATCCCTATTCCCTCTAAGATCAAAAACAAACTCTCTAATGACTTCTTTATGACAAGCCAACTAGTGTTGCCATACCAACGGTGGTAATGGATATACCTTTGATGGGATGTCCTCTGTGCTAGCCACATGAATTTGTCTGCATTCAGGGAAGTCTAAGCAAAATGTGTATTTGACACTTACTAACTCTTCATGTCCCTGATAGTTCATCGAATACTAGTTCTTTATGCTATCGGGTATCATCAAGAAATTATTGGCCATTGGTTCTTCACTCTATGTCCTATGATATCCATTATCTTTTGGCTTGTTCCCTCTAGATTCCAGCTTTATTTCATCAGTATGCTCCTTGATGATTTTATCCTCTTGAAAGGATAAATCTGAAAACTGGCATTCCTTCAGCATACTCAACTGAGTCTCGATGTTGTCTTCTCCGCTTATGGCCGATCTATAGCCTTCTTGAATGATAGTGTCACCTGCCTCAATGGCTTGATCAAGGGAGTGTCCATACTCCTCTATATCCTCTTGCAGGGTGAAAAAAAAGTCAAAAATGATCTCCTCATCTGAAGTGAAAGAAAAAACTTGCGGCTTATCTTCTTGATCAACAAAAGGGAAATCTTAAGTGATTTCTTCCTTATCAACACTTATAGAATCCTCTTGACTAGCCATGAATCAAGTGTACTCTTCTACATACTTAGCTGCTTCCTTTAAAATATACTCTTCTTCAAAAAAGAGTGAAGAAGAAGGATGTGATGGAAAACAAGAAGCCTCTGGAGAAAGGGTGGAAGGGGCTTGAGAGGAAAGTGAGTGATTGATATTTTCTTCCCTTGCTGCTATCATAGGTTCTGCATTATTCAGGAAGTGATCTTGATGGGCTTGACCCTGTTCATGAGTGAGGGCGGCGTATGAATGTGCAAGTTGACAGACTTGATAAGGTTGTCTCTCAAGGATGCTTAGCTTTTCTTCTAGATATGCAATCAACCCACATACCTCTAGCATCTCATATGTGAGCTCTTGCCAATTTGCCCTTTCAATGGGATCCCACTCACTCTTGATCAGGTCTATTGCTTCCCTCACTTGATGGATGATATGACAAGGAACCTCTTGGCCATATCCCTTTCTACTGTCAAGCTCTAACACATATTTTTTGAATCCCAGCAATGTTTTTTTGAAGGTGAAAATAAGGTCAGGTTGAGCATGATATGTGGCATATTGGGGAGACTGGTCATAAGATTGGTATAGCTCATAACCATCTGCATCTTTGTTACTTGACATGACTCTAGGAGAAGCTTGTCCTTGATTAAATATATAAGGAGAATAAGACTCATAGCTATGAGTTACAGAGTTATACATACCAAAAGGGATTTTTTGATGATACTGCTTGATTAGTTGATGACTTAGAATCATTGTTGGTGTCGATAAAACCTCCAAAGGTTGAATGGCTGAAGAATACACCAAAATTTCTTTAACTCTTTGAAAGACGGGTCCCACCAGGCATGCCAAAAACTATTGATGGTGTAAAATTGTGCTAGGTCTTAGCCAGTCAACAATGGGAAGTTTCAAGCTGTGAGACAATGTGGCTTGAAATAACCTCTAGGTTTTAAAGAAGATGGTCTCTTCTATTTTATAGGTGTTGGGGAAAAGGGATAGGAGACTAAACAGAAATGCAAAATACAAGAATTGAAACCTAACTATGGCGATGTGCCTGAGTGTAATCCTAATCCTAACCTGAGTACAGTGAGGCTATTATATGATTCTATTACATTTAAGAGTAGAAAAGTGCATGATCAATGTAAAAGATTGGAATAGTAGAAATAGAGGCTCAAAATAGGGGAATCTTTTGCTAAGATATAGGAATTGTCAACATAGGCATAGTGTTCAATCTTCTTAATAGAATTTGTCACTCACATAAGAGCCGCAGGAGTCATGCACAGTTATGTAGAACTTCAGAACCCAGAAAATGAGACAAAAGCAAATAACATTTCCAATCACAACACTAGAAAATCTACATAATACGCTAATTTGCAAATGACACAAATAACACTAACCAAGGCATGGAGCTTGAATTTTCTTAATTCATTTAGCCACATAAAAGGCACATAAACTTGCATGATTACAGCAACTTTACAACTTAAGAAAATTAAGATAAGAGCAAATGATATTACTGGTCAAAATTACAAGAAGTCTAAACTATGGGAAATTTCTCCCCCTTCTCTTTTAAAATTCTTCCTCCTTTATAGCCTTGGATCATTCCTTTCATCATCCCCTTCCCCGCGTAATTTCCTCCATCCTTTGTGCACAAGGGACAAACAGACGGTGCATTCAATGCTTTGGATGCATTCTAGTTTTTATTAAGGACCGCCCTAATTGTGGCATGGTGATCCATATCTAGTACCTCTCTGTGCACCTAAAATTCTTCATTCCATCCCTGTTTGGCTGCTCAACTGTCTACTCTACCTCCATTGTTAGGGAATAAGCAAATGGCATCTTCAATGCTCGTAAACCCTAAAAATCTACCTAGCACACTATTCTATCTACCAAGAATAACTTTTGCTAAATTTTCCTCTATTTCACTGTAGCAGATAGATAGACACAAGGACACTTAATTGATTTATGAAATTTCTCTTCTTTTGATATAGAAGGCACTCGAGGGTGACACTTGGCCGCTTGCACTTTCTTTATATTTCATTGAGGAATGCTCTGCTTTTGACACCTATCGTAGCCTGCTTCATCGATACTTTGCAGCTTTATTGAAACAAAACTTAGTGCATTCTTTGCCTTGGCAACCCTTAAGAAAGGATAGATGCACGTGGCAGTCTTCACTTGTTGACACTTAGTGCTCCCATAGTCCTTTAGAATATCATTTGGGTCCCACCACCATCTTCATTCAGCAATTAGTCTCATGATGGTTTCTCAAAGGTTGACACATGGCAAGCTCTGCTGCTCCTAGGAAGATACATGGCATCTTTCACTTCTCCTTCTAGGGGTATATGGTGCCTTCTGCTTTCTTTAGGCATGGAGTAGAGAGGGTCTCGGGGGGTGACACTTGGCAGCCTTCGCTACACTTTAGTATTTAAGCAAAATGAAAAGACACCTTTATGCGCTTTAAACGAAAGCATTAGACCAAAGTCTCCTTGATGATGACACATGGTGGCTTCCACTGCTTCATCAAAAAGGTAGTTCAGGGCCTCTACAACTGTCATCAGGCACTTTTCATTCTCTATGTTGCTTGGTCCATTGAAAGCCTTTGCCAAAAGGTGGAATGAAACACGGGTGCCTCTATGAGATTCAAATGCTGACATGTGGCGTGTTTTGCTTCAATGTTATTAGGTATGTGGCACATTCTATGGCCTTCCCAAAAGTTACAAAAGGGTGTTCGGGGGATGCCAGTTGTCCATCTTTGTCTCCCGAAAATTGACACGTGACGACTTTCACTCGATTTCAATACTTAGGCCAAAATTGAAGTGAAAAGAATAAAAGAGGCAAATAGGGACCATGCTCTAAGGATGACACTTGGCAGCTTCCACTACACTTTGACACTTAGGCAAAACAAACCCATCCTCTACTTCTAAACTCCACATATTCATCCAAGATGTGCAAGGACCAAAATTGTAGTGCTCAGACCAAAAATAAATTGAATACGATGTAGAGTAAGAAATTACTCTACACAACCTTCAAACACCAGCCATAGATTGACATTATTAAATGAAAGGTATTGACAACATGCATCATCCCCTACTTTGATTAACCTCAATAGTTGTGAGTCTATCATCAAATTTGACCTTGAGGTTTCTCAATTCTTGTAATATTGTATCTCTCATCTATATCATTGTTTCCCTCTCTCCTGTTGCATTCCTTCTTGATGGCATCTTGTCTTCTCTCAAATAATTTATCATACAATTATATTCTCTTCCTCTTAGATAATACATCCTTATCTACTTACTTCCAGGTGTCTTATTTTGGATTTGATACCAAAATCATGCATAGTAACTTTTTAAACAGTCTCAACCCTACAAGTTATACACACTTGTCTCAACCTTACAGGCTTATTTGTAGCCTTTTTTTAGGTTTTTCTGATTGTACAAATGATCAAGAATTGGTTAATCAAAGATAAGGCCCATTTTATAGTACCCTCTATTTATTTTTGTCTCTCCATAATTTTTATTGATCTGAAACCACTCTTATCGCACTTTTCTAGCCTCTATCACTACCTAATTAGGTATTTTCAAGGCCTAATTGTAGACAATCCTATTTTTCCATTTAATAATAATCTGTCAAGGATTGAAACTACTCAAATATTTTATAAAAACTTTAATACTAATTAATCACAAAGTTTTGTAGTATTTGGTTAGTTATAACTCCTAGAATTTATAGTTTTAAAACCCTAACTTAGTGTTTCTTTGTTTTGTATAGACCTGAGATGGGTTATTTTGAGATTTTGAATTCTAAAAAGGATTTCAAGGTACTTTGAAATATGTTTGACCTCTTTTTAATCCTTTATAAACTTATAAAATCATCATATATTCCCCCCAACACCTCTGCTACACTTTTTTAGAAATATTTGTTCTTGATTGTATGTGTGTACACTAACATCTATAGGTCTGTGTAATCCTTATCACAAATAAGTGTGTAAAGAATCAAATCAAAACACTTAATTACATTAAATAATATTTAAATAACTTACCTAATTCACTAAGAGTCTCAAAAATAAGTATTTTCCATATATTTCTTCATTAATCCATCATACACAGTCAATTACAAATGCACATATACAAGAAAATTGGGTCTGTAAAAACATTGTCTTCAAACCAAGGACTTTCCTATTTTTTTATTTAAACTTGAGACTTATCCAAATATAATAAATTATTATACACAAAAAACCAAGACATTTTTACTATTCTAACAACCCTTTAGACCTCCCAACGGTCACTAAAGAGCTAGATATGCAATAAGAACACATACAAAGTTGATATTATATACAATGATGAGTTTGGACCCATGATATGGATTCACTAAGACTTTAAGATGAAATTAAAGTGATTTTATACATTTAAAATTCCTTTCACACACCCCTATAATACCAAATCTAAGCAAAATAATTGAAATTTTTAAAAACTCATTTTGGCAGGAAAGTGCAAATTTGAATGTTTGACAAGCTACCACTAAAACTAGCACCTAGAATTTAAAACTAAGGATGGTCTAAGAATCCTAAGACCTCCTAGACCATCATAAATCCATAATTTAACAATAAAACTAAAATTTTAAAGGAAAACTAGCTTAGAAGTAATGCTCTTACATCAATTTTACCAATCCCAATAGGTTCCATAAAACATATCTTATGGCACCCACTGTGGATCAAAACAATATTCATGTTACCACATACACCACCAACTATGGTACTCCCCCCCATTATTCCTAGACATAACCATATTTTTCTTTAGAATATGAGCGTGATCTTGAATACACAACAAAAATGATTTTCTACATCAATGAAAACCCTCAACATAGAGGAAAAGATCATACCGCCATCTATAATCTCATGATGGGATTTCATATAGGAAAACCCCATTCACCCTCCCATACCTTTTTTCAATTAGTTGAGGTAACACCTTTCTTTTCATCCCAATGTTTCCCCTTTATAATGTCTCCTTCCCATACCATGACATCATCTTCTATGTCTTCTTCAACCTCTATGTCAAGTATTTTTACCAACATGGCAAGTCCAACTTCTAATGGACCTCTAAAAAACACCCACATCCTTAACCATACTACAAATGCTTCTTTTTCTACAAATATTATTCATGCCACTAGTGTGGTGCATGCTACTAATTCATCACACACTCATAGTGCATCACAAATTCCTAATACCTCCCATAATACTAATGCATCACATGTTGCTTCCATTAGTCAAAATGTTACTTAAACTAAATAACTTATCTTACAAACACTTAACTAAATGCATACTTTTCAAACTAATAATGTAAATTATATTATCTAAATGTAAAATCTTCTCATACATCTCCAAAACCAACCTCATTAGGTTCCATGAGGAGCGCAAAATCCTAATGCCCCACCAACCTCCCCCTTAGAAATTATCATGGTAACCTCATACAACAACCACCACTTATCAATAAAATCATAAAACATTTACAAAATAAACCTATAATACCTCAAATTGCTAACATTAATATAGGAGGCATCACCCCTACCATCACCTATAATGGATCTACTAATCTTACCTTGCATCTAAAAGCATTTGGTGACCTTTATAAAGATTGGTTTAAGATTAATACCTTCACTAATACCAAACTCTTGGCTAAAATTATCTCAGGAGATTGTTTAGATTGATATAATCAATTAAAAACCCACTCTATCACTATCCTATAAGACTTGGTCAACTCACTAGTCCAAGAATTCCAAATTAGTGATCTTCTCAAAAACAACTCAAAACTAAAATAGCACAAGCCTTCATCAAATGATAGAAAAACTTGTCTAACAGATGTGAGAATAATATGGTGGATGACAACCTCTTCCAACTATTTACTAATGCTATCCACCCTAAATTACTATATTGTGTTTGGACCCTGTCTCTAAAAACTTTAGAAGAAGTTCTTGATCAAGGCAAATGACAATATTTCCTCATGCATCAATTTGAAACTCCTCAACCTACAATGGGAACTTGCATTATCATCAAAAATAAAAATTGTCATGCAACCAATGATGGTGTTACCAATAGTTATGACACTATACATACCATCCAAGCTATTGCTCTAAATAGCACTATGGAACATGTTGTTCCCCTAACAATTATAATCCTACTCCAACATTTTATCAACACAACCACACTAATGTGAACAAACCCTTATCCCTAGCATAAATTCTAAAATTCCTTCCAAGACCTATACCACAAGATCTTGACCCCACTTCTCCTAGAAAATCATGATATGATCCAAATAAATTTTATGATTTCATGTAATTTGGGGCCATTCTCATGAGACTCGTATACAACTACAAAATCTTGCTATGGATTTTCTTCTTGGTCCTAAATTTGATCATGAATCCATAATCCATAAATGTCAACAAATTTATGATATATCTTTTAAATCCCATGAAATGCAAAATAAAAACCAAGATAATGCTCATTTAGCTATTTATGAAGATCCCCTTCCTAACCACCAAGACAACACTAAACAACCTATTCCTACTAATAATAACATTTAAAGTGTTATAGACCTTACAACCAATGATAAAAATGTGGTTAATATGACTAATATAAAAAGATTAGTCACTTTTATTGACTCAAATCCAACACCTACACACCACGCCTCTCAACCATTCCATGTAATTCAAGACACTTCCCCATCCCATCTCATGAAATTGGGGAAAGAGGAACCAATACCCATCTAAGCACCACTTATAACTATATAAATTGGTCATATGTATCATACCATTGATATAGAATCTACTCTTCCCTAAACTTCAACAACACAAGATAACATCCCTCAAACTTCCAATTGTATTTCTTCCACCCAACCATAAGAAACACCTCAACTAACCACCACATCACCTAAAGTAATTCAACCCAATTGAAACCAACCTAAACCAACCGTACCCTATCAGCACAAGTTCAATTTTACCACCAACCCTCCTTCTCATGAGCTCTTGCAACACTATGCACCTATATCTAACAATCTTCCCATGAGTTATGATGAATGGGATCCTATCACATAACTTTCCCATCTCCCTTCTCAAATCCCCTTCGTAGATATAATGAGAACTTATCCCCACCATTACAATTTCCTAATGTAATTATTATTCAAAATGAACCTCCCCTATTCCCTTCCTATAAGGAAAGAAGCTACTTTATCTAGATCCAAAGATAGTATAGTTCAACAATGTGAAAAGATGTCCATCCATGTTGATGAAATAATGGAAACTTCTCTCTCACTTAAGTTCCTTATCAATTCTATGATTCTTGATCAGATATTATTTTGTTCAAATGATCTTCCTTCATTCATTAGTGGCCAAATAGGTGATATCCAAGTTAATCATGTTTTAATTAATGAAGGTTTAGGCACTCGTGTTGCTTCCCTTGACTTTATTAAGACACTTAAATATTTTGAATGTGACCTCAAATCTACATGTAGTACATGTCAAGGCTATGATAGAAGGCAAATGCCTCCTCTAGGTTATGTTTGGTTTCCAATCACCATTCCTTCTGTTACCATCTATGTGGAAGTTATGATCTTTAACTTTTCACTTTTTTACAATGTCTTACTCAATTGACCTTGGACTCACCATATGAGATCAATCACCTCATCCATATACCAATGTGTCAAATTCCATAACAATGGAGCTATCTACAATATTCAAGAGAAAATGAACCTTTAGAATTTTAAAAAATTCTACTAATGCAATATCTTTAAAATAGCCACCCTTGAACCCTTACCTAGTGTTCCATTTTTGGAATCCCAACACTTTAACTATCCATTCAACTCCACTTGAGGTTATAAGGGTCACCCTAAATTAATTGGGAATATTTCACCAGATCTCTTAGACTCTGATGATGATGAGTCAGATAAGATAATCCTAACGATCAAATTGTTTGATCTTTCCCCTCACATCATCACCCAACTTCATCATTCTCTTAAACCTCGATCCCATCAGCTACCTTTCAATGTGTTGTAATGAAATTTTAGATTTCATGACAACACCCCAAATAACACTCTCATAAATAATTAGAGGTGTTTCAATAACATGGACAATAATTTTTTTTGTAAAATAGACACCGAATCCATATCCCAATGGACAAAGCTTGAGTTACATATTTAGGTCTACTTTTTGGGAGTTTTGAGGGACAAAGTTGAGAGTATTAATGATCTCTTGAGCATGCCTCTTTTGATAAGAGAAGTTCATGCCTTGGATCCAAGTCCCACACTTGAAAACAAATTTATACATGATGCATGATCTTGGATGTTGATACATACAAGGTTGACATCTTTGGATGTATGAAGGAGGATTCACAAAGGATGAGATATTACAAGATGGCTTCACCATTTATTGTATCATGAAAGCATAAAAAAACATATCAGCACTTAGGGTAGACATAAGGTAGTGGTTCATATGTTTTGTATACCTATTAGTGCTCTAAGGTATCCATGAATCAATATAGGAGTGTATAGGGTTGACAAAAGATTGAGAAAGAAGCTAAAATTCTCGTACAATAGTGCACATTCATTTCTCATACAATTGAGATAGGCAAACTGGCTATTAGTTATTCAGATCAAGACATGCAAATTTGAACTACATAAAGGTTTTTAGGTATCCACAAAAAAAAGAAGGCACTGGTCATCTAAGATTTTTGAGTTCTCCTACATTCCCTTAAGAAATGTGGTCCCACAATCTGAGCCAGTTGTTATCATAAAATTTTACATTTCATGACAACGCCCCCAATTACACTCTCATAAATAATTGGAGGTCTTTTAATAACATGGATGGTAATTTTCTTTTGAAAAACAAACACTGACTCTGTAGCCCAATAGACAAAGTTTGAGTTACATATTGAGGTCTAATTCCTGGGAGTTTAGAGTGACAAAGCTGAGTGTATTAATGATCTCTTGACTATGCCTCTTCTGGCAAGAGAAGGTCATGCCTTAGATCCAAGTCCTATAGTTAAATATATATATATATATATATATATATATATATATGATAGTCGTAACAAGATGCATGATGTTGGATGACACTACATACAAGGTTGCCATCCTTGGATATATGAATGAGGATTCACAAAGGATGAGATACTACAAGACAGCTTCATCATTTCTTATATCATGAAACCACAAAAAAACATATTGTCACTTAGGGTAGACATAGGGTGGTGGTTCATATGTTTTGTATACCTATGAGTGTTTTAAGGTATCCATGAAGCAATACAAGAGTGGATAAGGTTGACAAAAGATTGAGTAAGAAGATAAAATTTGCCTAAGTTTGGCTTTGATGGGTTTTATTACCGTGTTAGGCACATCGTCAGACTCTAAAAATGTATTGAGATACACATCAAATTCCATTACCTTGTTGAGTAGAGTCATAAATCCCAAATTGATTTGAACATTGTGGTAAGCCTTGTAGCATTCAAAATGCACCTTTAAATCTCGTAACATGAAATATGCACCTCAAAAACCCAAAATATGCTTCATAAGGTTCAAAAAACCCTAAAAAGTATTTTAAAAGCTTAAACAACCTGCAAGTGTTTCATAACCCTCCAAATCTCTAAAAATGTTTTCTCGTCCTCAAAAACCTACAAATAAAATGTTTTAAAAGGTTTAAAAGTGCACATTATGTTTTCAAAAGTTCAAAATACCATAAAATGTTTTAAACCCTTTATTATACCACAAAGTGTTTTGAAACCTTTATTAAACTAAAGAGTGTTTTAAAATCTTCCATTTTACACAACATGTTTAATGAATTTGAAAGGCCCACAAGTGTTTTGTGACCCTTCAAAATCCACATGTTTTCAACTTCCCCCTTATCCCTTCACGTTTTCCTGCCATGTCTTTCCAAAACGCTTTTCTCCTGAAATGCATGGTATATAATTTGAAAAGTTTTATTTTTAAAAATATGACCACATGGTCTTACTCAAGATTTTGAAAAACAAAATTTTTTCCCACTCATATAATCCATGAAGTTTGGCTTTAAATGGGTTTATTAAAAAATATATGTTATTACCTTTTTTAAAAGGTATATTTCTCACTATAAATTTGTGGTATTATTATTAATGAGTCTTTTAAAGTGGTTTTGATCCTTGGAAGGTGGTTTTTGTCCCCAAAATTATGGTATTGGTCTGAATAAGTGGGGTTTTACTAAGAAAGCTTTTAGGTCTTGCTTCTTAAATTTGTGTTTTGGCATATAACTCATGGTATTAGATATGGGAGTGGTTTTGACCATAAAAGTTGTGGGTTTGGGGTTTTAGAATGTTGTTTTGAATAGGTAAACTTTTGGTTTTGTATATAAGGATAGATTTGGTTAACCTAGAGGTGGTATTGATACTCAACAAGTTCTCTATGAATTTGATAGAGGTTCCAATGTTCATGGTGGCTTACACAAGGTGTGGATGAAAAAATTATACGTGAAAACAACATAGTTAATGAAAGAATCAAGGGTGGACTTCTTTTCATGGGTGAATTTATTTGTAGATCAATGAACCTGAGTAAATAATAAATCAAGCACATGACATAATGATAGAAGATGAAAAATTCCTTGTAGTCGAAATAAATTAGGAGCAGTTGCACATGTATGAATTGGCATTCATGTCATGCACCAATGAATTTTGAGAACACACAAGCATAGTTTTTTATACTGAAGAGTCAATCAAACTTGCATCATAGGATAGGACTACTTGTATGTAAAGGCTTTCAAATTTAATACTAGTGATGGTGCTAAGAGGTCACTAGACACCTCAGGAAGAGTATGGTGATAAAAATGGATTAGAGATATTCTTTATATAACAGGGAATCTCTAACAAAGGAATATTTCAAAATAATTATAGCATATGTCAAGATGGATTATCGAAGGATAAATAAAACTCAACAAAGCATGAGGAATCAAAGATTACAAGTGGAAGAACAAGGTCCTACTTAGCAAAAAGACTTGTATTTTTCTCAATAACCACCAAAAGTATTTATCTTTCTATTTCTGCATTGCACTTTTTGTAATAACTTAAAAAGGTTATATTTTACCTTTTTAAAGTCATTTGAGATAGAGTAACTGTAAAATATAAACCTTTTACCATAAAGGTGGTTATGGAGGTGGTTGTGGGTGGTTACACCTATTGTAACCTATAAATGGGAGTATGGATCTCCTTTTTAAGGTTAGCTTCAGTTGGGATAATGTTGGCTTTATGCCAGTTAGTTTTCTAATAGTAGAATTTTTAAAAGTGGAAGGAAGGAATCTGTATGTATATTCCCATGAAGAATCAATAAAGAAATGATTTACAAGACTTTATTTCATGAGATTATTTGAATGATGATATGCATGATTATGTCAGTTCACTTTGATTCTTGTTCTTTCATTTTTCTAGAATGTTATTATTAGATAGTTAATGAATGTGAAGTTATTAAGGGTGGAAAGTTCTATTTAATTTGCATTAGTAACTTTGTCATTGGGAAACCTTGGTGAGATTAAGAATAAGATTTTATGCCTATTTTTATTGGAAAATATAGGTTGTTGCATATCTTTATGTCTTCTAAGGATATATAATCTCCTTGGTGTATGTATCTTATCTATATGTTTAGTATATGTCTTTCCCATCTCATTTTCATGGAAAAAGGCTTCCTTTGCTATACCTCAAATCTTAGACTATTCTGGTAAGTCTTTGTGTTTAGCTATCTAGATTTTCCCTTCATCTTTTTTAGGGTTATCATAGCAGCTTTTATGTTTAACTATCTAGAATAATCCCATTCTTCCTTTCTCTTTTCTTTTCTCATTCTTCCCTTCTTTCCATTTTCCCCATCTTTCCCTTCATTTCCTTTCTATCTCCTTTATGTACTTTTTGGTTAAAAGTATGAAACCCCCCATGTCAATGACATATCCCTTCATTCATTCAATACACATGGTTACATATATGGATATGAACCTCGTTATATGAATCCAAGTAGGTGGTTCACAGGATAAACCACACCAAATTATACATATATTACTTGATAGAGGATTGATTGTATTACCCATTTGTTGTAAATAGTTGTGAATAGCTTTTCCCCTATTTTTCCCTTTTTGGCTTTCAATAAAGGTAGTTTTGCCTACTTATAAGAGAGGTAATTTGTCTTTGTGTTGTTGACTAATGCAAGGACTTAGTTCCCACACTATTCAATCAAAGTCACCAATTTGTCCTCCTAACAAATTTTTGAGCCAATAGTTTTTGGTGACTCCACTGAGGATCAAGGTGTTTTATGCATATGATTTTTAAATATTTCAAGGAACCTCCCCTGGAATGGAGGTTGGTGACTCCGTTGAGAAGAAGTACCTAGTGCCTTCACCTTCATTATTGTAAAAATGGCATTGGTCCATCCCAACCCTAATGATCCCTGTGTCCCATGGGGAAAAAATTTTGAGCCATTGGATTTGACCCAATACAATGAGTTTCCATCAAGCTCAAGGAAGAGATTCCCAAAGTTCTTTGGAAAAAATGGTCAAGATGTAGATAAACATATCCAGGCCTTCATAGTGTCATGTAGCATTTTTGGAGTTATATATGAAGATGCTGATGTGATGCTTTTAATTAAAACTTTCATTACACCTATTGTCGAGTGATTTTGGCATCTGGAAGATAGATGCATTATGAATTGGAACTCTTTGAATAATAGGTTCCTAGATATATTCAAATCAGCTATAGATGGGTGTGCACTTTTATCACACTTCTTCTAGATTAAAAAATGAGATGATGAGAAGAATAGAGAGTTCATAGCACATTTTAACAAATTTTTGAGACTGATCCCTCAGGAAAATCAGCCAAGTCTCAACAATCAAATTTGCATTCTCATTGGTTCTCTTCACCCAATAATAAAGTTTGTCTCGATGAGGAATAAGGTAAATGACTTGATAGCTAGACAACAAGATGCCATCGAGATTGAAGATGATTTGATCATTTCTAGAATGTTGAAGGAGGTTTCAAAAAGTGCTACACATTTTGAAAATGATAATGAAGAAATAAAGAAACCTAATGCAATAAAGGGTCTACAATATTCAAAAAAAAGAGTTCGAAGGCAAGTTCCTAATCAAACATGTCAAAACTCTAACAAATAAAAATAGACACTGATACCTATCATATCTTATTGTTTGAGTTTCACAATTGTGGAAGAAGGTGAATAGTTGGAATAAATAATGATTGATTAGAGAACAGATGAAGAATTTAACTCCCCACTTGGCAAAAAGGATAAAGATTTGCCTATTTCACTAGATTGCTTAAACCCCATAGAAATGAGTCATTTGAAGAACAACCAGCTAAACCAAAAATAGAAATAAGTAATAATGCAAAACATGATGTTATAATTTTTAAAAGAGAAGAAACTATGGAACCACTTTTTAGTAAAGCAGATGATCCCTTATCTATCAAAATGAAATAATCAATAGTCAAAAAGAAAGATTCCTCAGGTATTTCATTTTTAGGTTCTAGCAAGGAAGAGTTCTCCATAGAACTTCAATCCAAAAAAATCAGCCCCACACAGATTAAAACTCATAAGTAAGCCAAAGTTGAGATCAAGAAAGACATCAATGTAGGACAAAATGAATGGTGCCCAATAATCATTACAAGTAAAATGGAAACTGTCAAGGCAAAGGAAATTGATGATGATGATGATGATAACTCATCCAGTGATGAATTTATTTTTACTATGGAAAAAGATTCAAAAAATAATATCAACACCTCATTCATTTTAAAAAATAATCATATTGTGGTTCCATCTCAAAAATAGATATGCGACACACTTCTCTACAATTATGATATTGTATTTTTTACAAATGCATTTGAATTCATCCTAGAAGATATTGAAAAAGTTTAGTATTACTCAAAATTTCTCATAGAAGATCAAAAAATTCATAATGTTTTCATTTTAAAATATAAAAACATTCTTGATTTGTTCATTCATTATCATCCCTATGTGAATGATAACTGTAAGTTCCTCTTCCCACCTATTTGGTTGTTGTTGTTAAATGTGTTCATAGTTCATAAGCCACATCCATTGTTCTAAAATAGTAGGTACTTCTCCCAACCAGTGAATGGTTTTGTATAATCTTCTCATTTTCATCAGTGCCCTATCAATAGTTTTGCTTTCCCAATTTTTGGCTTGCTTTTTTTTCCTTTTCTATTTTGGTGTGTGCATGTCATTTTTCAATAAATGCAATAGTCTATTTGTTTCCCCTCTTCTATGTTTTAGACTTTCTGCTTGCACATATTTTTATCCATGATTTCTATCTAGGAACATCAAAGATGATCACAAGTTTTTCAAGAGTGACAAATGGAACAAGGTTTTCATAAATCTCTTCAAGCGAACAAGTGATCTGACCTGACAACACATGTTCATTTCTCATATGATTGAGATTAGAAAACTAGTTGTCATTTGGTTGAATCAATATCTATAAAATATTCTTCAAGGGGATCTATCCCAATAGCATGTGTTCATTTCTCATATGATTGAGAGTGGTAAACTAGTTGTCAGTTGGTTGGATCAAAATATATAAATTTTTAGAATAGAGAATCTAGCTCGATAGTGCATGTTCATTTCTCATACAAATGAGATAGGAAAATTGGATATCAGTTGGTCAGATCAAGACGCATAAATTTGAGCTACATAAAGGTTTTTAGGTATTCACAAAAAAGTGAAGGCACTAGTCATCTAAGATTCTAGAGTTCTCCTACATTCCCTTAATAAATGTGGTCCCACAATCTGAGCTAGTTATTGTCATAAAATTTTACATTTCTTGACAACACCTCCAATTTCACTCTCACAAGTAATTGGAGGTGTTTTAATAACATGGATGGTAATTTTTTTTACATAACAAACACTAAATTTGTATCCTAATAGAAAAAGTTTGAGTTACATATTGAGGTCTAATTTTTGGGAGTTTTAAGTGACAAAGTTGAGCATATTAATGATCTCTTGACTATGCCTCGTTTGGCTAGAGAAGGTCATGCCTTGGATCCAAGTCCCACACTTGAATATATATATATATATATATATATATATATATATATATATATATATATATATATATTTATATGATAGTCATAATAGGATTCATGATGTTGGATGATGCTACATACAAGGTTTCCATCCTTAGATGTATGAAGTAGGATTCACGAAGGATGAGATACTATAAGACAGCTTCATCATTTCTTGTATCATGAAAGCATAAAAAAATATATCATCACTTAAGGTAGACATAAGGTGTTAGTTCATATGTTTTGTATACCTATGAGTGCTCTAAGGTATTCATGAAGCAATATAGGAGTGGATAGGGTCGACAAAATATTGAGAAAGAAGCTAACATTTTCCTAAGTCTAGCTTTGGTGGCTATTATTACCAAGTTAGGCACATCATCATACTCTGACAATGTATTCAGACACACATCAAATTCCATTACCTTGTCGAGTAGATTCATAAATCCAAAAATTGGTCTAAACATTATGATAAACCTTACAGCATTCAAAATGCACCTCAAAAACCTAAAAAATGCTTCATAAGGTTCAAAAAACCCTAAAAGTGTTTTAAAAACTTAAACAACCTACAAGTGTTTCATAACCCTCCAAATCTCTCAAAATGTTTTCTCATCCTCAAAAACCCACAAACAAAATGTTTTAAAAGGTTTAAAATCCTGCATCATGTTTTCAAAAGTTTGAAATACCACAAAGTGTCTTTAACCCGTTATTATACCACAAAATGTTTTGAAGCCTTTATTAAACCAAAGAGTGTCTTAAACTCTTCCATTTTTTGCAATATGTTTAATGAAGTTTAAAAGTCTGCAATTGTTTTTTAATCCTTCAAAATCCACATTATGTTTTCTAAGCCTTGAACTTTTGCATGTTTTCAACTTCCCCCTTATCCTCCACGTTTTCCACCCATGTCTTTCCAAAATGTTTTTCTCCTGAAATGCATGGTATATAATTTGAAAAGTTTTATTTTTGAAAAGGTGACCATGTGGTCTTACTCAAGATTTTTTTTTTAAAAGACTTTTTCCCACTCATAATCTGTGGAGTCTGGCTTTAAATGGGTTTATTAAAAAATATATGTTATTACCTTTTTTTTAAAGTATATTTTCCACTATAAATTTGTGGTATTGCTATTAATGAGTCTTTTAAAGTGGTTTTGATCATTGGAAGGTGGTTTTTGTCCCCAAATTTATGGTATTGGTTAGAATAAGTGTGGTTTTATCAAGAAAGCTTCTAGGTCTTTCTTCTTAAATTGTTGTTTCAGCATATAACTCATGGTATTGGATATGGGGGTAGTTTTGACCATAAAAGTTATGGGTTTTAGGTTTTGGAAGGTTATTTTGAATAGGTAAACCTGTAGTTTTGCATGGAAGAATAGCTTTGGTTAATTTGGAGGTAGTATTAATATTCAACAAGTTCTCTATGAATTTTATAGAGGTTTCCAACATTTATGGTGGCCTATACAAGGTCTAGATGAAAGAGTTATAAGTGAAAACAACATAGTTAATGAAAGAATCAAGGGTGGACTACTTTGCATGGGTGTATGCATTTGCATATCAATGAACTAAAGTAAATGAGAAATCAAGCACATAACATAATGATGGAAGAAAATGAGAAATTCCTTATAGTGGAAACAAATTTGGAGCAATTACATGTGTATGAATTGGCATTCATGTTATGCAGCTATGAATTTTGAGAACAAATAAGCATAGTTATTTGTACTGAAGAGTCAATTAAGCTTGCAACACAGGATAGGACTACTTCTATATGGAAGCTTCCAAATTTAATACTAGTGATGGTGTTAAGAGGTCATTAGACACCTCAGAAAGAGTATGGTGATAAAAATGGATTAGAGATATTGTTCATACAATAGGGAATCTTTGACAAGAGAAGATTTCAAAATAATTATAGTGTATGTGGAGATGGATTACTGAAGGAGAAATAAAACTTGACAAATCATGAGGAATCAAAGATTGCAAGTGGCAAAACAGTGTCCTAATCAACAAAAAGACTTGTTTTTTCTCAATAACCACCAAAAGTCTTTGTCTTTCTATTTCTCCATTGCACTTTTTGTAATAACTTAAAAAGTTTATGTTTTACCTTTTTAAAGTCATTTGAGATAAAGTAACTATAAAATATAAACATTTTACCATAAAGGTGGTTATGGAGGTGGTTGTGGGTGGTTACACCTATTGTAACCTATAAATAGGAATACGGAGCTCCTTTGCAAGGTTGGTCTTAACTGAGCTCATGTTGGCTTTATGCCGGTTGGTTTTCTAATGGTAAAAATTTTGTGAGTGAAAGGAAGGAATCTATATGTATATTCCCATGAAGAATCAATAAATAAATGATTTTCAGGACTTTGTTTCATGAGACTTTTTGAATGATAATATGCATGAGTATGCTAGTTCACTTTGATTCTTGTTCTTTCATCTTGATAAAATGTTATTGTTAGATAGATAATGAATGTGAAGTTAGTAAGTTTGGAAATTTTTGCTGAATCTACATTAGGAAATTTGTCATTGGGAATCCTTGGTGAGAATAAGAATAAGATTTTATGCCTATTTTTCTTGAAAAATACAATGTTTTTAAATATGTTTATTTATAAGGCTATCTAATCTCCTTGCTGTATGTAGACTATCTGTATGTTTAGTATATGTCTTTCCCATCTTATTTTAATGAAAAAGTATTCCTCTACTATACCTCAAATATTAGACTATTTTGGTAAGTTTTTAAAGTGTTTAGCTATCTAGAGTTGCCCTTCATCTTTTCTAGGGTTATCATAGCAGCTTCTATGTTTAACTAGCTAGAATAATCCTATTCTTCCTTTCTCTTTTTCTTTCTCATTCTTCCCTTCTTTCCATTTTCCCCATCTTTCCCTTCATTTCATTTCTATCTCATTTATGTACTTTTTGGTTAAAAGTACAAAACCTCCCATAAAAACATTTTGTTGTAAATAGTTGTGAATAGCTTTTCCCTTATTTTTCCCTTTTTGGCTTTCAATAAAGGTAGCTATACCTAATAATAGGAGAGGGACTTTATCTCTACATTGCTAAATAACTCAGGGACTTAGTTCCACACTACTGACTCAAAGTCACCAATTTGTCCCCCTGATAAATTTTTGAGCCAATAATTTTTGTTGACTCCATTGGGGATTAAGGTGCTTTACACACGTGATTTTTAGACATTTCAAGGGACCTCCCCTGAAATGGAGGTTGGTGACTCGATTGAGAATATGTACCTAGTGCCTTCACCGTCTTTATTGCATAAATGGTGTTTGTCCATCCCAAACCCAATGATCCCTATTTCCCATGGGGAAAATGTTTTGGGCCATTGGCTTTGGCCCAATACAATGAGTTCCCATCAAGCTCAAGAAAGAGATTTCTAAAGTTCTCTGGAGAAAATATTCAAGATGTAGATAAACATATCTAGGCCTTCATAGTGTCCTGTAGCATTTTTAGAGTTACATATGAAGATGTTAATGTGAGACATATCATTGAAACTTTCATTAGACCTATTATCGAGTGGTTTTGGCATCTAGAATATAGATGCATTATGAATTGGGACTCTTTGAAGAATAAGTTCCTAGATAGATTTAAATTAGCTATGGATGTGTGTGCACTTTTATTATACTTCTTCTAGATTCAAAAATGAGATGATGAGAAGATGAGAGAGTTCATAGCAAGTTTTAACAAGTTGTTGAGACTGATCCCTCAGGCAAATTAGCCAAGTTTCAACAATCAAACTTGCATTTTCATTGGTTCTCTTCACCCAAAGATCAAGTTTTTCTTGATGAGGAACAAGGTAAATGAATTGATAGCTGCACAACAAGAAGCCATTGAAATTGAATATTATTTGATCATGTCTAGAATGTTGAAGGAGGTTTCAAAAAGAGCTACACATTTTTCAAATGATAATGAAATAGTGAAACCCAATACAATTAAGAGTTTGCAATATTCAAAAAAGATAGTTTGAGGGCAAGTTCCTGATCAAACATATCAAAACTCTAATATAAAAAAATAAAAAGTGATACATGTCACATATTATTGTTTTAGTTTCATAATTATGGAAGAAGGTGAACAATTGAAAGAACTAATGATTGATCAGAGAACAAATGAAGAATTTGACTCCCCACATGGGTGTAGGATGTAGTGGGTTCCTATAAGATGTGGTGCTTCAGAACATGCTAGAACCACCTACCCCCTTTGAAACTGAAGTGTAAGCTCATGAACTAGATTCTCCACTAGAAAAAAGAAAAATGGTAACTAAAATTGTTATCGATATAGACTTTGATAGGGTCCAAAATTTAGATCAATAATTTGTAATTGATCAAGTAATTCCTTACGAGGAATTGAGTAACAGTATGGTGAATCTAGAAATCACAAACCCATGAGCCTTGAACATTAGTGCAAGCATTCCCATGCAGAGAATGTTAATTATGTTGATAGGGCAACAACCCATAGGAAGTGGCATGGCACCACAAGTGAGCAGTACTACACTGATGAATTTGACAATGTAGCCAACAATAACAAGATCAATGCCCATACATATAATTGGAGTCACTAGATGGACACATACAACACAAATACAAGGGGGATATGTACCTCAAAACCTGGCACCACCCCCTCAACAAGTCTACTATGAGATGTAGATGCACTTGCCTAAGTATCCTGGTGTAGAGAATACCATGGAGCATGTGCTAAATTATGAGTTACAATGGTATGCTCAATGCATCACTCATCCCAAGTGCAAGGCAACCTATTTCATGACCACCCTATAGGATCATGCCCATACTTGGTATCAAAAATTTGATCCAAATCAAGCTATAGTTGACTATAATGTGTTGAAGGAAGCCTTCTTGAAAGAGTTTGATATCCCTAAGTTTGAGTAACAGAGCATTGTAGTACTCAAAAAAATCAGCCAAGGGTTATTTGAGAGCACGTACCTATATGATACATGATTTAAAACACTTCTCTCTAAGCTTCTATATGACATTCACCCCTCCCAACACATGCAATGGTTTATTGGAGGCTTGTTGGTACCATTCAGAAGAGTGTTGTCCATGAAGACATTCATAGACCCTCATGAAGTGCTTAAAGTCACACTCCAGGCCAAGGTGGTAGGTAGTGTCGATATTAGGATCAGTCCATTCATGGAAAGTAGATTACATTAATGGCCTTTCAACTATAAAAACTGACTACTAGTTTGGTGTATAACACTCATAGTGGATTTTGGTGCATTGACTGTGAGATGGAGTGGCATAACAAGAACAACTTCCCACAAATAAATGTCTACACCCTACTTCTCAATTATGAGGTTTATCATGGGCTGCATGACTCACAAAACTATCTTCTGTTGCAACAAGCTAGCCAAGTAAACACCACCATTTACTATAAAATGTGTGATGCATATATGCACTCAATAGTGGACTATAGATTCATCAATGAGATTCACCAAAACATGGAAAGAGGCCACAAGTAGGTGATAATGTTAGGTACTGGTCAAGCAGGTCAAGGCAATGATGGTTATGGTTAGAAAAATATGGGCTACAGTAACCAGCAAGGTGTGCATAGATGAGTAGGAGGACAAGGTGGAGGAAGATTATGATCATGCTAAAAGTATGGGTCAACTAAACATTATCAATGTGACTAACCCACACACCCAACATGTAGGTATTATTAAGGACCACATGTAGTCAAGAAATGAACTGACTTGTACAAAAAGCTGACTCAAGGTCAGCCTAATATAGATAGAGGTACAAAAATGGTGAGGTGTAAGTCTAAAGAGGAGAGATGAGCTCCCAAGCCACAATAGACTCACAAGGATCCACTTAAGTTATAGGCCATAACTCAAAGTGGTTTTACCACTCAACCACCAACCATGTCAAATCAAGACCTATGCTTGGAGTATGGTGAATCAACCCACACTAAGGGCATAACATGACTAAAGCTAAAAGTTGTGCCATACCCTGACCCTACATGATAGAAAGACATCTTGCATCAATCCATGAGCATGATACATAACTTATACAATGAACTTTAGTTGACCAGAGATTTAGAGGTGAAAGCCACTACTTCATGTAAGAAACAAGATCACCAAGAGGTTGAAGTGTAGGAGATGACCAAGATCTTATGCCTCTTACAAACTAAAGGGATGATACCCCTGCTAAGGGATTTATTGATAAATCATGTAAGGAAGAAATTAAAAGTAGAGGTTATGCCTTAGATGATTGAGGTTATTGTGTTACATATGAATTGGGCACATGAAGTAAGGCATACTTAGAATATCGAGTATGACTAGTAGTTATTTATAGATGCCACCATCATGGGTGGTAAATTTGTGAAGTACTAACTAATATGGGGATTGAGGTCAATATTCTAACTCAGAAAGCTTGGGAAAAGATGGGGTGGACACCCTTGAGGCCTTCACCTCACATGTTGTTCATGGCTAATAAAACTCAAGCATAGCCTATTAGGATCTTGAAGGTTGCCATTGTAGATATCATGAACATCGAGTTCCAAGCTGACTTCAAGGTCATCAAGTTGGAAAAATAGGATAACTATCGAGCACTCTTTGGAAGGCCATGGTGCTATGCTAATAACATAGAAATGTTCTTTATAAATCATTATATGACTTTTGAGAATGATAAGGAAAGGGTGATGATTCTTCTTTCAAGTGACCAAGGGCCCCAAATGTAGAAAGTGTTGATCTTGAGGATGAGATCAACCACATCTAATGTAGGGTGTTGAGAATCTCAACCCTAATGACCAAGGCATGCTTGAGTGGGAGGATGGATAATCAACCTTTGATACAACTGATGTATCTTGTGAGTGATGGGTTGAAGTGGCCTATAAGGTCATTGGCTGAAGTTGCCACCTAATGCGTGTAATTGGGCTAAGACCAGTTGGGATAGGGTTGGTTAGGATTGAGAGCCTTAAGAAGAAATGGGTCCCTCATACCCAAAAAGAGGAGAAAAGGGTACTCTATCTCTGTAAAGGGAAGTTTGTAGCACTTCCAAAGTATGAAGGGAGCCATCCGATAGAAAAGTATGTCTAAGACATTAAAACTTGCATCCTAAAAGAGATAGATTGAATAGGTGCACTAATGCATACCTTAAAGAGCACTATTGCTCACTAGTGAGTAGTGCAGAAACTCAGCTTACCAATTTAGTAAGATGTGAAGGTAGTGATTTTCACTAGGTTTGATAAGAGTAATGAAGATTTGGACATACCTACTTACATTGGTGATTCTGACCCAATCATGCATGTACGATTGTGCGAGAAAACCTAGACTATCTATGGCAAGAATGCACTAAGAGGCATATGGGTGCATGCTTTTTATAGGACCTTGAAATTTTGGGCATGATCATGGTACATTGTAAATGATATCTGTCATGAGATAAGAAATTGGGAGATGCTTAAGGAGAGGTTTGTACACACCTTTTCCTTTTCTTCATAGGACTTAGCGCTACTAAAGCCATTACAAGTCATCCACAGGGTAGTGTTTGAGGACACTAATATCTTAGAAGAACACCTAAAGGAGATGTTTGGGGAAAAAAGACTAGTGATCCTAACCTTATTCAAAGAGATGACACTCAATAGTGACTCTAATGAAGAAGATCATAAGACCTAAAAAGAGCACAATTGGAAGGCTCTAACAGGTAGATAAAATTATGTGCACCTTATGGATGGAAACACCCTAGATAATGAAGATCCAATGCATATTCAAATTAAAATAATAGAGGGGATAAGGCAATTTGAAGACTCTCATCAGGAGAGAAATGAACCCTATAATACACCACTTAAGACCACTAAATTAGAGATCAGCATAAAAGGTGAGCCAAAGATCACCACTATAAGTGTTTATTGGTCTGAGTCAGAGCTAGCATGAATTGTAGACCTCTTAAAATAAATTTAGGACTTGTTATCATGTAGCTACAAGAACATGAAGGATGCCCACCCTTCACTTGGGAAAATGAGCATCAAGTTAGTGGATGGTGCGAGGCCAATCAAGAAGCACCCATATCGGATGAGTCCTAATCTTTACACCAAGGTAAAGATGGAGATTTATGGAATGTTTGGAGTTGATATAATCTACCTGGTATAAGAATTTGAATGGGTGAACATGATGGTCATCAGAATCAAGAAATATGGGTGCATATAGATTTGCATTGACTATAACATGTTAAATGTTGCTTGTATCAATGATCCATTCCTGACCCTATTCATCAATGAGGTCATGGATAGAGTCACAGGTTGTAAAATCTACACTTACTGAGGGTTTTTAGGTTACCATTAGGTGCAAATCAAAGACGAGGATAAGCCCAAAATAACCTTTGTGACTAAATGGGCTTGTTTCACCTATAATGTGATGCCCTTTGGCCTCAAGAATGCACCAGCCATATTATTTAGGGTAGTGATCACTACCTTCAAAGACTTTATTGATAAGTTCCTTCAAGTATATATTGATGACTAGACTATGTATGGTCTTGTAAAAGATCACTATGAAAATTTGTGCCTCATGTTTGAGAGGTGTAAGCAACTCTATATCTCCTTAAATCTAAAGAAGTGCATCTTTTCAACTCTATTTGGGACACTATTCATGCACATCATTTATAAGGATGGTTTACTTGTTGATCCAAAAAATATAGCCATAATAATCCATCTCTAGACCCCCTCAATGTAGAAAGATGTTCATGCCTTTTTAAGACATTGTGGTTACTATAGTAAGTTCATTCAGAGCTATACAAAGATCACAATAGCTTTAGAGGAGCTCTTGCATAAGGATGGCCCATTTTACTAGGGTGAGGCACAAGAGGAGGCCTTTAAAACACTAAAGATGAAGTTGGCTAGCATGCTAATTCTATAATTTCTCAATTGGATGACTCCCATCCATGTCTATGTTGATGCTTCAATATCTACCATTAGCACCATATTGGAACAACTAGGTGAAGGCAAGATGGACCACCCCATATCCTTTGTAAGTGATCTAAAATTATGAGCTAGAATCAATGATTGTGGCACGTGAATGTAAATTTATATAGTAAATTGATTGAAAACTTAAAATTAAGATCTTAAAATGCACTACATAAATAAAATGTGGAAATAACATAACAAAAATTAAGTGATGAATATAAGAAAGAGAGAGAGATAGAATAGGAGACAAAAGACGTAGATTGATAATGGAGTTCACCGATTCAGCTACACCTCTGAGTCCACCAAGTAGTGCGATTGATCCTTAATATTTTTCCCAAAATAATTATAGAGTCTTCAGTTGGAAAACATCTATCTCATCAGAGTCTTAAGTCCTCATACGAGCAAGACATAAGTCTTCTCAAAGCCTGGAAAACACTCTGATGGTTTTTCTCCTCTAATTCCCCACTCCTCTCACCATTCACCCTCCATTTATATACAAGAAATTTTATCAATTTGGTGTATAACCAAATGATTTTACAACCCTTCTAAATCCCCCATTTTTACATAAAATCTTCAAAAGTAATCCTTTTCAATCTTTGAGAATTCCTTGACCCTTTAAATTAATGGCTCTTATTTAATAGGTCCTTAACAATATTATTTATTTGGCCTTATAATTAATGGGGGTCCTCTTTTAGGTCTTTAGAAGATATTATGACAGTAATGGGATGGTCGAAGGTTCAAACCACCTGCCTCACCTTTTAAGGGGATTCACGTTTTTGTATAACTTATAGCTCATTTCTATAGCGAGATATCCACTTGGCCTAGTGTTGGAGGATAAATATAGTATGTAGGTATTACCAACAAACAAATCTCAAGGAAACCAAGGTGCCACATAGCTATACAGCATGCACAGTCAACCTACCACATCACTGACACTTGTTCTTGCCACATCAGCACTAATGCTGATTGTACCCAAAAGTTAATTCATCTTGGTGCAAACTTTGACCACACACCATTTGTGTATATGATCGCTGATTGACTCCATTCAAGTTGCATCGAGATCATTTTGGAGAGCACTAAAATTTGGCATAAGTTTTAGGGAACATTAGGAACACTTGAATTTTCACATGGAAAATCCACCTGGATCAGTCCTCCCCACTTGGGAGCTTTTAGACCTCTAAAAACTTGGTTACTTCGAAAGTAAGTGAGGGTAAAGTTCCCTCAATTTACCAATCACCATCCATCTGCCTTGCCTGGATTCATCCCTTTAAATCCCACTCTGAGGTACTCTACAACTCCTCTTCATGAAGTCCTGACATTCTTGTCTAAGATGACATCTTCTGGCAACTCTGACATATAATTGGGAGAAAGATCATCAACTGATGTAACCTGAACATCAGCCTCTTCATCCAAAATCATCAAAGGCTCATACAACTTTACATTTTATACATTTACAACTAAGTAGATGTACATGTATGAAGGGAGATTAAGGTGAAAGGCATTGGTACCGATCTTTTCCAAGATCTCAAAGGGACCATATATGATAGGATTAAGCTTTTTACCTTTGCCTTACATCCTTTCCTTGGTGATATGTAACCAAACATGATCACCAACCTAAAAATGTTGATCTATGTGATACTTTTTATGCTAAGCCTTATATTTGGCTTGGCTCTTCTCCAATTGAGCTTCTATTACCTGATGAATTGCTTGAACTTTCTGAATGAACTTTAGAGCCTTCTCAGCATCATGATGCTTGTCTTCAACATCATCTTTTACAAAGGCAAAGTCTATTGGAATTCATGGTAGATATCCAAAACATGTCTCAAATGGAGATCTTTTTGTAGAAGAATGTGTTGTATGGTTGTAAGCATGCTGCACATAGTGTAAACTCTCATCCCACTATTTGGGATGTTTATTGCAGTAACCTTGAAGTAAGTGTATAACAATCTTGTTTACCACTTCTATCTATCCATCTATTTGAGGATGAAAAGCTGTACTTTTCTTTAGCTTTGTGTCCATGAGATCCCACAATGTAGACCAAAATTCTTCTAGGAATCAAGAATCTCAATCTGATACAATAAAAGTAGGGAGCCCGAAATGGACCCATACATATTGAAAGTACTAATGAGTTGTCAATTTAGCTATGACCTATTTCTTACAAGGCATTAGAACACACATTTTACTGAACCTGTCAACTACTACAAATAGATAGTCATGCCCCTTTTTAGACATGGGAATTCCTCCAACAAAATCCATTATAACGCTTTCCCAAGGTCAAGACAGAATAGGAAGAGGTGTGTACAACCCCAACTTCATGTTACTTGGTTTACTTATTGCACACATTATACATCCTTTGATATATTTAGTTACAGTTTCCTGCATGTGAGGCTAATAATAAAACTTTTGCAACTGAGTCATTGTTTTGTTGATGCCAAAGTGTCCATCAATCAATGACGTGTGAGCTTCTCTAAATACTTGTGCTTATTCACCTTTATGAATGCATAACTCTCCTAAATGATACAATAGTTTATCTACCACATAGTAGTTCTTTTCTTCTACTTGTTTGCCTGTAATTAGAGTGGAATAAATATCCTTAAAGTTTTCATCCATGGCATATTGTTCTTGAAAACTTTCATGTACCATGGAACTTCCTTGAAGGATAACCAAAGCATTCATAATAGGAGGCTTGGAAAGCATGTATGCTACCTTATTATAGACACCCTTCTTGTACTTAATTACTAAGTGAAACTGTTGAAGGAACCCCATCCATCTAAAGTACCTACTTTTCTACAATTTTGATTGAGAATGTAGATATTGAAGTGGTTGGTGATCAGTGTGGATGATTGTTTCTTTGCCCATTAGATAGTGTTTCCATTTTTTAACACTCTAAACTAGTGCATAGAGTTATTTATCATAATTTGGATAGTTACTAACCACAAATGTGAAAGTTTTAGAGTGATAACATATTGGCATACCTCCTTGCATTAGAACTGCTCCCATGGAAAACCCACTTGCATCAGTTTTGATCTCAAATAGTTTCTACAAATCTGGCAAAGTCAAAACAGGTGCAGTGCTCAAATTTTCCTTCAATTTGTTAAATGTCTTCTGTTGAGGTCCTCCCCACTGAAAAGTTGTCTTTATACTTTTTAATGAATGCAATGGTGATGCTATGTAGGATAAGTTAGAAATAAACTTCCTCCAGTATTGAATTACACCTAAGAAACTCCTAACTTTAGTTACTATTCTTGGCTTAGGCCATTTTACAATTACTTCAACCTTCATAGGGTCACCTTTCAATTGACCATTTCCTACGACATAGCCTAAGTACACTAGAGATGTCTTTGTGAATTCGCATTTTGACATCTTTACATAAATTTTTTCTTTTCTCAAAACATCAAAAACTTTCTTTACATGATTTACATGATCATCCAAAGATTTACTGAATATAAGGATATCATCTAAATAGACTATTACAAATTCATCAATGAAAGGATGAAATACATCATTCATTACACACATGAAAGTGGCTAGTGCATTACATAGCCCAAAAGGCATTACCAACTATTCATATAATCCTTGCTTAGTCTTGAATGCAGTCTTCCAAATGTCATTATCTGCAATCCTAATTTGATGATAACCACTTCGCAAATCTAGCTTAGTAAAATAAACTGCCTACTTTAGTTGATCAAGTAAATCATCTATATGAGGAAGAAGATACATGTTCTTTATCATGATTTTTTTCAAGGCATGGTAGTCAATACACATCCTCCAAGACCCGTCCTTCTTTGGCACTAAAATAATTAGAGAGCCACATGGAGATGTACTTGGACAAATTACTCCTTTCTCAACCAGCTCTTACACCTATTTCTTAATCTCCTCATTTTGAAGAACTGACAAATGATACATCCTAATGTTAGGTAGAGGTACATCCTGATGCAAGTGTATTTCATGTTGAATCTCCCTCTTAGGGGGCAACCCCTTTGATTCCTAAAAAAGGTCATCATATGCAAACACTATTTTGACCAACTCAAACTTATGTTTTGGTTTACACCCCTTAAATTCCTCAAATTTATCATCATATTTAGCTTTTACAAGCATTAGTACAAAGTTTTTACTCACATTTACTAATGCAAGATTAGTTTTGACTTTATGCAATATAACTATGTACTATTTACCATCTTTAAACAAATGATACTTATTCTCCTCTATAAAAGATTGCCTATATATCAAAAAGATATGGACTTCCCAATACAAGCCCACAAATATCCAAAGGCACCACATCTACTTCTACCTAATCAATGAAATTAGAAGTGATAGCAAAATGAGGTTTTCACTATTTTGTCACCTATAATTGTGCATCATTACATACCTATCCAAGTAGAAAGGGTTTAGGATGAGGCGTAGTAGTTAGGTTCAAATTATTTACAACTTCTTCAAAAATTAGGTTGGCTTATGAACCAGTATCAAATAGAGTGTCAATATTAGTGTGTTTAGTTACCACATGAATGTGAAAAAGTTCATTTCTTTGCTTATCCACATTAGGAAGAGAATTTACTTTGCTTTTACTTGCATTGGAAACAATTGCATCTGATGAGAGAGTTTTAACTTTTACCATACCTTGAATCCTAGTAGCTACTATCTGAGTCTCATCCCTAGAATCAGATCTAAGATCTTGTTGAATCACTACAGTAGTAGTCTTCTTTGAACCTTTGTTACCTCCATATCACTTTGGCTTTAGTTTCAGATGCAATTTCTAGCACTGGGCATCTTCATGCCCTTCTTTCTTACAATGAGAACATGTGGGCTTTGCACCCTCTTTCTTAATTTAATTATGGCCATCTTCTTCCCCTTTCCTTTATCCTTTGATTTTCCCTCAGGTGGTTTCTTAGAAAAATTATCACTACTAGTGTTCTTACCCCTAGACTCAATGTGAGTCACTTGGACACAAACCATATCCAAATTACTAAGATTTAACATAAGGATAGTGTGTCAGAGGTAGGAATGCAACCCACCAATATACTTTAGTAGAGTATCTTGGGTATACAAAGGTACATTCAATGTTATTGCTCATTTCCTAAACTTGTGGGTGTAATCTTGCACTAACTGGCCTTTTGCTTGTCTAAAGTTTTGCCAATTCATAGTCAATTATTGCATGTGTCCTAAAGGATAGAATAGCTCTTTTAGAGTGGCAACAAACTCCATCCAAGACATATTAACTTTACCATGATGGGAAAGATCTTCGTGGGTTCTACCTTCCCACCAGGTGAGAGCAGTTCCTCCTAAGTGAAGTGTAGCCAACTAAATCCTAGAGGCATCTTCTATCAGGCCTTGTATCTTGCAATAGACTTCTACTTATTGTATCCAGTCATCAAGTTTTTCAACACTTAGTTCCCCACTATACTTAGGTAATTCAAATTTAACATCAAGTTTGATTACAAGCTTAGATGAATTCTAAAAAGGAACAACAAAAGAAGAAGGAGACGAAGGGGAAGAAGGGGGTTTTGGTGGTGAATCACCACCTCATGATCTTTTGCCTTTATCCTCCTACTCTGACAAGCTTCCTTTCTCTATTTTCTATCATTCTTGTTTTTCCTGGAAAAGAACTTCAACCATTGCCTTCATATCAAGAAAAGCCTTCTAAAATCTCTTCTCATCGAGTTCGATTTGGCCTTCTCCAGCTACCATTATTGAACATGAAAAAGTTATTTTACCAATCTTTAGGTTGTATTCCATGAGTGAGCCTTCACCTCATTTGCTCCTAGTTCTTGTTAACATTCACCCCTACACACACTAGTCATAACCTGGCTCTGATACCAAATGATCTGATATTATGAGTTAGAATTGATGATTGTGGCACATGAATGTAAATTTATACAATAAATTGATTAACAACTTAAAATGAAGGTCTTAAAATGCACTACATAAATAAAATGTGAAAATAACATAACATAAATAATGTGATGAATAGAAGAAAGAGAGAGAGATAGAATAGGAGACAAAATACACATATTGATAACAGAGTTCACTGATTCAGCTACATCTCTAGGTCCACCAAGTAGTGCGACCAATCCTTAATATTGTTCCCAAAAAAATTACAAAGACTTCAGTCAAACAACATCTATCTCGTCAGAGTCTCAAGTCCTCCTACGGGCAAGACATAAGTCTTCTCAAATTCCCCACACTCTAATAGTTTTTCTCCTCTAACTCCCCATTCCTCTCACCAAGTGGGGAGGATTGATCCAGGTGGATTTTCCACATGAAAATTCAAGGGTTATTAATGTTCCCTAAAATTTATGCCAAATTATAGTGCTCACCAAAATGAGCTTGATGTAACTTTTACAAAGTCAATCAGAGATCGTATATGCAAATGGCGTGTAGTCAAAGTTTGCACCAATATGAATTAAATTTTGGGTATAGTCAACATTAGTGCTGATGTGGCAGGAACAAGTGTTAGTGACATGGTAGGTTGACTGTGCAAGTCATACAGCCACATGGCACCTTAGTTTCCTTGAGATTTGTTTGTTGGTAATACCTACATACTATATTTATCCTCCAACACTAGGCCAAGCGGATATCTCGCTATAGAAATGAGCCATAAGTTATACAAAAACGTGAATCCCCTTAAAAGGTGAGGCAGGTGGTTTGAACCTCCGACCATCCCATTATTGTCATAATATCTTCTAAAGACCTAAAAGAGGACCCCATTAATTATAAGGCCAAATAAATAATATTGTTAAGGACCTATTAAATAAGAGCCATTAATTTAAAGGGTTAGGGAATTCTCAAAGATTGAAAAGGATTACTTTTGAAGATTTTATGTAAAAATGGGGGATTTAGAAGGATTGTAAAATCATTTGGTAATACACCAAATTGAGAAAATTTCTTGTATATAAATGGAGGTGAATGGTGAGAGGAGTAGGGAATTAGAGGAGAAAAACTATCAGAGTGTTTTCCAAGCTTTGAGAAGACTTATGTCTTGCTCGTAGGAGGACTTGAGACTCTGACGAGATAGATGTTGTCCAACTGAAGACTCTATAATTATTTTGGGAACAATATTAAGGATCGGTCACACTACTTGGTGGACCCAGAGATGTAGCCAAATTGGCAAACTCTGTTATCAATCTGCATCTTTTGTCTCTTATTCTATCTCTCTCTCTTTCTTCTATTCATCACTTAATTTATGTTACATTATTTCCACATTTTATTTATGTAGTGCATTTTAAGACTTTCAGTTTAATTTGTTAATCAGTTTATTGTATAAATTTGCATTCACATGCCATAGTCATTTATTCTATAGCGAGATATCCGCTTGGCCTAGTGGTGGAGGATAAATATAGTATGTAAGTATTACCAACAAACAAATCTCAAGGAAACTGAGGTGCCACACAGATGTATGGCCTACACAGTCAACCTGCCACATCCTTGACACGTGTTCTTGCCACATCAGCACCAATGTTGACTGTACCCAAAAGTCAATTCATCTTGGTGTGAACTTTGAATGCACACCATTTGCATATATGATCTATGATTGACTCCGTTCAAATTGCATCAAGCTCATTTTGGTGAGCACTACAATTTGGCATAAGTTTTAGGGAACATTAGGAACACTTGAATTTTCATGTGGAAAATCCACCTAGATCAGTAAGTATAAAATTGACATAGTTAGAGCATAATTACACCACCACTAAGTGCAAGGCATTGGTAATGGTTTATGTCTTACAAAAATTTAGGCAATACCTACTAGAAACCCCATTCATCTTCTTCATATATAATGAGGTACTAAAGTACCTCATGAATAAGCCTATTTTATAAGGGTGCATATATAGATGGATTATTCTCTTCCAAGAATTCTAGTTCTCCATTATAGTTAAACTTGGGAAGCAAAACTTGAGGCCAAACCATTTGTCTCACATAAGTTTTGGTGATGTGGTGGTGCCAATTGAGGATGACATGCTAGATGTGTAGTTTTACTGAGTTTAGCATGTTCTTAAAGATTTTGCATAGAATGTCACTTTCCTAACTTCCAGGTTTGCACCCTAGGCCTTTTCCATTAAAGATAAAAAACAACTCACAGTGTGTGTCACCCCCTTCTAGCTCATCAAGGGGGAGATATAAAAACTAAGTAGGGATAAATTCCTACACTGGTGTGTGTTAGAACATAAATGGGACTGCATCCTATAAGAAGTGCATGAAGGGATCATAGGTAGCCATTGCACTAGAGACATAACAACATGCAAAGTATTGTAGTTAGGCTTGTGGTGGCAAACCCTGTTCCAAGACACCAAATATTATGCTAAGGCATGTAATGTATCCCAATGCATCAGAAAGCCCAACCACTAGGATGAGATTCCTCTCATCCCCATTCTTTCCTAGGCCCCCTTAGAAAAATGGGTTATTGACTTTATTGGGCTAATTACTCCTACAGCGCAGTGCACAAGTGCAAGATATATATTAGCATCCACTGACTATTTCACCAAGTGGGTCAAAGCCACATCAACCAAAGACTACACAGCCATGATAGTCACATGCTTCATATGGGATAACATCATCATTAGGTATGGGTACCCATTAAGTCTGAATAGTGACATGGGAACTCATTTCATTAATGAGATGATGTGCATCCTCTTAATCAAATACATGGTGGCACACCACAAGACCACCCCATATCATCCCCAGGCCAATGGCATGACTAAATCCTTTAACAAAATCTTAGGAATGTGCCTAATGAAGATATGAAATGTTTGTTTCAAGGATTGAGATGATCATGTTTTAGTGGTACTTAAGCATACCATATAACCTACAAGTGCCTGAACAAGGCTACACCATTATAGCTAGTGTTTGGTACTGAAGTAATTCTACCTATGGAATTCATGGTGCCCTCCTTTTGAATTATACAAATTAGATGCTTAGATGATAGAGAATCTTTAAGCCTAAGGTTATAAGATTTGGAGTACTTAAATGAGAATCACGCCCAAGCTAAATGGAGTTAATAGGTTAAGAAAACATGCCAAAAGTGGTGGCACAATAAGCACATCAAGCACAAGGAGTTGACTAAAGGAAAATTGGTGTTGCTCTATGATTCTAAGTACTTTAAGTACCTAAGCAAGTTGTAAATCCAATAGATGGGTCCCTAAATCATCCATCACATCTTAGACATAAGCGTATGTAAGCTACGCACATTATTTGATGAAGTGTTCCCTAGGCATTTCAATGGAAACCAATTGAAGACATATAGGTAGTAGGGTAGTGCTCGCACCATAAAAAATCCAACTTCTTGGTCAATAGTTAATTTGAGTTGAGTTGACCAAAATAAGGTTTGTTACAATCCAAATCATTCTTTTTCTTTTCTTTTATCTTTTTTATAGTGTATAGAGGTAGTGAGCGGTGCTTGGCAGCTGAAACTTTTTATGTCAACACTTCATGCATAATTCTAATTAGGTGAGTCAATCATTTACATCCATAAGTTCATGAGGCCAAAAATCTAAGTATTAGGTGCATGAAGCTTAACATGCATGAGCAAGAGTAGATGGAGAGACATGCACAAGATGGAAAGTGTAAGCACCTTAAAGGCCCAAAAATGAACCATTATGGTGCTACTTTTATGCCAGAGTTACAAGAAGGCACATCCATTGATCCAATGCTAGATAACCCTAAAGGAAAGAAGTGAAGACACCCAACATGGTTGAGCATAAGGTAGACAGTGAAGACACACATTCTAAGAGTGTGTAAGAGCATCAAGAGAGAAATAAAGCATTGGAGGGCCAGGGTAAGGGATTTGTATGGGTTAGGACAAGGCCAAGGTAATATGATATGCAAAAAATTGACCAAGGAAAGAAGCACAATTAAAATACATAGCTAGATAAGAAGTGGAACTGAGGAGGCTAAGTCATGCACATGTGAGGTGCTGCACCCAAGTTGCCACAAGAAAGGCAAAGGTCACATCAAAGGATACACTTGTAGAAGGAAGTCATTCAAAATAGTTGGCATCCACCCAAAAAGGAGTGGGAAGTAACCATTTGAACTACACGTCACTTAAATAAAAAAGCTATTAGAAACATTCAACGAGGTGGTAGTGGCATAAAGATACACATTTAATGCGTATAAGATAGAATGTTTTCAAATATTTTGTGGATTTTCATGTTTTCCAAGAAGATCGATGTGCCTACACCATTAAGCTTGCATTAATAATAGTGGTTGATAGAGAAGGGTATAAAGGGAAAATTATGGACTTACTTAGGTTACTAAGTTTATGATAATCTAAGACATAGTCTAAACTTAATAAGAAAATAGAGAGCTAAAGCAAGAAAAACCCTATCACAGTGAACATTTGAGCAATCCAAGTACCTTAGAGTGAATAGAGGCATAGAAAAGAGAGTGAATTCATGTTAAATATCAATACAAAAGAGTGAAGAAAGGTTCATGTAAAGAACCAGGTCGAATCAGGATGTTGTTGCCTAGGATACCATTAATGGCTAGTGATGATTGGACCTGATAAAATATTCATATACTCCATGACTGTTGAGTCACAAATCACCATTTGAGGATTTAGCAAGCCACACCTCCTGAGGTTTAATACTAGTAAATTTAGAATGGTTAAAAAGAGGAAGGCGGTAAGATCTATGCTAGTGCAACTAGAACCTAAGCAAGTAAAGATAATTAAGGAAGTGTCTACCACCAAGACAAAAGCATAGACAGTTGAGGTTGTCAACATCATAATGGTGGATATAGAGGTGCTAACAAAGATGTCTTATCAATATGTGCAGTTTTTATTGAAAGGATTAGTAGGTGAACCATGGCACTCTATCACACATGTATGTCAATTGAAGGAGTATAACCATCAGACATCGAGTTACTTCAAGGACTTGGAATAGGATTGGATGATGGATACGGGGTACAATATCCCCGAAGGTGACACCCTCTTTGATGTCTTAATTCAAGACAAGTTAAAAGCATCTAGTGCAACTCAATTTTATGAGTTGCCTTACTTCATAAATCCTAAATATCTCATCTAATTCCTTCTCTCATGCATCCATGAGGATCACATGTACCTCATAGGCTAGTGCATAAATAATATCTACATAGATGATAAAATTTATAATCAAACTTTTGGACACCAGTAGAGACATCCATCAGTTGATGGATGATGATGAAGAGGTGGAATGCATTTCAAAACTCTTAAATTAATTCAAGGGAGCTATACATTCTCAATCAACAAATACAAGGACACCGACATGAGGGTGTCAGTGCACCTTGTGAGATCAAAGTTGTGTCCTAGCAGTTGGTGGATAGATGTGTCTAAGGCATATCTATGCCTGGCTTACCCTATGGCATAGGGCATCCAATTTAATATCACACAGATCATTGCTAAAGAATTTACTAAGAACATACTATAATGTCACAGCACCAAAGGGACCTTTATGTGGGGCTCCATCATTATCTTGATCATAATGAAATAGATTAGGATCCTTAATGGAAGTGAGGATAATTTGTGTGTATTCCTAGAACACCATGAGTCCCCTGCATAGAAATATAAATACTACACCTACTACACCACCTTCAACCCACAATACAAGACTCGCATAATGGGATAGTCTAAGCAGTACATCAAATCCTTTGGATTGGAGTGGTGCATTCCCCAAGGGATTCCCATGAGTATGTTCAAGATGGTAACTTTTGTTGTAACATAACACTACTACATCATGCACTTAGTGCTTAAGGAATGGAACAAGTTAGGATGGCTAAAGCTTTCCTTCGCCTTCTCAATAGAGTACTTTTGGGATACACTACATCAGATCCTGAATGTGTGAGGATGGACATTCTAGTCAAATAATTGGATGCAAAAAGTCAAATAATGTGGTGTAAGATTCCCCATGTAGATGGAATCATGACTAGAGATGAAGAAGATACTTTGGATTGCCTAGACATTGATCCAATCCAAGAGGTCACCATCCTTAGATTCATCCATAGGCTCTACTATATGATGAACCCAAAGAAGAAGGATTCTAGCACTAGATTTAGCACTGAGCAAAGAAAAGAACCCCTGTCCAAATTAGGGATGAGGGGACCCCAATGCTCGTCAAAAATAAGTCTCTTAATAAGAAGAGAGGGAAGGCCTTGGAATAAATTAAGGAATAATTGAAGCTAAATATCTTTTCAGAAGGGGAGGCATATGCTTCAAATTCATTTAAGAAGTGCATGCACTTTGTGTCGAAAGCCTCCCCTAGCACAAAAGAGAAAAAGAAGGGAAAGGAACTCTCTTCAATACCCAAAATTATTATATTTAAAGAAGAGGAACCAAAGGAGTCTGAGAAATAAGAGTTAAGGTGGGGCACCTACATAGTACTTGAAGGTGAAGAGTCCTCATTAAATGAAAGGACACCCTCCCTACTACCTTAGGTCAAGCTAGAATAACCCAAGTGAAGATTGATAAGACTTAGGTCTAGTGAAGCCAAAGTATAGAGGATGCAGGAGCTGTGATAATAGAAGGAAGAAATGGCTAAGGCAAAGGTGCTAAAGGAGGTCATCCAAATGGTGGAGTCCAAAGAGCAGATAAAGGAGGAAGAGAGTAAGGTGTTAATAGAGGAAGGAAGTCATGAAGGAAAAATGTGCTAAGAACCCAAGGAGGCAACCCATTTAGGCACGCCAATGAAAGAAGAGTTGTAGCACCAATGGAAGGCCATTGGCCTTGACCAAGGTCTTATTGATATGGCACTGAAATTGCACTGAAGGCATGAAGAGATGAAATCCAAGGACATGTCCTAGGCTGAAATCAATTAGCTAGAGGCTGAGGAAATAAGGGAGAGATAAAATAAATGCATCATGTAAGACATGAAGAGAAAGGTCATAAAAAATAAGGCCAAGAAGAGGGAGAGAGGAGGAAATGACCCATGAAGAAAGGGTGCATATGTAAAAATAAAGAGAGAAAAAGAAGGGTTCCACTAGTGTGGGACCCAAAGAAGAGAAATAACAAGAAATGGTTCCTAGTTCCTCCACCAGGGTAGTAGAAGAAGCTACACAATCAGTGTGCCCTAACTCTAAAGGGCCTCCTAAAGATAAATAAGGTGATACTAGAACCTTGAAGAAGCAAACAGAAGAAATAGGGCCACAACAAGAAGAAATAGATGAAGGGGAGAATCCCACAAAATAACCCCTATAAGAGAAACATGATGGTGGGTTTAGCAATAGAGAGAGAGGAGGAAGATGAGAAAGAAGGAGAAGACAAGAAGAGATAAGGAGGAGGAGAAGAATAAGGGAAAAATATGAAGACATTGGTTCAGGAACTAGCAACAGTGAGGAAGAAGAGCTGGATGAAGATGAAGAATATGAGACTAAATATAGGGAAAGGGCATAGCAAGATTTTAAAGAGGATTATGACTTATACATGGTGGATTTCATGCCTCCAAGAACTTTTACGACCCTGACGTGCCACCAGGTCTCTTGGGCATTGGACTACTACATGGATGAACCTAAATTTGAGGTTCTGACAAAGGCAATCTGATGTGCCAAGAAGACTGAGGAAGGGCATGATTACCACCTAATAAATCCCCATAATATGAACCTTGTGTGCTCTATAAACAAACTAATCAATATGGCATCCTTGATGGTGCACAAGAACATCATCAATGATGTTCATGCCAACATCTAGAGAAAGATAGCAAAAGACATGGAGAAATAACTTAAGGCAACAAAGCTCAATCTCAAATAGTTGATAGAGCATGTAAAAAAGGTAGAGCCATCCTGCTTAGATGGTGTGGATACCTCTGATATGAAGGAATTTTATTACATTTGCATGCTCATAGAATATATGATATCAAGGATGAAGCCAATGATTGAAGAGAAACAAGACCCCTATGAGACCTTGTGAGGAGAGTTAAATAAACAAATGGACATGGTCAAACACCTCTTTGCTAAGCTTGAAGAGGGCATCAAGGAAGTAGACACAATATTTTTTAACTTCACAAACCAGGTAGAAGTCATTGACATGTGCCTCAAAAAGACAAAGGAGGAGAAGGATGCTTTGTTTCAACACTCCAAAATAACCAAAATCAAGTGCATGCAGGTGATGGATAAGGTCAACTCCCTTAGTACTCAATTAAAGACTCAATAGTAAGACTTGGAGGTGGTATTCCACACCTTCCAAATAAAGGCCATTGAGTAGGGGGAGATATTGGATGGCAGGATGAAGAGTGTGAAAGAAAGGTTGGAAGCCTTTAAAAAGGAATTAGAAAGCATGAGCATGCTTGATTTGGAGGTCACGTCAACTAAAGTGGATGGTTCTATTAAAGAGATAAGGGGTACCATCCAAGGATTTAAAAATTTTAAGGAAGATTTAAGGCAAGTTGTGCCCAAATTTTGCACACTTAAGGCACTTAAAGAGTAGTCCTAGGTTGACTAGCAATTTTATATGGGGTAATATTGGGCCCCCTTTTTGGAATAAGTATGTGGACCATGCCAACTATACCAACATCAGTGTGAGGTGACCCTTGAAATGGTTTCTTCCCTTTTTTTAAATTTTGGTTCTATTTGGGGAAGTCCCCATGGATCCCATACTAATTGGTAGGTAGTTACATAGCACCAACTTACATAAAGACACCCCTGCCAAGACTTGGACGTGGTGGCTTGAGAAGCACAAATGTCAAGGAGTGGAGTAGGTGAGATAGTGACCCATCAATGATAGATTAGTGTATGACATATGCTCATCCACTATAGATAGTGTAGTGGAGCTAATGGATTTATGATAGCTCAACACTCAGCACACACCCATCCGACCTGGTAGAAGACTCACCTTTCACCTATTAAAGGAGACTCACTTTTGAAGAAAGGGAGAAGAAAATAAGTGCAGCGAAGCTCTGGTGAAATAGAGAGTGAAATATTATAATTTTTTTTTATGCATTACGTAGGTTATAGATTTGAATGTATAGCCCAAGATCGCATGTGAGCCATTGGGCATGAATAGAGTTAGGAAGAGTATATACTCTATTATTGTATTGAACTTTGTTGATGAACTATAAGTTAATGAAGAAGACTATTAAAGGAATGGAGTAGTAATCCTTATTTTATAACCTAAATGATGTTATGCTTATGATTTATCTCCATTTAAGCTTTGTTTTAGTTCTTGTGTATATATTGGGATATGGAGGTTCAACCCTGGTCGTTAATGGCACCCTTGTGTCATTTAGCAACTTCGGCCAACCTATAAATGCATTAAGTGTTGGAACCTAAATGCACCAAGGCTCCATGACCCATGCCTCGAGTGTTATCTTAAGGATGGGTTGTTGAACATAAACCATCCCTATGAATCATTTAAGTAACTGAATGACTCCAACTAGTTATTCCCATAGCTTACGCCCCTAAGAGCCCAGCCCCACCAAGTATGGACTTTAACATGAGGCCTTGTGCTAGTACAAAGGCTCGTGCCTATTGAACTCCCTATTAATATCCAAGCATTCTAAGGCCACCTAAACCCTCTATCCAATTACTAAGTCCTTTTGAACCCCAAGTTGTACCATGTTGTAACTAGCCCAACACGGGCCCGATCGCTTCACTATCATACTTCGGGTGAGTGCATGGGGCTTGTGCCTTGTGTGAAATTGATGCCAATGACATAGTGTGAAATGTTGTGCACTAGACCTTACTATCCTCATGCCTAGCCCCACCAATTTTAGAACTAACTTGGCTTGATAGTTAAGTGCATGATCAAGTGTAGAAGACAACCTAGTGAACTTTTTTACAACAAAAGTTTTATTTTTAAAAAAGTGACCACATGGTCTTATTCAATATTTTGAAAAACAAAACTTTTTCCCACTCATATAATCCATGGAGTTTGGCTTTAAATGGGTTTATTAAAAAATATATGTTATTACCTTTTAAAATATATATATTTTCCATTATAAATTTGTGGTATTGTTATTAATGAGTCTTTTAAAGTGGTTTTGATCTTTGGAAGGTGGTTTTTATCCCCAAATTTATGGTATTGGTCGGAATAAGTGTGGTTTTACCAAGAAATCTTTTGGGTCTTGCTACTTAAAATTTTGTTTTGGCATATAACTCATGGTATTGGGTATGGGGCTAGTTATGACCATAAAAGTTGTGGGTTTGGGGTTTTCAAATGTTGTTTTGAACAAGTACACCCATGGTTTTGCATGGAAGGATAGTTTTGGTTAATTTTGAGGTGGTATTGATACTCAACAAGTTATTTATGAATTTGATAGAGGTTTTCAATGTTCATGGTGGCCTAAATAGGGTGTGGATGAAAGAGTTATAAGTGAAAACAACATAGTTAATGAAAGAATTGAGGGTTTACTTCTTTGCATGGGTGAATTCATTTGTAGATCAATGAACCTAAGTAAATGATACATCAAGCACATGACATAATGATAGAAGAAGATGAGAAATTCCTTCCAGTGGAAACAAATTTGGAGTAGTTACACATGTATGAAGAGGCATTCATGTCATGCACCTATGAATTTTGAGAACACACAAGCATAGTTCTTTGTAATGAAGAGTCAATCAAGCTTGCATCATAGGATAGGACTGCTTGTATGCAAAGTCTTCCAAATTTAATAGTAGTGATGGTGCTAAGAGGTCATTAGACACCTCAAGAAGAGTATGGTGATAAAAATGGATAAGAGATATTTTTCATACAATAGGGAATCTCTGACAAAGGAAGATTTCAAAAGAATTATAGTGTATGTGAAGATGGATTACTAAAGGAGAAATAAAACTTGACAAAGCATGAAGAATCAAATATTACAAGTGGCAGATTAGGGTCCTACTCAGCAAAAAGACTTGTCTTTTTCTCAATAACCACCAAAAGTCTATCTTTCTATTTCTTCGTTGCTCTTTTTGTAATAACTTAAAAAGGTTATGTTTTACCTTTTTAAAGACATTTGAGATAAAGTAACTGTAAAATATAAACCTTTTACCCTAAAGGTGGTTTTGGGTGGTTACACCTATTGTAACCTATAAATAGGAGTATGGAGCTCCTTTGTAAGGTTAGTTTCAGTCGGGCTCATGTTGGCTTTATGCTGACTGGTTTTCTGATAATAGAACTTTTGCAAGTGGAAGGAATCTATATGTATAGTCCCATGAAGAATCAATAAAGAAATGATTTACAAAACTTTTTTCTATGAGATTTTTTGAATGATGATATGCATTAGTATGTCAGTTCACTTTGATTCTTGTTCTTTCATTTTACTAGAATGTTATTGTTAGCTAGTTAATGAATGTGAAGTTCTTAAGTGTGGAAAGTTTTTTTGAATCTACATTAGGAACTTTGTCATTGGGAATCTTTGGTGAGATTAAGAATAGGATTTTATGCCTATTTTTATTGAGAAATACAAGGTTGTTGAAAATCTTTATTTCTAAGGCTATCTAATCTCCTTGGTGTATGTATCTTATCCATATGTTTAGTATATGTCTTTCCCATCTCATTTCCATGAAAAAGGCTTCCTTTGCTATACCTCAAATCTTGGACTATTTTGGTAAGTCTTTATATTTAGTTATCCAAAGTTTCCCTTCATCTTTTCTAGGTTTATCATAGTAGCTTATATGTTTAACTAGCTATAATAATCCCATTCTTCCTTTCTCTTTTTCTTTCTCATTCTTCCCTTCTTTCCATTTACCCCATCATTTTCTTCATTTTATTTATGTTTCTTTTACATACTTTTTGGTTAAAAGTATGAAACCCCGCATAAAAATATTTTGGTGTAAATAGTTGTGAATAGGTTTTCCCCTACTTTTACCTTTTTGGCTATTAATAAAGGTAGCTCTACCTACTAATAGGAGAGGGACTTTGTCTCTGGATTCTTGACTAATGCAAGGACTTAGTTCCCACACTGCTAACTCAAAGTCACAAATTTGTACCCCTGATAAATTTTTGAGCCAACAATTTTTGGTGACTCAAATGGGGATCGAGGTGCTTTACACACATGATTTTCAAACATTTCAAGGAACCTCCCCTAGAATGGAGGTTCATGACTCCGTTGATAAGTGCCCAGTGTCTTCACCTTCTTTATTTTAGAAATGGCATTGGTCCATCCCAACCCCAATGATACTCATGTCCCATGGGGAAAACATTTTGGGCCATTAGCTTTGGCCCAATATAATGAGTTCCCATCAGCCTCAAGGAAGAGATTCTCAAAGTTCTCTAAAAAAATGGTCAAGATATAGATAAACATATCCAGGCCTTCACAGTGTCCTATAGCATTTTTAGAATTATGTATGAATATGTTGATGTGAGACTTTTCATTGAACTTGTTGCTGAGTGGTTTTGGCATCTAGAGGATAGATGCATTGTGCATTGGGACTCTTTAAAGAATAGGTTCCTAGATAGATTCAAAATATCTATGGATGTGTGTGCGCTTTTATCAGACTTCTTCTAGATTCAAAAATGAGATGATGAGAAGATGAGAGAGTTCATAGCATGTTTTAACAAATTTTTGAGACTGATCCCTTAGACAAATTAGTAAATTCTCAACAGTCAATGTTGCATTTTCATTGGTTCTCTTCACCCAGAGATCAATTTTGTCTTAATGAGGAACAAGGTAAATGACTTGATAGATGCACAACAAGACACCATCGAGATTTAAGATGATTTGATCATGTTTGGAATGTTGAATAAGGAGGTTTTAAAAAGTACTACACCTTTTACAAATGATAACAAAGAAATAGTGATACCTGATACAATCAAGAGTCTACAATATTTAGAAAAGAGAGTTTGAAGGCAAGTTCTTAATCAAACATGTCGAACCTCTAACAAAGAAAAAGAGAAAGTGATACCTATCAAATATGATTGTTTCAATTTCACAATTGTGGAAGAAGGTGAATAGTTGGAAGAACTAATGATTGATCAAAGAACAGATGAAGAATTTGACTCCCCACTTGCTGAAAAGGATAAAGATTTGCCTATTTCACCAGATTGCTTAAACCCCACAGTTTTAGGACAAAATGAACCATTTGAGGAACAACTAATTAAACCACAAATAGAAAGAAGTAATAATGTAGAATTTGATGTTACAGTTTTTGAAAGAGAAGAAATTATGGAACCAACTTTTAGCAAAGTAGATGATCCCTTTTCTATCAGAATGAAAGACTCAATAGACAATAATAAATATTCCTTAGGTATTTCATTTTTAGGTTCTACCAAGGAAGAGTTCTCAATAGAACTTGAATCTAGAACAATCAACCCCACATAAATTGAAAATCATAAGGAGGCCAAAGATAAGGTCAATAAAGACATCAATGCAGGATAAAATGAATGGTGCCCAATAATCATTACAAGCAAAATGGAAACTGTCAAGGCAAAGGAAATTGATAAAGATGATGATGATGAATCATCCAATGATGAATTCAATTCTACTATGGAAAGTTATTAAAAAAAGAATATCAACACCTCATTCATTTTGAAAAATAATCATATTGTGGTTCCAGCACAAAAACAAAAATGCGGCACACTTCTCTCAAATTCAAATATTATATTTGTTACAATTTATTTGAAGTCATCCAAGAAGATATTAAAAAAAATATTATTACTCAAAAGTGCTCATAGAAGATCCAAAATTCATAATGTTTTCATTTCAAAATAGAAAAACATTATTGATTTACGCATTCATGATCATCCCTATGTGAATGATAACTGTAAGTTCCTCTTCCCACCTGTTTGGTTGCTATTGCTAAATGTGTTCATAGTTCATAAGTCATATCCATTGTTATAAAATGGTAGGTACTTATCCCAACCAGTGAATGGTTTTGTATAATCTTCTCATTTTCAACAACTCCCTATAAATAGTTTTGATTTCCTAATTTTTGGCTTGTTTCCTTTTTTGTTTTTCTATTTTGGTGTGTGCATGTGGTTTTTTAATAAATGTAATATTCTAATTTTTGCCCCTCCTTTTTTATGTTTTATCCTTTCTACTTGCACATATTTTTAGCCATGATCTCTATTTGGGAATGTCATGGATGATCATGAGTTTTGCAAGAGTGATAAATGGAACAAGGTTTTCATAAATCTCTTCAAGGAATAGGTGGTCTAACCTGATAGCACATGTTCATTTCTCATACGATTGAGATTGGTGAACTGGTTATCAATTGGTTGAATCAGGATCTATAGAATATTCATCAAGGGGATCTAACCTGATAGTGTGTGTTCATTTTTAATCTGACTGTGAGTGGTGAATTGGTTGTTAGTTGGTTAAATCAAAATATATAAATTTTTAGAATAGGGAATATTTCCTGATAGTACATGTTCATTTCTTATATGATTGAGATAGGCAAATTGGTTGTTAGTTGGTCAGATCAAGATGTGACAATATGAGCTACATAAAGGTTCTTAAGTATCTAGAAAAAAATGAAGGCACCTATCATCTAATATTTTAGAGTTTTCTTGCATTCCCTTAAGAAATGTGATCCCACAGTTGGAGCCAGTTGTTGTCATGAAATTTTACATCTCATGACAACACCACCAATTGCACTTTCATAATTAATTAGAGGTGTTTTAATAACATGAATGGTAAATTTTTTTTCAAAACAAACACCTACTCGGTAGCCCAATGGATAAAGCTTGAGTTGCATATTAAAGTTTAATTTTTGGGAGTTTTGAGTGACAAAGTTGAGTGTATTAATGATCTCCTGACTATGACTCTTTTGGTAAGAGAAGGCCATGCTTTGGATTCAAGTCCCACACTTGAAAAAAAAATTATACATGATAGTCATAATAGGATGCATGATGTTAGATGATGCTACATACAAGGTTTCCATCTTTGGATGTATGAAGGAGGATTCACAAAAGATGAGATACTACAAGATGGATTCACCATTTTTTATTTCATAGAAGTACAAAAAACATATCAGCACTTAAGGTATACATAAGGTGGTGGTTCATATGTTTTATATACCTATGAGTGTTATGAGGTATCCATAAAGCAATACAGGAGTAGATAGGGTCGACAAAAGATTGAGAAAGAAGCTAAAATTTGCCTAAACCTGACTTTGGAGGGTTTTATTACCATATTAGGCACATCATTAGATACTAACAATGTATTCAAACACACATCAAATTCCATTACTTTGTTGAGTAGATTCATAAATCCTGACATTGGTTTGAACATTGTGATAAGCCTTGTAGCATTAAAAATGCACCTTTAAATTTTGCAACATGCAAAATGCACCTCAAAAACCCAAAAAGTGTTTTAAAAGCTTAAACAACCCGCAAGTGTTTCATAACCATCCAAATCCCACAAAATGTTTTTTCATCCTCAAAAGCCCATAAAAAAAATGTTTTAAAAGGTTTAAAATCCCACATCATGTTTTTAAAAGTTCAAAATACCACAAAATGTTTTAAACCTTTTATTATACTGCAAATGTTTTGAAGTCTTTATTAAACCACATAGTGTTTTAAACTCTTCCATTTTATGCAATATGTTTAATGAAGTTTAAAGGCCCATAAATGTTTTGTGACCCTTCCAAATTTACATTATGTTTTAGCATCTAAAAGATAGATGCATTGTAAATTGGGACTCTTTGAAGAATAGGTTCCTAGATAGATTCAAAATCAGTTGTGGATGTGTGTGCACTTTTATCATACTTCTTTCAGATTAAAAAATGAGATGATGAGAAGATGAGAGAGTTCATAGCATGTTTTAACAAATTGTTGAGACTGTTCCTTCAAGCAAATCAACAAAGTCTCAACAATCAACTTTGCTTTTTCATTGGTTCTCTTCACCTAGAGATCAAGTTTGTCTTGATGAGGAACAAGGTAAATGACTTGATAGCTACACAATAAGATGCCATCAAGATTGAAGATGATTTGGTCATGTCTGGAATGTTGAATAAGGAGGTTTCAAAAAGTGCTACACCTTTTGTAAATGATAGCAAAGAAATAGTGAAACCCGATATAATTAAGATTCTACAATATTTAGAGAAGAGAGTTCAAAGGCATGTTCTTAATTAAACATGTCAAAACTTTAACAGAGAAAAAAAGAAAGCGATACCTATCAGATTTGATTATTTCAATTTCAAAATTGTGGAAGAAGGTGAATAGTTGGAATAACTAATGATTGATCAGAGAGTAGATGAAGAATTTGAGTCCCCATTTGGTGAAAAGAATAAAGATTTGACTATTTCACCAGATTGCTTAAACCCCATAGTCTTGGGACAAAATGAGTCATTTGAGGAATACCCAGTTGAACCACAAATAGAAAGAAGTAATAAGGTATAATATGATGTTATACTTTTTGAAAGAGAAGAAATTATGGAACCAATTTTCAGCAAAGCAGATGATCCCTTCTCTATTAGAATGAGAGACTCAATAGTCAAAAATAAAGATTCCTCTGGAATTTAATTTTTAGGTTCTACCAAGGAAGAGTTCTTCATTGAAATTAAATCCAAAAAAATCAAGCCCACAAAGATTAAAAAACATAAGTAGGCCAAAGCTAAGGTCAAGAAAGACATCAATATAGGATGAAATGAATGGTGCCCAATAATCATTACAAGCAAAATGGAAACTATCAAGGCAAAATAAATTGATGAAGATGATGATGATGATGACTCATCTAGTGATGAATTCATTTCCACTGTGGAAAGGGATTCAAATAATAATATCAGCACCTCATTCATTTTGAAAAATAATCATATTGTGGTTCTAGCTCAAAAATAGATATGTGACACACTTCTCTCCAAAAAAAAAAGTTATTGTTATAGATGCATTTGAAGTCATCCAAGAAGATATTGAAAAAGTTTAGTATTACTCATAAGTGCTCATAGAAGATCAAAAAATTCATAATGTTTTCATTTCAAAATAGAAAAATATTATTGATTTATTCATTCATGATCATCCCTATGTGAATGATAACTGTAAGTTCCTCTTCCCACTTGCTTGGTTATTGCTACTAAATGTGTTCATAGTTCATAATTCATATCCATTGTTCTAAAATGGCAAGTACTTCTCCCAACCAGTGAATGGTTTTGTATAATCTTCTCATTTTCATCAACTCCCTATAAATAGTTTTGCTTTCCCAATTTTTGGCTTGTTTCCTTTTTTCCTTTTCTATTTTGGTGTGTGCATATGGTTTTTCAAAAAATGCAATAGTCTGTTTGTTGCCCCTCCTTTGTGTTTTATCCTTTCTACTTTCACATATTTTTAGCCATGATCTCTATCTGGGAACATCATGTATGATCATAAATTTTGCAAGAGTGACAGATGGAACAAGGTTTTCATAAATCTCTTCAAGTGAACAGGCAATCTAACTTAATAGTGCATGTTCATTTATCATACAATTGAGATTGGTGAATTGGTTGTCAATTGGTCGAATCAGGATCTATAGAATATTCTTGAAGGGGATATAACATGATAGCACATGTTCATTTCTCCTCCGATTGAGAGTGGTGAACTGGTTGTCAGTTGGTTGGATCAGAATATATCAATTTTTAGAATAGGGAATTTGGCCCAACAATGTGTGCTCATTTCTCATACGATTGAGATAGGTGAATTGGTTGTTAGTTGGTCAGATCAGGATGTGCCAACATGAGCTACATAAAGGTTTTTAAGTATCCACAAAAAAGTGAAGGCACCTGTCATCTAAGATTTTAGAATTCTCTTGCATTCCCTTAACAAATGTGGTCCCACAATTGGAGCTAGTTATTGTCATGAAATTTTACATTTCGCAACAACACTCCAATTGCACTCTCATAAGTAATTGGAGGTGTTTTAATAACATGGATGGTAATTTTTTTGCAAAACAAACACTGAATCTGTAGCCCAGTGGACAAAGCTTGAGTTGCATATTGAGGTCTAATTTTTGGGAGTTTTGAGTGACAAAGTTGAGTGTATTAGTGATCTCTTGACTATGCCTCTTTCACCAAGAGAAGGTCATGCCTTGAAACCAAGTCCCACACTTGAAAACAAAGTTATACATGATAGTCATAACAGGATGCATTATGTTAATAGATGTTACATACAAGGTTGACATCCTTGGATGTATGAAGGAGGATTCATGAAGGATGAGATATTACAAGACGGCTTCACCATTTATCGTATCATGAAAGCACAAAAAAACATATCAGCACTTATGGTAGACATAAGGTAGTGGTTCATATGTTTTGTATACCTATGAGTGCTCTAAGGTATCTATGAATCAATACAAGAGTGGATAGGGTTGATAGAAGATTGAGAAAGAAGCTAAAATTTTCCTAAGTCTAGCTTTGGTGGGTTTTATTACCATGTTAGGCACATCGTCAGATTCTAACAATATATTTAGACACACATCAGAGTCCATTACGTTGTTGAGTAGAGTCATAAATCCCAACATTAGTCTGAACATTGTGATAAGCCTTACAGCCTTACAGCATTTAAAATGCACCTTTAAATCTTGTAACATGTAAAATGCACCTCAAAAACCCAAAAAATACTTCATAAAGTTCAAAAAATGTGAAAAGTGTTTTAAAAGCTTAGATAACCCATAAATGTTTCATAACCTTCCAAATCTTGCAAAATGTTTTCTTATCCTCAAAATCTTAAAAGTTTTAAAAGCCCACATCATGTTTTCAAAAGTTTGAAATACCACAAAAGTGTTTCAAACACTTTATTATACCGAAAAATGTTTTGAAGCCTTTATTAACCCAAATAGTGTTTTAAACTCTTCCATTTTCTGTAATATGTTTAATGAAATTTAAAGGCTTGCAAGACTTTTGTGACCCTTCACAACCTGCATTATGGTTTCTAAGCCTTAAACTTCCACACGTTTTCTGCCCATGTCTTTCCAACATGCTTTTCTCCCGAAATGCATGGTATATAGTTTGAAAAGTTTTGTTTTTAAAAAGATTACCACGTGGTCTTACTCAAGATTTTTAAAAAAAGACTTTTTCCCACTCATATAGTCCGTGGAGTTTGGGTTTAAATGGGTTTATTGAAAAATATATGTTATTACCTTTTTTTTTTAAGTATATTTCCCACCATAAATTTGTGGTATAATTATTAACGAGTCTTTTAAAGTGGTTTTGTCCAAAGTTGTGGTTTTGATTTTTGAAAGGTGGTTTTTGTCCCCAAACTTATGGTATTGTTCAGAATAAGTTGGTTTTACCAAGAAAGCTCTTGGGTCTTGCTTCTTAAATTATTGTTTCGACATATAATTCATGGTATTGGATATGGGGATGGTTTTGACCATAAAATTTGTGGGAATGGGGTATTGGAAGGTTGTTTTGAAGTAAACCCATGGTTTTGCATGGAAGGATAATTTTGGCTAATTTGGAGGTGGTATTGATACTCGACAAGTTCTCTATGAATTTGATAGAGGTTTCAAATGTTTTTGGTGGCTTACACAGAGTGTGGATGAAATAGCTATAAATGAAAACAACATAGTTAATGAAAGAATCGAGGGTGGACTTCTTTTCATGGGTGAAATCATTTGTAGATTAATGAACCGATGTAAATGAGAAATCAAGCACATGACATAACGTTAGAAGAATATGATTAATTCCTTGCAGTGGAAACAAATTTGGAGCAGTTGCACATGTATGAATTGGCATTCATGTCATGCACCTACAAATTTTGAGAACACACAAGTATAGTTCTTTGTACTGAAGATTCAATCAAGCTTGCATTATAAGATAGGACTGCTTGTATGTAGAGGCTTCTAAATGTAATACTAGTGATGGTGTTAAGAGGCCATTAGACACCTTAGGAAGAATATGGTGATAAAAATGGATTAGAAATATTGTTCATATAATAGGGAATCTCTGACAAGGGAAGATTTCAAAAGAATTAGTGTATGTCAAGATGGATTACTGAAAGAGAAATAAAAATTGATAAAGCACAAGGAATCAAAGATTGTATAGTAGCAGAATAGGGTCCTACTTAGCAAAAAGACTTGTCTTTTTCTCAATAACCACCAAAAGACTAGGGTCTAGGAAGAATATGGTGATAAAAATGGATTAGAGATATTGTTCATACAATAGGGAATCTCTAACAAGGGAAGATTTCAAAAGAATTATAGTGCATGTCAAGATGGATTACTAAAAGAGAAATAAAAATTGACAAAGCAGGAGGAATCAAAGATTGTACAGCAGTAGACTAGGGTCCTACTTAGCAAAAAGACTTGTCTTTCTATTTCTCTATTGCACTTTTTTTAATAGCTCAAAAAGGTTATGTTTTACCTTTTTAAAGTCATTTGAGATAAAGTAACTGTAAAATATAAACATTTTACCATAAAGGTGGTTATGGAGGTGGTTGTGGGTGGTTACACCTACTGTAACCTATAAATAGGAGTATGGAGCTCCTTTGTAAGGTTAGTTTCAGTTGGACTTAGGTTGGCTTTATGTAGGTTGGTTTTTTGATAGTAAAACTTTTGCAAGTGGAAGGAAGGCATCTGTATGTATAGTCCCATGAAGAATCAATAAATAAATGATTTGCAAGGCTTTGTTCTATGAGATTTTTTGAATGATGATATGCATGAGTATATTAGTTCACTTTGATTCTTGTTCTTTCTTTTTGCTAAAATACTATTGTTAGATAGTCAATGAATGTGAAGTTCTTAAGTGTGGAAAGTTCTGTTGAATCTACATTAGGAACTTTGTCATTGGGAATCCTTGGTGAGATTAAGAATAAGATTTTATGCCTATTTTTATTAGGAAACACATGTTTGTTGAATATCTTTCTTTGTAAGGCTGTCTAATCTCCTTGGTGTATGTATGTTATCTGTATGTTTAGTATTCATCTTTTCCATCTCATTTTCATGAAAAAGGCTTCATCTGCTATCCCTCAAATCTTGGACTATTATGGTAAGTCTTTGTGTTTAGCTATCCAAAGTAGCCCTTCATCTTTTCTAAGGTTATCATAGCAGCTTCTTTATTTAACTAGCTATAATAATCCCATTCTTCCTTTATCCTTTCCTTTCTCATTATTCCCTTCTCTCCATTTTCCCCATCTTTCCCTTCATTTTCTTTCTATCTCTTTTATGTACTTTCTAGTTAAAAGTACGAAACCCCCCATAAAAAAACATTTTGCTATAAATAGTTATGAATAGCTTTTCCCCTGTTTTTCCCTTTCTATCTTTCAATAAAGGTAGCTCTACCTATTAATAGGAGAGGGATTTTGTCTCTAGGTTGTTGACTAACGTAAAGACTTAGTTCTTACGCTACTGACTCAAAGTCACCAATTTATCCCCATGGCAAATTTTTGAGCCAACACAATGACATTACTGTTACCTTAACCAAAACTTGGCATTTCATTCATCATGCTCCCTCTGACAATAAAATCATTCCCGTGTGTACCATCGACTTGCACACACCTGACTGTGATTATGGTTATACTTTAGATGACCCATTTTTAGCCGAATTCATCAAAGATAGAAACATTAAAGTTCCTAGATATCAATTTTCTTTACTTTGATCTTTTCATTCTTCTTCTATCATTCCTTCTTGTATAGTACCTAATATGATATTTTCCAATAATGTTCATAGGGAAGAGATGAATCACTCATTTAATACACCTCTAGTCACAATAGAGCCCCTCAAGAGTATGCTCATGGATCATGCCATGACATAACCTTATCATTTTACTAGATACCATGACCCTTAATATCTAATTCTTTTAGAGATGTTAGCTACATTGTTTAGACCCACTACATAGTCAACCTTACCTACTGATGAGCCTAGTACTATTTTTGCTCTTGATTCCCATTCCTTGGTGATGGCCTTCTTCTTTTATCATATCTTGATCCCTTACTCGTACAATGGGAAAATTAACCTTATTGTGATATTCATAGAGTTATTGGTTATTGGACCAAAGATTACCATTTATGTCAGTAACCCTAGGCTTATCCTTCCACCTCTTCAGGTAGTAGACCCTTACAATTTACTAATATATGTATTTATTGATTTCAAGGGACAAATAACCATTATTTTACCCACTACTAAAAACTCAAGAAGTACATTGACTCATTGCACTTAGCCACTACCTAGCCCAAAGATAAGACCTTACCTCACCCTAAGCTATTACCAGAGTATATCCCTAAAAAAATGGAAGTATATTGTCTTTGGCACTAGTTTATTACACATCATACCAATAGATATTGAGTGCTCCAGAAAAATCTTCACCATTTCCCATAGCCAACACTAGTACCATTTATTCCTCCTCTTATAGGTCACTAATATAAGAAAGGTCCTCCTTCTCAGCTGGTTGTACCTCCTTCTAGCTCCACATATACCATTTCCATCGAGACATCCATTCCTCACCTTGAGTATCCCACACAGGAGATACCACATGAGCATTACTCTTCTTCTTCTACATCTACCTTTTTAGTTGAGATGATATGGAAGGAAGTCTTTGCACAACTTTTTGTAAAGATTGTTGAGATTCTAGCTAGTGTCAAAATTCAGTGTCATAGAGATGTTTCAAATGTTATGTATAATAGTTGTGATAAAATATATTAGTATTTGTGAACATTGCATGGTTTTCTTTCACATTGTTCTATTTTATGATTTGGATTGGATTTGTGATCCATTTATACATCTCTTATACTCTTGACTATGAGTCAAATTTGATTTCACTTATCTATTTTACATGGACCATTATCTTATGCTTTATGTGTTTTATATGGTTTCATTATCTTTCACTTTTTCTTATGGATTATTATCATTATTTTCATGAATGCAAACTTATGTTTATGATTTCACTTGATCCGAGCAACAATTCAAGGTGACCATTCGGTGACAGTAATTCCTCAAATTTTGTATTGTTTTCATTTTGTATTGTCGATGATAGTTTTGTCCTCGAGCGATTATGTCCTCGAGCATTGTATTATTTTAATGTTGGGATGTATGTCCTTGAGCATTGTATGGTTTTAATGTTGGGACATTAAATCATCACCCGTTAATTCCTTGAGCCATGCAATCTCCTGAGGTTGTTTTCAAAAACATGTATAAATGCATTGTAACTCGAAAGGGGAAGGCAGACATCTCTTCTCAGAGATAAGCGTATGTTTTGGCAAGACATCTCTTCCCAGAGATAAGCCTATATTTGTATTGTGATCTGTAAGTAATACGATGTCTCTTCTTAGAGAATTCATTGTTATTATGTTGTTTCTATGCTATTGCAATCTTCATCAACCAGAACTTCTGAGTTTTTAGATCAGTGCTATCAGAGCGGTTTGTCTTGAGAGTGTATGTTCCTAAGGATGAGGTCAAGATATAAGAAACTTGGGTGGGAAGCGAGAGAGCTTCCAAATGCTCCACCTATGCACCCCAAATGACCTCAAATGGCAGACAACACTGAGACATCTGATCCTTTCAAGGAAATGGTGAATGAAGCCCTCCAGCAGCAACAAGCACAGATGCTCCAACAATTTGCTCAAATTCTTCAAACACTTCCAATGGGAAATTTTGGCTCCGTAGCTACACATCCAGGCTCCTCATCGAGGGAGCTTCCTTTCAGTGCCCCGACACCCTTCAAGGTTTAGGTAAATTTTGATATTCCCACATTTGAAGGCAAAATCAATGTTGATGTAGTGGAAAATTGGTTGGATCAACTGTCATCTTACTTCTCTATAAATAAGTTCACCGATGGAGAAAAGATCATTTTTGCTCTTTTGAAATCATCATTGCCCATGAAAAACTAGTGGGAAGTGTACAAAAAGAGGTTCAGTATGGATATCAATGGCCTTGGGGTGGAACCCACCTAGGATGATTTTACAAAAGCAGTAAAAGAAGAATACTATCCCATCAACGCCTATGATGATCTGTACATACAGTGGCAAAAACTTTGCCAAGGCAAGGACCAATCTGTGCAAGATTACACAGACACTTTTCATTCTTTGTCTACAAGACTGGGCATTGAAGAAAGTGAGAAACATAAAACTCTCAAATATCGTGGTGGACTACAATGGTACATCTGGGGGGAAATGGATCTCTTCAATTTGGAAACCATCGGTGAGGCATACAAGTTTGCAGTAAAGATTGAGTAGAAGCATGGAAGAATGGATATAAAGAATCAATCTTCAAAATGGAAAAGTGATAAAGAAGGTCAAACATGAGGCCAAAATTGGAAGCAAAAGGAAGGAAAGACCGGGAAGTGGTGTGGTTATCAAAAATCTGGAACTCACTCCAAAGAAGAATGTCAAGCTATCAAATCACTACTTTTTGAGTCACCATCCACAACATCTACTGCTCTACCTCATATAGACCCTGCAGTCAAAGAGGTTGAAGAAGAAATTATAGATGTTGATCATGAAGCCATTGTAGTTTCATCACAGACACACGACAAGATGCTAGATGACAAGGAAAGGTTATTTCACTCTAAGTTATGGGTGAAAGGTAAGCCTCTGCATTTCATTCTTGATAGTGGAAGTCAAAAGAATTTAATCTCTACTAATGTTGTGAAAAGCCTAAATCTATCCATGAAGCCTCACTTAAAACCATATAGTATTGGATGGTTGAGCCCAGGGAGAGACCTTCGTGTCACCCACCAATGTCTTCTCTCATATGCAATACAACCTTTCCAAGATGAGGTCTTATGTGATGTGGTCAATCTAGATGTTTGTGATGTACTCTTTGGTCAGCCATTCATGTATGATCAACATGGTATATATGAATCAAGAACTAGATGGATCACTCTCACTCTTGAAACATGGTGCTACAGGGTATCAAAAGTACCACCTTCCACATCTATCTCTCTGCTTAGCGTCAAAAAATTTGTTTTCATGGTGGTCAAGCCATAGGAATCCAAAAGGGCCGATGTTACAACCCTAACAACACAACAATAGAAGTAAATAGATACCATGCTGAAGAATTTCAAAGCCTTCTATCCACAGACTGATGGTTAGACAGAAATGGTGAACAATCGAGCCCCGCACAGTTCCATAAACCACAGTCCCTTCCAAGTGTGCATCAGGAATCAAATTACGACACAACTACCACACCTAATGGGGAACAGTGATGCAATGGGGACCATTACTTTTCAAGGAAGGAGGAATGATCTGGGTAACAATTTGAGGTGACCATTCAGTGATAGTAATTCCTCAAATTTTGTATTGTTTTCATTTTGTATTGTCGGTGATAGTTTTGTCCTCAAGCGATTATGTCCTCGAGCATTGTATTATTTTAATGTTGGGACGTATGTCCTCGAGCATTGTATGGTTTTAATGCTAGGATGTTAAATCATCACCCGTTAATTCCTTGAGCCACGTAATCTCCCAAGGTTGTTTTCAAAAACATGTATAAATGCATTATAACCCAAAAGGGGAAGGCAGACATCTCTTCTCAGAGATAAGCATATGTTTTGGCAAGACATCTCTTCCCAGAGATAAGCCTATATTTGTATTGTGATCTGTACGTAATATGACGTCTCTTCTCAGAGAATTCATTGTTATTGTGTTGTTTTTGTGCTATTGCAATCTTCGTCAACCAAAACTTTTAAGTTTTTAGATCATCACTTCTTTCATGGACTCCTTTATTTTATCTATAATTATTGTTTGTTATCTTTTTACACTCAAAAAACAAACAATTAGTATTGTGACTTGGTTATATAACACTGATTCCCTTAGTATTTTATCTCTACCACATGATTAGTTAGAAAACAAAACTTCTCATTGTACTACTTTTGTACACTAATCTATTTTATTCTCCTTTCTTCCCTTATTTTCCTTTCACATACTAAGTGTTGTTCCCAAAATTTGTTACTCATTTTTTGGGACAACATATAAACTATTTTGGTCTCGTGCCACTGTAGCATCTCATAGCAGCCACCATCTACAGTAAGAGTCAGGAGAAACAAGCCTACAGAGGCTATAGAACCAAGCCTACAAAGTCCATAGAAACAAGCCTACGGAGTCTATAGAAACAAGCCTGCAGAGTCTGTAGAAGCAAGCCTACAGAGTCTGTAGTTCTGCTGGACAGAGAACAAAATGATTGCACCTTTGGTATTCACTGGGGATATTCACTTGAAACAATGTTCATTACATTACTGGAGTATTTACTTTTTTAGCTAAGGGACTCGCAGGTTCAACAACTTCAACATGCAAGCTTTCATAAAGAAGCAAGTTCTAAACACTTAGGCATTTCAAGGTTGGTTCAACACTAAAGTTCATTCAAAAGATCCATCGACAGGCTTCAAACAAATCGAATGAACTTTGAACCATTGAACCCCACTTCAAAGGTTCAAAGGTTCAATGTTCAAAGGTTCAAAAAGAGTTAAGCACTCAACAAGTTCAAAGAAGTTCAACTGCTTTGAAAATTTTAAGCAGCTTTAAAAGACTTAAACAAAAGAAGGCTTCGAAGAAGAAAGATTGAACCGTTAAACCGTTGAACCTTGAACCAAAAGAGTTCAAAGTTCAAAGGTTCAACGAGTTCAATAAAGTTTGAGAGACTTAGAAGAACAAAGGATTCGAAGAACAAAGAATGAACCATTGAACCTTGAACCAAAAGAGTTCAAAGTTTAAAAGTTCAATGAGTTCAATAGAAAAGAAAAGGATCCAGAAAGTTTGAAGGACCAAAATATTCAAAGAAAAAGAATGAACCGTTGAACCTTGAACCAAAATGGTTCAAATTTCAAAGGTTTAAAGGGTTCAAAGTGGTTCAAACAACCAGTGACATCCCCATGGACGTCAAATTCAAAAGTCATGAAAAAATTATTGATTTTCAAATGTGGTGTGAAACTTGAAAACAAACTCAACGACCAGCCAAAGAAGAAGTTGAAGGAGCCAGCAAAAAGTGAGAAGATAGCCTGAGAGCTCAGATCACCAAGAAAAGGAAAAAATACAACAAGACATGGTGAGGAAAGATGGAACGATATAGACAGACTAGAAATATCTGTGCAAAAGTTATTCTAGTAGGTGAAACAGTCCACCAGGTGGACATCAGAGAGCGTGACCACACAAAGACACGACTTATTTTTCTCCATCGAGTAAAGGTGAAGTGGACAGCTCTGCACATATCAGGAAAAGGACCAAGTGGCCCATACTTCAAAAGGAGACATTTGGGATGAATTGGCAACCACAGTTAAGGCCGATGCCCTATTTTAGCATGGCCCTTTGACAAAACTAAAAATGCATTCAAGGCATTAAATGCAGCATGGGCCATTTTGTGAAATGAAGTGCCCAAGTCTTTCTTAGAGCACTATATATTGTAATCTCTTATTTTATGCAAAGGAGATCTCTCTGATATAGAAGCGAAACTCTACCCAAATTGAAAGGCATTTCCTGAGACTTTGAGCTCAAATTGTTAATCATATTTCTTTACTTTAATGAGAAAGCAAGTGACCTTTCAGACTTTGTGCTGGAATAGCTTGTGTTGTTGAGTAAATTGTTCTTATGTCTATTTCCTAAATGCGTTCTTGTCCATTTAATTAAATAAGTAGGACTAGTGGAAGTAACCAGGAAGGTGTCTTGAAGCTGATTGTGGAAAGACTTTGTGCTACCATAATTGTCTTTAGTGTGTTTATTTTATATTTCTATGTAAAGGACCTTGGATGACTTTGTGCCCTCATTGTCCTTCATATTTCACTCTTTGGTAGTTGAATGGGAGACTTTGTGCTACACCTCATTCTACTGGTTATTGCACCCTGTTCTAGTTACTTTTACTACCCAGGAAGGAATTTGGTTGTTGACTGAGTATTACTTCTGAAAAAAGAGAAGTACCTCTAGCAATCACCCAAGATTTCTCCTTTGTTTGTGAACATCAGCTATGAAAAAAGAGAGATGGATGGTGTTATCCTACCTCTGAGTGTTATTTTCTACATATATATATAGTATATAACACCTCATATTTATAGGGAACCTCCCCTTGATGAGAGGAGAGATTTTTCCCCTTTTGATGTGGTAAACCTGCACATTTGGCCGATCAATCTCCCTAGGCTATGGTTGAAACAACCTATTTTTCCCATCAGTTAGCTGGTGACAAAATATTCACCCAACACTAAGCATGCATTCGGTTAAAACTTGAGATTACATATTGGTTCATAGGTAAGCTCAAGTTGTTTATTCAGTCATATCTCTACTTACTTAACCTCTTTTAACCAAAGATTGAAGCTCATTCATGTGTATCACTTTTATCAATCATGTTGTTTATTCTAAATCCATGTGGAGGAGGAATCATAAAATCCATAAAAAATTTTAAATCCAAATCATTTAAACAAAAGGTAATGATTCAAAAGGTAGCATACAATTCAAAAGTATAATCACCCCAAAAGATATGATTCATAACACATATCATATTCCTAATCAAAGCTTAATCTCCATAATTGGCCTCATGATAGAGTCAAGGTCCATTGGGGTGTGGTAGGCCAGTAGATTGGGATAGGATAGCAAAAAAAATCTATATGTGCTATCTACTTTCTCACACAAGTACCCAAACTTCACAATAAATTGACAAATATGTAAGAGGTCCTAAGGAATGGTGAACATGTTGTGGAAAAGTAGGTCTATTTTACTTTCTTTGTTCAGATAACCTTCATGAGTTAATCTTTGTATCTCACTTACTTGCCTATACAACTTTGTGCTTATTGTGAGTAGGTATCCTTTGTATTTTGATGGTCACTAGACTCCTAGTGTCTTTCCTTCTTACCTAGTATGCCTCATGTTTACTAAGGTTTTCTCATAAAAATGCTTATGTCATGCTTTTTACATTCCCTATTTCATTACAACAATATTAATGTTTCCCCTTGAGGAATATTTTTTTGTTAATTTATCATTCCCCCTAGTATTTTCCTTTGTGAGTTCTAGTGTAAGACCATGGATAAGACCAGGCCCTCCTCAAAAATTACCACAAAAAACCATTTCTTTATTTTTATCCTTATTACCATTCACCTCATTGGTGTTCACCTTGTGAGTTGCAGTTTAAGACCATAGATAAGACCATGCTCTCTTTAGAAATTACCACATATAACATATTTAAATTATTTCCACAGTTGTTTCACCTCATTGGTGTTCCCATTGTGAGTTGTAGTGTAAGCCCTTGGATAAAACCATGCCCTCCTCATAGAATATTCCAATAAACAATTCATATTATAACCAAGTGAGAATAAAATTACATGCCTCATATTTGAGATAATTTGTGTTACATTATGATTTACGCATTATTTATAGACTTTCCATCTTGATTTAGTATGTTTTATGTTTACTTCATAAACATTTCACTTTTATCTTCTTATCTTTTGATTGCATGTATGTTTACAACCATTTTATTAACTTTTTCATACTTCCCATCTTGATTTAATGTGATTAATTTAATTTATACTTGCATTTTGTTTTTGTTTTCATACTTCTCATCTTGATCTAGTATGATTGATTAACTTTATTATTTGTTTGCTTTTTATACAATTAGTTTTCACATGTTTTCTATTTTATTACAAATTTTCATAGTTCCCAATGTGATATAATATGACTTTTGTTTGTTTTAATTTGGTGCAAATATTTTTACATGACTTGAAAAAATTATTACCTTTTACTTTACCATTTTGGTTTCTTATATTTATTCATCTTTTGTTTTTACACATTCCCCATCGTGATATAGTGTGTATTATATTTTATGATTATTTATACTTTTCCAAATCATTGTGATTTTATTTTTAACTATGCATGTGTATCACATAATGCTAGAAAAGAAAACATACATCACATATTTCTCATAGCATATACAATGAGAGTAAAATACATGTGATAGAAAGGAAATATATCCATACATCCATCAACATACAAATACAAATCATATAACAATAAATGTCCATATCAATATCTACACCATGATTTTATATAATACAAGTACAAAATAAAATAGTTGTAGCTCTAAGGCTATGCTCCATCATGCTTATCTTGTGGCTGAGCCACACTAACCATGGATGCCTGTGTTGACCCCTCTGAATGGTATACTATAATGAGGTAGTCTAGGATCTCAAGCCATCAATATGTCCCTATAGGTTGTCTACTTGGGCTTGTACACATACAAGTGCTACAGTGGTCACCATACAATAAGCTCACTCTTATGACAATGCCTACCAAGCTTAGGCCTCTCTCTCTGCTACCCCTCTAGGTGGTTATGAGCATCTCCTCATGCCTAAAACTTTCAAGCATCATCCCCCACCAATCTAAACCAACTAGCATAAGCTAAGGTAGATTATACCATAGGATAAACCAAGGTATATGGCTCATAATGCAACAACACCCCATCTGAAATATCATGGTGTGAAGCCATAATCATGGCTCCCCATTTTATCTCCTCTATTGTAGTACCTAAAAAATAAAAACCAAATATACATTAGATCTCATGTATATATATATATATATATATATATATATATATATATATATATATATATATCTGACCATCTATATATCACTAAATACATAAATGACAATGCAACTAGTGATCTATGTCAAAAATTGAATAAATTAAAACAATTTTTACCAGTGCCAGTATCGTCAACCACGGTCTCCCCATCCAATCTCATATCAATCACCTCCTTTATCATTGCCTTTGCACAAGTGTAAAATTATGAGTCACTACCTGATCTCATCAGGATCCCCTCTTCAATGGTCTATCCATCAACTAGTTATTGTCAGGGAACCTAGAACAATAAACATGCTCTGATCCCGCTTTGTCAGGATCTTGCTCTACCAATTAGAGCACATATGATTACTTCTTGTATTAGCAACTAATCACGAAATTTAACCAGAATCAATAAGTAACTAGAAATATGAAACAACACAGGAATTGAGAGACAATACACAATTGTATTAATAATCACTCAGAAGAATATACAATAAAGAAGATGCCACTTCTTCCACCTCAAAGGCTCACCACACCTCAAGACCTTCTTCCCTCTCTCTTTTGGTCACAACAATCAACTCCAATGTAGAATTGATGTTCACCTCTCCAACTAGTTAGTAACACGCTGCCAGTTCACCAAGTACACAACCGTACTCCAAGCAGATCTCTTGCTCTCTGCTGCTACCTGCAAATCACTAGACCTTACTCACCATTGTAGATCTCCTATAGAAAGTCATGCACACATGCTGACCAAGATCATACACCTACGAAGAACCCTGCTAATTCTCCAAACCAGTACCCACCTTGGTACTATGGCACTAGGAGGAACGCACCATTGCTCTCTTCTCTCTGAAGGAGCTTATTTCTCTCTTACTCACTAGCTACGAGTTTACAATATAGCCAATGAGTCCATATATAGATCTCATGCTTACAATAATTAGACTAACCTAATTACAATAATGAGACACGCAACTCAAGACTAAGACTAGCCTTTGACATGCAAACAAACAGTCTAAAAATAGACTCTCTGAGATCAACATGCAAACTGCCTGTTCATGCACAGGCTGCTGACGTCAGCCCCTTCATGACCGATGTCGGCCGATTGGTGACCGACGCTGGTTGCTTCCTCACTGACATCTGACCGATGTCGGTTGATCAGACCGATGCCAATTTCCCTACAACTAATTCTGCAACTCCTCGCAACTCTGCATCCTTCGTAACTTCTCCTGTTTACATCTTGGTGAAGATTTTAGCTCCACAACCTAACAATCTCCCACTTGGAGATAAATAGCTACACCTATACCTGTACCTGTACACCGTCTAAATTATTCCTTGGCTTGTATTCCTCTTCAAGATCAACCCTAAAGACTAACCACCACACAATCTGTGATGCTGCACCTGTCATTCAAGTAACCTGCCATATCTGAACCTACATATCCATGTAGTGAATAACTTGACCCTGCATATCAAGAATCCCTGCTGCTAGTCCCACTGAACTTCCCTCCAGTACTCCTTCCCCGAATTGGCTCTATATTTTTTGACAACCCCCACTGCTTGGGAAAAACTCAGGTCTACACTAGACCTCATGTGATTTTGAACCCTGTTTCAAGCTAAGCTTGAACTGTCCAGCGCTTGGTGTGCTTTCTGATTCTGCATCCTGCCGCCAACACCGTCTTCACATCAGCTCCCACTGGAGATAAGATCTCCATGTCTCTTATGCCAAAGAATTTCACTGCTCCAAATTCTTCATGACACACCTCTGAACTAACCTTACCTTTATCTCAGCAAATCCCTATATGTACAAACCTGCTAGCAAATAACCCACATACAGTAACTGGATAATGTTGCAATCATCATCCACCTAGTAAGATAAACACAATAGTTACACTGACATTGACTAAAGCCATGCTTAGTCATTCACCTGTCAAACCTGTACCACTGTCCTGTAGCTTCCTCAAGACCATATGCCTTGGCCTTCCATCTCTTGTGTCCATCCACTCTCTTCTTTAACTTGGGAATCCATTCCATCTCTCAGTGCTTACTTCCAGCTGACAACTCTACCAACAAATTCCTGTTTGGTTCTTCTCCAAGGACTCACACTCCTCATCCATGCCAAGCTCCCACTGTATCTGGATTCTACCTGCATTACTTCTTCCATCTTCCTGGTTCTTGACCATCAATAAGCAATATAAAGAAGGTGAACAATGAATATGAGGTTCACTTACCCTTTCTGACCTCAACATGAGTGTTTGAGACTTGTTGACAGCTTACTGTCTGCCCACCATCCGTACCAGTGATTGATCTCAGCCATCTCCCAGTCTGCTTCTAACTGATGGCAGCTCCCTGTACTGACCCTGACTGCTGACATCATTTCTCTGGCCGACGTCGGTGTCCCTTCTGCCAACGTCAGTTCTTTCATGACCGATGTCAGTCTTCCTATTGCCAATGTCGGTTATTGTCTGACCGACGCCGGTACCTGTGTTCATCTGTGAGTGATAACTTTTTACCCGTGAGCTCTCCATGGATCAAAACCCTATTCAAATCAAACATGCTCTGCTCATAATAATTCAATTTTCTCACCTGATCTCTGTCCGTCATCTCCTCTATGAACACCAAGGCTTTCCAGTTCTTTAGCTTATCAAAGACATCTGACTTCCACTTCAAAACCTACATTCTCCTTCTACATATGTGACCAAGCCTATGAAGCCACATCTCTGCAACAAAAGGTGAATCAGTAATATAAGTAGATAGATAAAGGATACCTACTTTCTTACCACCATCTAATTCAAGTGCATCCACTGTGAGAGTTACAGTGCATCTCTCATCACCCAAATTTCTTGAAGAAATTAGACTCATCTCCAAGACTGGTACCTGCATGACTTCCTTCAACCACTGTGTGTCATTCGTCTACAATTTCAGCTTCACTTCCCCTTCGTCAATCATCTGACAAGGCTCTCCAACCCCTAAATAAATCTCTCCAAAGTCTCCAAAGACATACCCATGAAAAGATGCTCTATTTCGGGCTGCATGGAAAGAGGCAGAAGAATCTGTAAACAAAGATTCCACTTTATCCAGAACATCTTATGCAACATTACCTGCAACATTTGCTTCTACGCGCTGATCTTCTACCGACCAACAATCTTTTTTTACCTGCTCCTTCTTTCCATCAATTAGACCATTCGTGCTATTCAGTTTCTCCATTCGTAGCTTACTTTCTTCTGCCATTGCTATACTCCCACTCAATCTAAAACCCCTGTGAGTGACCTGTAATCAAAAACACTACTAGATTTGAAACCACCTATTAGTCAACCCAACCAAAAGCTCTGATACCACTTGTTGGTATCAGCTCTTGAACCTACAACCAAGGCTCTGATACCACTTGTCAGGGAACCTAGAACAATAAACATGCTCTGATCCCACTTTGTCAGGATCTTGCTCTACCAATTAGAGCACATATGATTACTTCTTGTATTAGCAACTAATCATGGAATTTAACCATAATCAATAAGTAACTAGAAATATGAAACAACACAGGAATTGAGAGACAATACACAATTGTATTAATAATCACTCAGAAGAATATACAATAAAGAAGATGCCACTTCTTCTTCCACCTCAAAGGCTCGCCACACCTCAAGACCTTCTTCCCTCTCTCTCTTGGTCACAACAATCAACTCCAATGCAGAATTGATGTTCACCTCTCCAACCAGTCAGTAACACACTGCCAGTTCACCAAGTACACAATCGTACTCCAAGTAGATCTCCTGCTCTCTGCTACTACCTGCAAATCACTAAACCTTACTCACCATTGTAGATCTCCTATAGAAAGTCATGCACACATGCTGACCAAGATCATACACCTACGAAGAACCCTGTTGATTCTCCAAACCAGTTCCACCTTGGTACTGTGGCACTAGGAGGAACGCACCATTGCTCTCTTCTCTCTGAAGGAGCTTATTGCTCTCTTACTCACTAGTTATGAGTTTACAATACAGCCCATGAGTCCATATATAGATCTCATGCTTACAATAATTAGACTAACCTAATTAAAATAATTAGACACGTAACTCAAGACTAAGACTAGCCTTTGACATGCAAACAAATAGTCCAAAAATAGACTCTTTGGGATCAACATGCAAACTGACTGTTCACGCACAAGCTGTCGATGTCGGCCCCTTCATGACCGATGTCAGCTGACTGGTGACCGACGCCGGTTGCTTCCTCACTGACATCTAACCGACGTCAATTGATCAGATCGATGCCGATTTCCCTGCAACTGATTCTGTAACTCCCTGCAACTCTGCATCTTCCATAACTTCTCCTGTTTGCATCCTGGTGAATTTTTTAGCTCCACAACCTAACAGTTATGTCCCACATTCACTATAGGATCACCCTGTGTGACTGCCCACACATGTGTCTCCTCTCATTGATGGTGCCTCCATCTCTAATCAGCTCAAGGTGACCATTTTTTCCCCTATTATGGCTCCACTCCTACATCCTCACCTGAATCATCCACATCCATAACATCCTCATCACTAGGCCTCACTACCTCCTATTATTGTGCCTTCCCTATCCATGGTCTTACCTACTAAGGCCTAATCATAGGTATCTCGATAGGCACCCTTGCACCTCCTCTCCCTCTTGGATCTCTATCATCTTGTGCCCAATAAGAAGACACTACTAGAGGATCCATTAGATGTGGTAGGTCTAACTACTTGGGTACATGAGCTAATAGATATGGCTTTGACCATGAAGTATAGTGGACTATGATTTGAATGCATGTCAAACCAATCATAACTATCTCCCAAGATGGCCATATGGAAATAATGTTATTATATAAATGGAACACTATCTAACCTCACATAATAGTCTATAAAGCTAAAACATGGGGCACAACACACACTACATGATCTTGTCTCCATCTAACAAGCTGAGGTAACCTATCATCGACCGCATGGGAAAATCAAACTAATCAATACATAAGGGATCTCTCATAGATCCGTGCACTCAGTAAAATAATACGGCCTATCATCTTTTACCCTCAAGTCAACATACAATACATATCATGAATGGGTTGTACCCAATTGACAAATCCAAGATTGTATAATACACCCTGCTCTAAGATGGACTAATACAAGGCTAATGCATATAATAGTACCTTCCCATATAAATTGTGACACAACACTCATGTTTTCAAAAGTCTTATTAAGGCCTTTTGGATATATTTAATGGCCAAGATATAAACATAAAACAAACTCACATTTAACCCAAGATAAATCTTATCTAAGTGTGTCACTGAATAGGCTAGGGCTCACCTCTCATCCTCCATCTCTAGTGCATCACATATGACCAAAGTCTCGATAATGAGTAGTCCAAACAAGACTTGGAAATCTTCCAATGTGATGCCTACTTATATAATGTCCCCCTACCTCCCATAAAAAAGTGTGTTGGAAGCACAATGACTGAGAGGGGGGTGAATTATTCTTAAAAACCTTTCTTTCAATTACACTTAAGAAATCATGAATCACTCAATCAACCATATAGATCTAACAATCATAAGTAACTATCCACATAAGCATGAAACACAAGAACACATCACATATGTGGTAAACCCTCAAGGGGAAAAAAACCCACTAATCTCTACAAATGGACTATAGTACTATAATACAAAAACCAAATTTATTTAATCGCCAACTCCACATGGATTACCAACCCTAACTAGCTAAGTACCCACTTGACTAGGCTTTCAACAAGCACCCACTTGCAAGGAGGCACCAATCCCCTAGGTGACTCAACACAAACTTCACATAATTAATTTTATCACCTTTAGAACACTACGTTTCTCAACTAATTGATTATGACCACCTCTTTATCTCTTCATAATCTTATCCCTCTCAAACTGCCTTCGAGGCCTCTTCGCTCGTCTAGGTCTCTTCAAGACTGATGAGGTCATATGACCTTAACTTTCATACTCATACCTACTATTAGATATTCATGATAGTCCCTATAATGTATTATAATGGTCTACAAGACCTCCTTTTTCTCAAATATCTTCTATCTCATTTGCTTGCACTTCTTACTTTAATAGGCCTAAAATTGCCTTGTATATATACTGTTCCTTATTCATATAACAATTAGTCAGACATAAACCCTTAACCTCTTAGTTTAGAAATATAATAGGTCTTATTACATCTTGTGTACATTAATCAAATGAGCTTTGAGTCCTTTTTGGTCTATCATGACTCAATTAGGCCTCATTTCTCTTTTAGGTCTCATGGAGACCTAATTGCATTAGGTATATCTCTTAATGCCAAAACTTGATTCTCTTGGGCCTAGATGGATTTTTCCAACACTTGAAAACCATTAAACCACTTATTCAAGGAATTATTCTTACCTCCATTATTTTTTATATTTGCATCCTTTGTTCATACCTTGAAACCTTTTTTAGGACAAATTTCCCTATTAGGCTTGTGTGCCTCAAAAACTATCTTGCAAGAATGAAGATCAAACATACTTAAGATACTCAAATATGATAAAATTAGTATATAGACAAAGCATACATGAACTAAATGTCATAAAAAAATTCATTAGATACTTCTACTTAAAAGATAAGGCTTCAATAACACATAGGCAACTCACTCACTTAGAACTATTAAATTACCTCAAAACACAGTCATCGTTACTTAGACCTTAAACACCTATATGACCACTTTCAAAGACTTATATTGCATAAAAATGATCCTCTAACATATCCAAACTGTAATAAATTATAAACATCATCTAGTCTAGTGGAAACTATTAGACTTACAAACCAATTTGTTGAACTCACTACACACAAACCTCACTGAGTCAAACAAGCTATTTTGGATTCATCATTTTCACCATTATACCTGACTTTAAAGCTCTCTACCAGGCATTAATAATACATACTAGTCTCAAAAAACATTTCCATACACTTGGTTTCATTATTCTATCATGAAAACACATTCCAAATCATCTTCTCATTATTACTTGGGTTTTTCACTATTTGCAGCATTTGGCCTATTAACGACTAGCTAGCTTGTATGATCAGTTTAGCACACCTAAGAGATATAACCTATATATAAACCTTTATGGACATTAATTATGAGTCTCTACCTTTTTCCTCAATCTATTTTCTTTCTATGTTCAATACAATTTTTGACTCCTACAACAACTTCTTTAGAAACAAGATTGTAACTCAACATTTTCTCTATCCTCTCTCTAACCAATACCACTTGGAGGTACATGTGATAATCTAATACATGATCCAATATCTTACCTAAGCCTACCAATCCATTATGGGCACTTTTTATCAACATATTCAACATTGGGTCCTTATTAGGGTTCTAAGAGGGTGGGTTTAAACCTATTTCCACTCTTAACGATCATTCATAAAGCATAGCCCCTTAATCCAAAAACTAATACCTAGAATTTTGAGCTAGGAATCTTACCCATGTACCATGAACTTCTTAGGTTCCCATGTAAATGTTTGACGATCTAATGATCATAATTAAATCCTTCTCAGGTTGAGAATCCTTCATTCTGAGCACTTGAGAGACCTCCAAATAACTTTTCATGCCTTGTCCTTCACATTATGACCTCAAAATACATGAAAAAACTTAAAACAACATACATCACCTTTAAAAATTCTTACATAAGCTCAAAAACCTTGAAATATAATCATGACCCCTCATTAGGCCACATTTTTTCTCTTTGCTCTCTAGGCCTTGACCTACAAACCACATTAGGCCTTAAAATTGACCTTCATGCCTCTTTCCATACACTCTCCATCACACTCACATACTTAACGAACCTCTCTCATGCTTGAAAAATACCATACATCATTCACATGTCTTGACAACAGATCATGATACCTTATTAGGCTAGGTATGATCTAGGAGTGGTCTAGGTACAGACTTGATCTGAAGGTCCTACCCCTATAGACTCACCCTGACACTCTCATGAGTGATCCAATTCCTCAAATACATTCTCAACTAACATCATACAACCATTCATGATTTTGTTCACTGAACTCACCAATCTACCATTTCATACCTTCTTACAAGATCTTTTCATGCCATGACTAGGCTTAGGCTACCTAAGCACTTGACCTCAAAGACCTGTTACCTATGCATTTGTCAACAATGGAAATAAGACAATAACATTCAAAGCCACTGCAATACTCTCTTTCACACTACATACCTTCAATGCTCATAAGCTTGTCACAACACACACTGCCAACTAGCCTTACTCACAACAACACTCTTCTAGACCTACTTGTCATCATACATTCACAAGAACGTTTAATGACAACACTAAAAACTACAAGTTGACCTGAACCTTGACATCAATCTTGATATCAACCAACATAACAGACATTAGTTGAATTTAAATTCTCTCTTGCCTTCAAATTATTTCTTTCCTTAAAATTCTCTCTTGCCTTCAAATTATTTCTTGCATTAAAATTCTCTCTTGCCTTCAAATTATCTCTTGTATCTTATCACATGGATTCTTATGCAGACATTAGTTATCTTCAAACATCTTCCTTGAGTTGTACCTTCCAATATCACACCATTTATAACACTTCTCATCAATGCAACACTCTTATGTGCCTTGACATATCACATACTACCATTTGTCCTTAATCACCTTTGACATCAACCTTGGCATTACAATATTGACATGATACATCTTTGACATCAATGACAACAACATGCCAACAAACTCCCCCTTTGTCATTAATGGAAAACACACTACAACCTAATCATTGTCATCTCCCCATTCTAGTCTTTCTCCCCCTTTGACATTAATGACAAAGGATCTTACACAAATGGCCATTTAATCATAAGACCTCATGAAACTTTGACACTTCATAATATAAAGCTACAAAGCTTCCCATGAGATGATGCTTCTCCTCATAGACACTAGATGACAACCACTCTTAGGAACTGATCATTCTATCAAATGGATGGATCTCCCTCTGGTATTCATTCTCCCAAACCTTGCTCTTTTCTTAAGTAAATATGATCACACCTACAACATCTAGAATCACACCTTTTTACAACAAAATCTCAACACACATAATATGAAGCATTACAAGAACATGCTCCCCCTTAATCCATGCATAACTCCTTCAAATGAACTTAGATCACAAGACTAATCACCTTGTCCTTGACATGATTGGTATGACTCAATCCTTTGATCACACACTAGGCCACCATATTCTTGACATCAACTAAAGAATTAGGGACCCACCCTTTGTTTCATAGCTTGAGTTCACCACATGAGTCATTAGGACTCTCATACATAAAACATAGACAACCTAGAATCCTCTCAATATGAATCCTTATTTGACTATAATCTCATGCTTCTAAAGATATAGGATTGTCTCTATGAGGCTTAATAGAGTCACCCTTTCCATAGGGCTCCCAAAAATCCATGAACTCAGGAGATTCCCAAATCTCCAAGCCACTTTCCTTAGCTATAATTTAATCGTGAGACTAGTAGTCCCTCCTTAGAATTTACTTAGGCTTGATTGAAGCATTAAACTCATCCACCTTGTCATCCTTCTTCTTCTCTTTGACTGCTTTGTCAACACATGCAGATAACAAGTGTTCTTGACATTATTTTACTTCTAATCCTTACTCTATCTTAAAAAATAATCCATTTTAACCATTGGGATTAATATGATTAGTCTTGAATTTATTTGGCTTGTTGACTTTCATTTTGGTACTCTTGACTTTTTGATGATCACTATGATTCTCAGATTTGAGAGTTTCTACACAGGTCTTTGAGGTCTAACTCTTATTATTATCCTTTTGATCTTATTTTAATCCAAGACCTATCATGTCATGTAGATATATTTGACTACTCAAAATATCACCAAAAAATTTAGTACTCGTCTCAAATCTATGATGTGTCTTTAACTTGATTGATGTTTGATCTAGTTTTGCCTTTAAGGACTCTATTTTTATTTCAAACTTGATGAATTCTTCTTCCTTGGTCTTAATATTTGTAATGACAATTTCAATCTAGGTTTTGAATTGTTTAATGATCTCCTCATGTCCATTGGTGTTGATGCTTAGTCCTCTTCAAAAAGATTGATTTGATCCTCATAAATCTTAACCAATGATATTGGTTTATGATTTTTCCTTCTTTAGAACTTCAACTCCTCTAGAGCACTCACCAATTCTACCTCAAGGTTCACTTCAACCTCTTTTTCATTTGATTCTTCATCATTCATAAGACCTTTCCCTTTTGAGCAACCCTCATTGTTTGTTTCTATAGCCATGAATAAGGTTTCATTATTGTCATATTCATTACAGTCATCATCACTATCATATGTGTTTGTGTCACTTACATCAGATGAGTTATTATCTCATTTGATATAGAAACTTCTCTTGTTCTTGAATGACCCTTTCTTACCCTCATACTTCCTAAAATCTTTCTTGTTTTAATCAAGATTATAGACCATCTTATCATCACCATGATGTTCATCATGTTCTTCATTCTTCTCAATCTTATCTTTATTAGGACACTTGGATGTAAAGTGACGAATCTTACCACAATTGAAACATTTGAAAGGTAACTTACCCTTACACTTACCTAATCCAAACCTCAATTTCTTAGAAAACATGGTTATCAACTCATCATCAATATCTAAACATACCTCATCATTTACCTTCTTGGATTTTGACTTCTTCTCAACTTTTAATGTTGCTTCCTTCTTGGGAGGTCTTCCTTCATTTTTTCTCATCTCATAGGTAGTCAAGATGCCATGAAGCCCATCTATATGAAGTGTGCCTAGATCTTGCAATTATTCTAATGCAGACACCTTTGAATCAAATTTAAAGTTAGGGATCTCAATACCTTTTGTACAATAGTAGACTCTTTCACTTCTTCTCCTAGACCTTTGATGACATTGACAACTTCATCAACCCTCAATAGGTGGGATGCAATTTTTTCATCCTCCTTCATTTTCAGACTTTCAAAATGTCTACAATGAATCTATAACTTTGTCAACTTAACTTTGGTGTCTCCTTAATAGATGGTCTAAAATTTTTCCCAAATCCCTTTAGTTGTATCACAATGTATGACCTTAACAAATTCTTCTTCTAAAAGACCACATATAATGGCATTCATTGTCTTAGAGTTGTTCCCATTTACCTTCTTGCCTGTTGCATCAGTTGGTGGTGTAGAAGGTGCAGTGAAACCCTCAAAAACATATTACCATATATCATAACCCAAGGACATTAAATAGGTATTCATTTTTATGCTCCAAAATTCATAGTTAGTTCCATTGAAGAGATAAACCTTATTGGTTGAGAAACCTCCTTATGCTTGCTGACTAGACATGTTTGTGCTTCAAGAATCTCCCTCAAGTTATTAGGCTTGATTCAAAGGACCAGGATCTAATTCCAATTTTTGGAAGAACAATGACTGAGAGGGGTGGTGAAGGGGGTGAATTAGTCTTCAAAACCTTTCTTTAAATTGCACTTAAGCAATCATGAATCATTCAATCAACCATATAGATTTAGCAAGCATAGGTAGCTATCCACATAAGCATGAAACACAAGAACACATCACATATGTGGGAAAACCTCAAGGGGAAGAAAACCCACTGATATTTATAAATAGACTACAATAATATAAGACAAAAACCAAATTTAGTGAAGCACCAACCCCAACTAGTTATGCACCCACTTGACTAGGCTTGTAACAAGAACCCACTTGCAAGTAGGCACTAACCCCCTAGATGAATCAGCACAAAATAATTCACATAATTTCTTTGATCACCTTTAGAACACTATGTTACTCAAATAACTGATCATGACCACCTCTCCAGTTCTTCACACTATTATCCCTCTCAAACTGCCATCTAGGCCTCTTCGTTCAACTAAGTATCTTTGAGACTGATTAGGTCATATGACTTTGAATTTCATAATCATAAATCCTATTATATATTAATGATATTCCCTATAATCTATTTTTATGGTATACAAGACTTCTTTTTACTCAAGGATCTTCTGTCTCATTTGTTTACACTTCTTACTTTAATAGGCCTAAAACTGCCTTGTATATATATCATTACTTGCTCATATAACACTTAGTCAACTATACACATTTAACCTCTTAGTTCAATCATGTAATATGTCTTAGGACATATTTTTTACATGAATAAAATTATTTTTGAGTCCCTTTTAGTCTGTCATGACTCAATTAGGCCTCATTTCTCTTTTAGGTCTCATGGAGACCTACTTGCATTAAGTCTATCTCTTAAGACCAAAACCTGATTATCTTAGGCCCAAATGGCATTCTCCAAGACATGAAAACAATTCAAACACTTATTCAAGTAAATATTCTAACCTCCTCCATGGTTTTTTAGATCTACATCCTTCATTCATACCTTGAAACCTTCTTTAGGACAAATTGCCCTATTAGGCTTGTGTGCCTCAAAAATTGTCTTGAAAGAATGAAGCTCAAACACACTTAAGACACTTAAATATGATAAAATAAGTATATAAAAATATTATTCATAGCCTTTATTTCATCAAAAAATTCATTAGACACTTCCACTCAAAATATAAGGCTTCAATAACACCTCTGCAACTCACTCACTCAGAATTGCTATATTACCTCAAAACACAGTCATGGTGACTTAGACCTTCAACACCTGTATGACCACTTTTAAAGACTTATAATGCATGAAAATTATCCTTTAAAATATATATACCATACTCAAGTATAAACATCATATGGCCTAGTGTAAACTATTGGTCTTATAGACCAATTTATTGACCTCACTACACACAAACCTCACTAAGTCAAATAAGCCATTTTGGCTTCATTATTTTCACCACTATACCTTACTTATAAGCTCTCTAACAAGAATAAATAAGCAATATCAGTATCCAAAAACATTTACATGCACTTGGTTTCATCATTCTATCAAGAAAACACATTCCAATTCATCTTCTCATTTTTATCTGGGTTTTTCATTATTTGCACCATTGGCCTGTTAACGACTGACTAACTTGGATGACCAGTTTAACACACTTGAGAGCTATAACATATAAATAAAAATTTATGGGCATGAATTATGTGTCTCTACATTATTTCTCCATCTATTTGCTTGTTATTTTTAATGCAACTTTTGACTCTTAAAATAACTTATTCATAAACAAACCTATAACTCAACATTTTCTCTCTCCTCTCTAACTAATACCACCTGGAGGTACCTAGGAGAGTCAAATACAATATATAATATCTTACTTTATCATACCAATCCATTCTAGGCAATTTTTATCAACATCTTCAACATTGGGTCCTTATTAGGGTTCTAAGAGGGTTTAAACGTGTTTCCACTCTTAACAATCATTTATAAATTATAGCCCTTCAATACAAAAACTAATGCCTAGAATTTTTAACTAGGACCCTTCCCCATATATAATGAATATTTTAAGTTCCCATGCAAAGGTTTGATGATCTAATGATCACAATAAAATTCTTCTTGGGTTGAGAACCCTTCATTATGAGAACCTAAGAGACCTCCAAACAACTTTTCATGCCTTGTCCTTCACACTACGACCTCAAACTTTATGAAAAAACTTGAAATAACATACCTCACATTTGAAAATTCGTACATAATATCAAACACCTTGAAATATAATCATGACCCCTCATTAGGCCACACTTTTTCTCTTTACTCTATAGGCTTTGACTTGCAAACCACATTAGGCCTTAAATCTGACCTTCATGACTCTTTTCATGCACTTTCCACCTCATTCACATACTCAAGAAACCTATATCATGATTATAAACTTCCATGCATACTTCACATGTCTTAAAAATAGATCATGATACCTCATTAGGTTAAACAGGATCTAAGAGTGGTCTAGGTACAAACTTAGTCTAAAGGTCCTACCCTTGTAGGCTCACCCTAAGACTCGCATGAGTGCTCCAATGCCTCACATACATGCTCAATCAACCTCATATAACCACTCATGTCTATTTTCACTCATCTCACCAATCCACCATGCTCATACCTTCTTATAAGATCTTTTCATGCCATGACTAGGCTTAGGCTACCTAAGCACTTGACCTCAAAGACCTGCCACCTATGCATTTGTCAATAATGGAAATAAGACAATAACATTCATAACCAATTCAATACTCTCTTTCACACTACATACCTTCAATGTTCATAATCTTGTGACAACACACATTGCCAACTAGCCTTACTCATAACAACACCCTTGTAGACCTACTTGTCATTATACTTTCACAACAACCTTTAATGACAACACTAACAAATTCAATATAACCTAAACATTGACATAAAACAATAAAAAAGACATTAATTGCCTTCAAATCATCTCTTGTATCTTATCACATGGCTTCTTATGTAGACATTAGTTATCTTCAAATATCTTCCATGACCTGTACCTTTCAAACTCACACCATTTATGACACTTCTCATCAATGTTAAACCCTTATGTGACTTGACATATCCCATACTACCATTTTCCCTTAGTCACCTTTGACATCAACCTTAGCATTACAATATTGACATGATACATCTTTGACATCAATGACAATAACATGCCCACAAATTTTTGGCTAGTCACTCCCATGTTCTTAGGAACATGATGACTACATCAACACTCAATGGGATCCTCCTCATCTCCAAGATGCCTCAAAACACCAAGGCAATAAGTCAATCTTGAACCACATTTGACAAATGCACCAATAAATTTGGTAACTAGGATGCATCTACTAGGCACTAAAATCTTCATCATCTCTATAAAATATTAAACAACAGAGAATGTATTATATCTTAATGTCATAATCATAAAATACATTCTTAAATATTATTAAAATCCTAAAAATTAACTACTTCATTAGCCTATTTATCGTATTTGTCTTTTTTCCTACATAGTTGACTTATTTGATATTAAATTGGCTATGTCCCCTCTTTACTATACTAAATTGACCCTCTATTACACAATCGACCCATTCTTACAAACACAATCAACATGTTTGATACTAAATTATCCCTTTCTTATCTCTACCATACTATATTGGCCCTCTACCTCATAGTCTGCCTCCTTTAATAGACTGTATCAACCACCTACTATGTATTGCATTAGACAAAACATACTAAATTATCCATTTCTTTTTTTATGATTGGATCAACACTCTGCTACACAGTTGACCACCCCTAATGATACTAAACTGACCCATTGCTATGTAGTCGACTACCTTGATTTATCTCACCTTTTAAATTAAGGCGACAAAGCCAACTCTATTCTTAGTTTGTGGTGACTTTTCAACCATTCACCATAAATGCCTTAAGCATTTATTGGTCTAATTCTTTCCTACTCAGTAACCCATTCTACCCCTAGTTTACCTAAAAATTTCCTATGGTCATTTTCAGTTTCTACATTTCCTCTAAATATCTATTTTTTTAATATTTAACCTAATTTTAATTAAAATTACTCAAAATTTTTGAAATTAATGCATCACTTCCCTAAGTTGCACTAGTTGTGACCACTAGATGTCCTCCATGTCAAAGATATCATCTCCTCACTGTGGTCACTATCTGGGCTCAACCGAGTCTCTCAGAGTAATATTTTCTTAGAATAGTAAAAATAATAAATTGATTAATTTTCACCCTATTTATATTTACTATTCATAATTATTTACCTATTAATTATTTACAATCAGATTTTATTTTTTACTCATAACTTCATTTCTACTAATTCTTTTTCCAAACTGAAAGATGTTACAGGATATTGATGTCATAGAGAATATTTCCACATATTATATGTATATTTTGCAATTTTTTTTATTTTTCACTTATTTTACAAGTTCTCCTAATGTTCCTTACATTAAACACCTTCACATTTATCTCACTTATGTCCTTTTCTATAGCACTAAGGTAAGGTATATATTTTTCAATTTTGTCCTTTCATTTATCTTATTCACCTCTTACTATAATTTACTTAACTCAACGTTGTATGTTGCTAAGTTCTTTTCCTAAAGTAGCATCCCATGTTACAATTGCATGACATGTGATGAGCTTCGAGTGGGGCATATGTATACACATAATATTTTAAAAAATTATAAATTATTAATTTTTTTTCTCTTATAAGAACCCATCGAGTCTTAATCTCTTTGAGTACATGCCTTAAAGGGTGTCCCAAGAAAGGAGTGGGAAAACCATTGGTGCTTCGCAAGATTACTTTCCCCTATACCACCATTTAAAACCAACAAAAACCTCTCCAATACATTTCCCTAAGCTTTGATACCTCCCATACACACTCCTCCAAGTAATTCACCATCTCATAATAGCCCCTAGCTATGCCAAAATCTCTTTTTTAATTTTACTGAACAAAGCCCAGTTGGGTTGACCCTGTACATAAAATATATAAGCATGTTATGGGATTAGTTTGGCCTTGGCTGACCTAGTACCTAACTACTTTATTAATTAAAAAATAGGGTTGATTGGGTTGATTCTATTGGCTAAAACTTTAAAAGAGTTTAGGGTTAGATCCAACTATATAAACTCATCTTTTTTATCATTTCATAGAGAGAGATATAGTCAATCATTTATTTATGCATCTGATTATTCACCATTATACTTGAGGACCCATTACTTAGGGTTTCATATTACACTTGGAGAGAAGAATCTTGTCTTATGAAAACTTTGGATTCACTAGAAGGTCCTTGGTTAAACTATAGTCCATTGTCCATCCTTAGTTTCTTCAACATATACAACAACCTCTTGTAAAGCAACATTGGCCAAGGGAGACATTGAGGCTCAATGGGTTTATCTTCAAGGTAAGTATTCCTAACTCTTGTTCCTCTTTATTCAATTAGATAGCTTTGCATTTGTTAGCTTATGAATATGTTTATCTCTTCATGAATTAGGATTGCCTCTACATTGACTTGATTAGAGTTATTATATGCATGTTTAATTTTATGTTCATTACCCCCATTTTGTGCCATATGCTTTGGTGAGCACTAGGTTAGATTTTACTTTACTTTGTCATTTACTTGTGATAAATTACATATGACCTAGCTAGGATTATCACATGGTATTGCTTGACTTGAGGCTTTGAAACCCTCTCCAGTGATATTGTTGTGGTAAGAGACCCCTTAGTTAGGTCTAGCGGATCCATATTGGTCATGACCATGATTGTCTAAATGTACTAACAAGCAAAAGGGTTAATGTGATTTATCTTCTCTGAGCTAGGATTGATTTGTAGATCAGCTTCACTTTCCCTTGTCTATAAAGCCCATGCAAATTTTATGGTTTTAAGGATTTAAGTAAACTAATATGTATGATGAAAATCACTAATTGAAGAAGCTTTGGAAAAAATAAAAGAGATACGTATGCTGCAAATCACCAAGTATTTAAGAATATTTTTACAAAGATAGGTGGCAAAAATAAAGGTGTATATCATGGCATGGTCTACTTATAAATAAGGACACTTATATGCTTTACTCCTCTCCATTCAAGCCATTTGATTTCAGACTTTAACTTATTACTCCTACTCATCAGGTAAATTTCCTAATTGTAGGCTTGCACGATTTACTCCTCAAAACCTTCTTGTGACACTTTGCTAGATGTATGTTCCTTCACATTTTAAACCTAGTTCTTCACATCTATAATCCCTCTCATCAACTATTCTACTTTTTTAGTATCTATGTTTGTTTACTGACTTGAAAGCTTCATGCTATTATCAAGTGCTAAAACATTGTATCCTTGCTGAAGTGGACAATAATCCAAAACTGTCAAGATTATACTATTGTGTCATGTTTGACTGCATGATAGAGGACCTTTATGTGTCATACAAATATATTTTCTTCAATACCCCTTTGATTTCTTCTCATGTTCTTATACCACTATTGAGGATTGAAATAAGAGTAATTTAATAATATTTAATCAATAAAAAAACTTTAATTTGTACATAAACTATTGTAAACTTTTATAGGTTTATAATAGTTGGTTTTTACAACCAATAATTTATGTTTCAACTAACCCAAATAAATAAATAACTAACTATGGATTTGGATCATAAATAATCCAATAAAAGATTTGAGTGCAATCAAATTTTCTAGCTTGATGTTGTCTACAAACACAAACAAGCTCTAGTTGTTAAAGATACAAACTTAGTTAATATATGACACAAAAGATATGGAAACTTTAGTTTTGGATACTTAATTTCACTAAGTAGGCACAACATGGTGAGAGGCCTTCCCTGACTAAATAAAATTACTGATGTGTGTTCTAGTTGTCTAACTAGACAAAAACATAAATCTCTATTTAGCATAAGTTCATTTTAGGTAGCTGGTGCACTAGATCTGGTGCATATTAATCTATGTAGGAACATGTGAACTAGTGTTAATGGCTTCCATTATTTTCAGCTCTTTATTGATGACTACTCACAAAATATGTGGATATATTATTTTAAGAATATGGATCAAGATTTTCAAGTCTTAAAATAATTCAAAGCCATAATGGAATGACAATATTTCCATCAAATGGTCCTCCACTCAAATTAAGGGTAAGAATACACCAGTAAAGAGTTCTCTAAATTTCTAAAGGCACATCACATTCACTGATAACTAATTGCACCTTATACACCATAATATAATGGTGTTACAGAGTGGTGTAATCATAGTGTTATGGAGATGGTGTGCAACATGATTAAGGATTCACACATACTGTTGATGTTGTGGATTGCACCCTTTGAAAGGAGACTCAGATCCCTTCCTCAACATGACACAATGGAGACATTCCTCTTGCTATGGGTGGCAAACTTGAGGGATGAATCTCTAGATTAGGGTCTAGCTCCCCTTGATGCACCTTGAGGCCCTAAATTTCTTACTGCTAATAATGGGGGAGATAAAAGAGAGAGAGTTACTAAAAATTAGAACCTAACTAATTTGGTGATGCACCAAACTAGTTGGTCTACTCAGCCTTGACCTACACTATACACTAGAGAGAAGAAGAAAACATACACTTCAATCAAATGAAAACCTTTCCTGCATCAGTGTTTCAATAAGGGATCCTATGGATATATAGGGAGGAAGAAACTACCAGAGGTTTTCTAAGACACACTATTGGATAGTATATTCATCTGTGCCTATACTCTGAGTTGGACACTTCTTGTTGACCTGCAGAGAAGAATTCACAATACACTAGATATGCTGGTATAAACTTATGAAAGCATTAAAGGAAGTGACTAAACATAAGATAAGACCATAGACATATGCAAAAGTGCAAGCTCAAATGGAGGTAAAATGCTTCTTTTGATTCAAGGTAAATTCTTTAGGGCTTCGCCATATAATGTTGAGAGATCCTTCTCAAATGAGAAGTTACAAATATATATAGAAAGCTTAGAAATAGATAATTGACTAGTCAAGGGATGGAAACCCCCACTGTATTAAACACTTCTATAATGATCACAAGCCCATGATGTTATTGTCTCCTTGCAATCGTGTATGGGAGAGCCATGTTGTAGGTGTTCAAGTCATTGCCCATGTTATCTTGGGCCTAAAAAAGCATGGGATACTTCTTCTAGTAACTAATAAGGCCATCCCTAAGTTATGTTGACTAGACCATGCTCTCTTCAATGTTAAGCGCAACTGGTTGTTCATTAATGGCAAAAGAAAAAAATATGGGCCACTCTCTTCTATAGTTTGAAAACTAATCCTTTTATTAGTTTTTTATGGAGACTATTTCACCTAAGTGCATTTACTCATCCTACTAATGACACTTGTGCCACCTGCCTTAGTCTGGTTCATCTTTGGGTCTGTGCTTTGACTTGTTATGCCACCTGGAGCATTTTCAGCTTTTGTTTTATGTGCACATGGCCACATTTTGGGTTACCTACCTTGTTTTCCTTTACTCTACTATTTCCCTCTTGTCCTGGCAATTTAGGCTCTTGGTGCTTATTATTCTCTTTTAAGCTCTTTTCTTTGCTTATTTTCTCATTTGTTCTTCAGGCTCTCAGGCTTTGAATTCCTTCAAACAAAATGTTCGAAGGAATTCTCCTTTGGGATTGTTACCTTTTGACTTTCCTTTGGCAAGCCTTCTTTTTCTGAGTTCCTTTAGATAAAATGTTCGAAGGAATTCTCCTTTAATTTTTCAAATGACTAACTTATCTCCCTAAATTTGACATTCACAGGCCCGTCATCAGATATTTGAATCCCAATGGCTAGCTTATCACCCTGAATTTGACATTCATGGGCCTGCCACCCACAAGGATAATTCCTTCAACATTTTTGCAAATTAGCCTTTCCAAAGGGAAAGTGAGCCTTAGAAAAGATTGAAATGGTCCTCTTTGAAAGGAAAGTGACCCTTCAAAAAAAATAGTCCACTTTCATAACCAAGTGCCCCCAACAAAGACACCTACCCTTCAGACTTCTTGTCTTTCAAATTTTTTTGGACTTTTGTGACTGTCAAATTTCTTCAGATAAAATGTCTGAATGAATTCTCTTTTGATTTTTCTCCCTTGGTTTTCCTTCGAACAAAAAGTCTGGAGGAATTCCCTTTTTTTATTGTCACTTTTCTTGAAGGGCAAGTTCCTTTCAGGCTTTCTATCTTACCCCTTTGTTTTAATTGGTTGCCCTCCACAAGGGCAATGCGAGACCAAAGCTACCCTTCAGACTTTTGAAAAGATCCACTTGGTTCATCACTTGCCCCCCACAAGGTCTCCTTAGCCTCCAAAGTTGCCTTTTGAAAGAAATGAAAAGGTCTCATTTGTTGTCTAAGTGCCCTCTACAAGGGTACATACCCTTTCAAAATCTTGCAAACGACCCTTTGGCCTTTCCACTTAGTCCATTTTACTAACGAAAAGCCCTCTAAAGTAATTCACTTGTCTTTCAAAGCATCCAAGACCAAATTGAGGTTTTCAAGTGGCTTTACTTATGAGTTTTTTACAAGTAAAGTTACCTGTCAAAACTTGAAATGCACTTGGCAAGCAAAACAGGAAAACACTTGGTTTTGTTTATGGGAAATGGCCTAACAGAGAAAATTTTACATGAGACAGCTGAGGGATGAACTAGCCAGAACTTGGATTGAATGACTCCTACAATAAGAAAGGAGAGGGTGCCCAATTATGGCCTACAAGACCAAAACTGGTCAACACATTTGGTGATTCATAGGGGAAGCATGCTTGTTATGCTTGAGAAGATCGATGGCCTAAAAGTCCATTGGGCATCGAGTCATGATGTAGCATAAAAAGTTGGAAATAGCCTTGTAAAGACCTAAGAAACAACAAATATTTTACCCCAAATAATAAGGAAAAACACACACAAAGGCTAAAAACATTACACACATGCATAACAACACTTAGGGAAAATGAGAAAAAAAAATATGGAAACTATGTACATGATAAAAGAAAGCTAGTGACAATGCTTAAGATATATTCCATTGACTAGGATATGTAGTTCTTCACCATCCAACTTGGAGAGTTGGAAAGCATTATGTTGCTTGCATTGGGTGATGACATATGGGCCACTCCACAAGGTGTCAAACTTTGTGTGCCTTCCAGTCTTAGCTTGGTCCTTATCCAACTTCAAGACAATGTCACCTTCTAAGAAGTTCCTTGGCATAGACCTCTTGTAAAAATGCTTCTTTTTTTGTTTTTGGTGGCTGGTCATTGCATCCATGGCTTGGTCTCTTATTTCTTGAAGATCCATTAGCTCATAATACCTGACTTCTAGGCTGTCACTCTCCACCAATTGCAATTGATGGGCAATATCCAAGGCTAGTAACTCAAGTGAAATAGGAAGTCTAGCTTCCCTTCCATACACAAATGTGTATGGTGAATTCCCAATCGTCATATTTGGAGTGATCTTATCTACCCAGAGAGATCTAGTGCACACTAATCTATGTAGGCACATGTGAACTAGTGTTAATGGCTTCCATTATTTTTAGCTCTTTATTGATGACTACTAACAAAATATGTGGATATATTATTTTAAGATTATGGATCAAGATTTTTAAGTCTTAAAAGAATTCAAAGCCATAATAGAATGACAATATTTCCATCAAATGGTCCTCCACTCAAATTGAGGGTAGGAATACACCAGTAAAGAATTCTCTAAATTTTTGAAGGCACATGCCATTCACTAATAACTAATTGCACCTTCTACACCACAATATAATGGTGTTGCAGGGTGGTGTAATCATAGTGTTATGGAGATGGTGTGTAACATGATTGAGGATTCACACATACCTTGTACATACTAGCCAAAAGTAGTTCATAAAGTGGTCTACCTATTGAATTGATCACCCATCAAAGATCTTAATGGTATAACTCCATAAGAAGCATATATTGAGTATAAGCCTTTCATATCTTATCTTCATGTTTTTGGCTATAAGGCACATATTTGTGTCCCTAAATGGAAAAATAATCTAGATGAGAAATCATTAGCATGTATTTTTTTTAACTACAATGAAGATTCAAAATCCTACCAACTCATGGATCCAAAAACTATGAAGACATATATCAACAAACATGTTGTATTTGATGAGTAGGGTGATTCCAAACCACCCTCCACACAGTCACTTGAAACATGCATTAAACATGTAAACATTTATAATGTTGATAGTGGTAGGATGGATGTGAAAAGTGCCTTCCTAGATGGAGATCTATAAGAATAAGTCTTCCATAGGATTTTATTACACTTGGTCAAGAACAAAATGTCTGTATACTTATCAAGTCTTTGTATAGTCTCAAATAAGCTCTTTGGGCCTTTTACATTAAGATTGATGAACATCTTGTAAAATATGGATTCCAATAGAGTCCATATGATCCAAACCTATACCTCAAGAATGAAGGGGGAACTTGTATGATCAACACTATGGTGCCCAGGACCAAGCATGTAGGGGAAAACCAAGTTTTGGTTGTGTAGAGTGAAGGGGCAAAGTTAATTCAGAAAGAAATAGCGAAACACATTCAATGGAGTGGAAGTCTTACTTGTAGGAATTGTAACTTTCATTATCAAAGAATAGGGAAAACTGGTATAATACACTACAGTGCATGTTTTATAAAGTACATATGTGGAGTATTCTATCTGTGTTATGATTATGCAAAGTATTGACCTTAGGTCAGTTGTGTATAATACATACTTATACAAATAGAATACAAGAGTGGTTACAACTGTTATAAGTTACCAAGAAGACAATTACATTGGTTCATCTTCCAAACTAGATGATGGTTGGTGAACCCCTTAGAACACATGGTCAAGGTGAGTTGAAATGTGGATGTGTTATGGAATCTAAAAAATTGATGAAGTGTGTGAAACTATGAGTTGAAGTATGAGAATATGAAGCATGTGGGTCTACGAGTTGTAGAGTGTGTATAATTTAGAAAGTTGGTGTAAAACTTGTGTGGTGCATGAGCCAGTGAGGCATGTGGGTCTACAAGCTATGACATGGAACTTCTAGGCATGTGAGGTTTTGAGTGATGATGCAGAACTATAAAGTACACTATACTACAAGCATGAGGGACATAGAAGTTGATGAACAAGTGTAGGACTTGTGCAGCATGTGGGACTATGAGTTATGAATGAGATGTCAATGCATATAATTCTATGATATGGTGTGGAACTTGTACATATGAATTGGCCATGCATAGTAGATCGAATGAGGAGTAAGCTTGATTATGCAGGAAATGCACACAGATCATGATTCTTATTAAGGATAAATATTATCTATTATGTCTATGCATAGTTATAGAAACTTCACCTGAAGTTATTGTGAAGTCTATTACTTGGCCTAATCAACATACTACCCAACCTGGACCACTCATAAAATTTGATGTGTGATATGGTAGGTACATGTGTTGGTCACTTCTATGATCCGATCCTTCTCTATAGGATGCAAGTGTTCAAGATCCAAATTAGATGGATGGTGTGTCACATCTAGATCAAGAAGTGGTGGAGTGTAAGGCTTGAGAATATCCATGTTGAAGAATGGGTGCATGCCCAAGTACTAAGGCTGATCAAGAATGAAGGCATTCTCACCAATTATATGTGAAATGGTGTAAGGACCATAGTGTAGAGGCTTAATTTTTTAACCTGGACCTTTGAAGCATTCTTTTTGAAGTTTCAACTATAATTTATCACCTACTCAAAATATATGAGGTGTGTGATGTGCATCATGGCACTCCTTGTACTTAACTTGAGTGTGAGAGAGAATCTGTTGAACTTATTGGTAGACATACTTGATGTGGCACATAAACTTCTTGGCTTTGTCTATTTCCCATCCCCATGCATGCAACTCATGGCTTATTAGAGCATGGTAGGAGATGTCTAGAGTTGAATAAGGTTGAAACCTAAGACATGTTTGGAATGGACTGTGGCCAATAGAGTTATGAAGATCCTTGTTGTAGGCATGTTGAATATATAAGAGATTATCATCCCAGATGCGAGCTGATGAGTGTCATTTAACTCCTCATTCAATCAATATTTAATTGATGTCTTATCAACCAGGGCTAGTGTCCAAAGCTATATGCAATAAGGTATCAGATGGTAGATCTAGAAAGCTGCTTATGGGGGTGTTTGATTGTCTTATTCTAACTTTGACTAAAGAATGAAATCTGTCTTAAACTACATGATTCACTCTTTTTCTAAAAATGAAGAAATCAAATCAATCCACTATTTTGCTGAAAGTAAAAAATTGCACTCTTATTTACACTTGCGTGGAAATTAAAATCACACTCTTCACTGACAAAAGGAAATTTGTCTCACATGTTTGTTGTAAAAGACAACACACATTACTTAGAAAGGAAATGACTTTGGAATAATAAAATGCTTTTTTAACTATGAATTTATTTTGATGTTTTTATGAATAAATGTAAATATTAACAAGATTTTAATTAATTATAACAATGAATTAGTAAAACATGACATAAATATCGTACATAGTACCTAGTTCCAAAGAAAGTGGGCCCTTGCTCATCTCGAACTTAGGAACAAAGATTAATCAATACTAAAAATTGAAGTATTAATTCATAAAATTGAAATGATTAAAATATGTCTAAAACCTGTAATATGCTTGTACAAATATTTTCCTCTATTATCTGCTCTCTATTATCTGATATCTATAATATATGAAAATCTCACATTTTATACTAATATAATCAACTCAAAATAGGATGCAAAGGAATAGGATTCCTTGGTCGATCCATTCATACAAAGATAGGAGATTAGATTTCCAAGAGATCCAATTATTTTGATAAAATAGATATCCTATCCTATAATAATCCTAAGATCCAAATATATATACAATTTTATCAAAAACAAATCTTTCAAAACGGGTGGTTATTTTCCTTATTTGATTCCAACTGGAATGATTATCTCTTATCCTATCTAGTTGCCAGCTTCCCCATTTTTAGCTTCATCCTTAAAGAATTATTAGAATCAACCCTACAGAGTTGGGAGGAACGAACCTGTGGAGTCCATAGATTCAAGCCTACAGAGTCCGTAGAAACAAGCCTGCAGAGTCCATAGAAACAAGCCTACAGAGTCTGTAGAAATAAGCCTGTAGAGTCCATAAAAGCAAGCCTGCGAAGTCTGTAATTCTGTTGTATGAAGATCAAAATTGCACATTCACTATACATCCCTTGTGTCTTTCTTATAAATATTCTTCATAATAAAAATCACTAAAACATGCTATGTATTAGACATTAATGATAAAGTAAAGGTTTAGTCTTTGGTTCAATATAAACAAGACAAATATCTATTTTCCATGTAATAGTTATCTAACAATCTAAGATTTGCATAAGATAATATCCTTCGAGAGATGAATTGAGGGAAATAACATGTCAATAATGAGCCATATTTTGAGCTCATCATCTCCCCCAAGCTTTACCTTTTGCAAGTCCCATTACAAACATTTATTGGCATTCATAACTCTGGCTTCTACTTTTCACACTCTGACTCAAATCATATTCATCAAATTCATTTGTTATATTCTTGTCTTAATTGCTTGTAAATCTCTGATGTGCTTGAATCATTTGTTTCTATATATTGAATTGATCCTCTAATTGTGGAGCCCAACTCTATCATCCTAGAATAGGTATGATCAGCAAAGGGGGTCTATATCTCATGCCAATCCATTTTTGCTCTCCCCTAGAGTTTATTACCTCTATTAAGATTTTCAAATTTGAGGATGCTCTCCTCATACTCCATCTTAAGTTATTGGGGTACATGACCTCTCATCTTTTAAGAGGTACTGAAAGTTGGTCCCATCTATTTACACTTGCAGCCACCACTGAATCAAAAATTTATCTTGAAAATAAATCAAAAGAAATAGCACAATCATATAAATCCTATAAATAATGCATTTTAACCTCATCATCTAACAAAGCAAAATTCAAATTTTATTTGATCAATCTAGGAATAGGAAAGGCTAGTCTGACACAGAATCTTGTAGTCTTAGCATGATTTGTATAGTCCTCAAATCTGTTTTTCCATGCTATTTGATTTTTGAATGTAGAATGTAATGCCCTCAGTTGAACTTATCCTACATGAAGGTTGATCAAAAATTTATTGTGCTTATGGTCTCCTAAAATCAAATCATGCAAATAAAATTCACAAAACAAATCTTGTTGATCAGGTTCAGCACTATAGAAAAATTTTAAAAATGTTGTTGGCTGTAAAATTTTGTAAGGAAGATGATAAGAGATCTGTAGAAGCTACCATATATAAAATTATTCAAATAAAAACAAACTATATGCAGGAGAAGGATTCCTACATGCCAAAAGAGATTCCCCCAATTTGCATGCCTCTTGCAAATTTTTTTCTAAATCTTGGACTTTAGCTTCTAATTCTTTCTTTTCATTTTTCAAGAGTTTGTTTGAAGAAGTTGCATCTTTGTTTTTATGTTTAAGTATAGAATATTATTCTTTAATTTGATGTAGTATTTGTAAGGGAGGAATAGTTGAATCACTTATTTGACAACTATGGTCAACAAATACCTTAGGAGGAGGAGGTGCAACATCAGCTACTTTGGAAGAGTTTACCAACCTTTGCAATCTTCTATTTTTCTTCTTCATATTTTCTACATATATCCAAAGATCTATTTATTCACTTTCATGTTCCTTTATTGTTTCCTCTAATTTGTGAACTTTTGTTGCATGATCAGAAGATGATGTATCTAATTTTTGCACCAACAATGAGTTGAGATGATCATTATTCTGTAATTGATTGATCAAGTCAGCAATGTCAGTTGTTTATTGTTGTTCAAGGGCTTGAGCTTGAGAAAACTACAAAATTAACTAAATAATAGAATCATTTGGATTAGATGATTCACCTTTCTCATTGGTACATATAGTTTTTGCTTTATCCATTGCAATTTCAACTAAAATAGGTGGTTATTCTACCATACTTGATTCCTCTGTTGTGTGTGGCTCTTCCTCTAGATTTAGGTCCTCCATTATGATTGGAGAGTTCCTTTTAGAAAGAATTTCTTCAATATCTATAGATGAAGGGATATTTTGATGTATGGGGGAATGAGATACTATTTTAAGACTTTCCAGAATGTCTGCAGCCTTTTGTTCATCTTTATTTGTCATAATGAGCCTTCTCATTCTTTTGGTCACTCTTTGAGCTACACTTGGTTGGCTTTCCTTCTCAAAAATTAATTCCTCAATCTTCTCAAGTTCTGTAGCAACCTTTCATCTCAATTTTCTTCTTTCTAACAAGGGAATTGGTTGTACTATAGATTCATGAGGTTCTTGTGGAGACCTTGAAAATTTAGGGATTTGAGACCTTGTGATTCTTCTTGAAGAAGAAGAAGAAGGAATTTCTATTGGGACTACAGTCTATGATTTCTTCCTTGGTGTTGTTTTCTTAGCTAATATAGCAAGTGGAGATGAGTGTTTCTATGGTAAATTTGGGGTTTCTTGTGCAGGCAAATTTAGAATTTATTGTGTTATATTGTTCTAAAATGCTTCCCAGACTTCTTATCCTTGTTGAAGGAAGTGATGTTGGATAATGAGATGAATAAGGCCATGATGCCTAAGAGTAGCATTAGGGGTTGTACACACAACTTGTAGAGCACAATATAAGAAGTATGGGAGGTTAATTTTGTATTGAGGGTTTTGTCTCCCATGCTTAAGGTGTATTAACATTTTCATGGTGTCTCCTCCTAAAAGACTGTGTTGCCCCTCATAAATGATATATTTGAGTACCCATTTGGCTACAAATTTCTAGGGTTCAAGAAGTGAATTTCTAATAATCCCTTTTGATTTTCTCTTGGAGTCTACTAGACATGAAGTCCCAGTCTGCTCATTACCATTAAACTGACTATTTAAATTACTAAATAAAATTCTACCTATAGCTCTCATTCCCTCTTCTGGAACTTATATAATTTGGCTTATAACTTGAGCTGTAATAGGATTAACAATGCCTTTCACAATTGAAAATTTAGGGGTGAGATTAGTGATGAATTCACTTACCATTGTTTCGTCAAAACCCTGAGACTTTTTAATGAAAAGTAGCTAGCCATTGGTTCTAAACACTGCCACAAAAGCTTTGTCTTTATAAAACTTTGCTATATTCTTCAGCTCTGATCTCATCTTCTATCCTATTTCTTTACATATTTATAGTCAACTCTGTTCATTTAACTCTGATTGAGGTGTAGACCAATCTTTTATTGAAATCAATAGGCAACAGTCACTGAATATTGGTAGGCAACAATTATGGAGAATCTATAGACCAGCTTTTGTTAAAGTCTGTAGAAATGAAATGGATCATGAGTTCATAGTTTGATATGATGACTTAATACAGTTAGGTGCCACATGTTTTTACAGAGTGTGCTAGCCGTTTTGTCTCATTAATACAAATTGGGTGAAATGATGACATGTCACTTTGACAGTGACAACGATTCATTACTTTATTTAAAACCTCTTTTTATGGCATTTCATTATTATCATAATTGATGACTCAATTGATTATATCAAAGTTGCGCACTTATCCATACACCTTTGGCAGCTTGGTTGTATGCTTTTTCATTATGGCATGTGTCATATCATTCTATTTTGGAAGATTCAAATTTGGGTCATCTCCGTAGAATAAGTCTTAATTAAATCAAAGATAACTAGTTAACTAATTATAGATAAATAAAATATGTCTTACTTACTTTGACCTTAGATGTATCCTTTGCTCGTCATGTGTCCTACACAAATAAGTTTGCATGGATTAATTTATTGCATGGAAATGACCAATCATGGTGACATGATGAGATTCTCTTTTTTTATTATTATTATTATTATTATTATTATTATTATTATTATTATTATTATTATTATTATTATTATTATTATAAATTTTGTTTTTGCCCTTTGGCCAACTATTGTTGGTTTTCTAGCCAAAGCCTTTTTTGCAATGCATAGCCAGCAAGCTAGTTTTTTGGGCATGCATTGTCAATAGTGTCCTTGGAAGGATTTTCACTATTGATATTTTTATTTTATTTTTTATTTTTTGCTTGTTGGAATTGAAGGATTATCAAGGAGCATGTTCATTAGAAGAAGCAGAGCTCTCCAGATCAACTACTTGATCCTTTACCTTTTGAATAATTTTTTCTTTATTGAGAGGTTTCTGATAGAGCTTCAATCTATGTCCATTGACTAACAGAGCTCTTCTACTATCATCAATAGGTATTAGCTTAACAGAGCCATTTTCATAGATCTCAATCTGATAAGGTCCCAACCACCTTATTTGTAGTTTTCCTTTGAACTATTAAAATTTAGAATCAAACAATAGTGCCCAATCTCCTTTCTAAAACTTTTATTGCTTGATTTGTGAATTATGTCAAACTTTTCTTTGATGTTGTACCAATTCAATTATTTGTAGTGATTCCATCCTTATCTCATCAAGTTGATTAAGTTGTAAGAGTCTTTCTTTTTATATTTCTTCTAATTCAATTCCTATTTCTATAGCTATTTTCAAAGTTTATAATTCAAATTTCACAGAGAATAAAAGTTTCTTACCATAAACCAATTCATAAGGTGAAAATTTAGTTGTTGTTTTCTAAGTAGTATTATAGGCCCAAATAGCTTCTGGTACCTAATCTGCCCAATCCTTTCTATTAGAATTAACAACCTTGGTTAAAATGGTTTCTAATTCTCTATTGGTGACTTCAACTTGCCCATTAGCCTACAGATGGTATGAAGATGTTTTTATGTGCTAAGTTTGATATATTTACATAAAATGCTTTATCATGTTTGATATAAACTACAGTTCTTGATCTGAAACTATCTCCTTTGGAGCACCAAATCTTTGCATGATTTTGAAATATAATAAATCAGCGACCACCTCTTTTCTAGCATGAGTTAATGCTTCCACTTCTACCCACTTGGTCACGTAGTCTGTACATACTAAGAGATATTATTTTCCTCTAGAAGGAGGATCTATAGGACCTATAAAATCAATTTCATATTTCTCAAATGGTTCTAAAACCAATTGAGGATGAGGGTGCAGAGGCATCTCTGTTGAAAGAGTAGGCTGTCCAATTCTTTGATAAGCATCATAGTGTCTGACATATCTTTTTACTTGCTGATGAAGATGAGGCCAATAGCATCCTGCTCCCAAGATTTTATGTATGGTTCTTTGAGTTGAGTAATGATCTCCTCCTAGTTCATCATGACAAACTCTAATAATATCATAAGCTTCATCATTTGTCACACACTTACAAAACACATGGTCAAGTCCATCTTTAAATAGCATTCCATTAATCCATTTAAAAGAACTTTTTTTTATTAATTTTTTTTTTCTTTTTATGAAAATTGTAGAGGAAACTTCCTTGTGGTTAGGTAATTGGCTATACCAGCAAACCACATAATTTTGATGAAATAGCAAATAGTTGTTCATATATAAAGTCATCTTCCATTGGTTCTTCTTCACCTGTAGTGTTCATTCTTGATAAGAAGTCAGCCACCACATTAGAATTCCTTAGTTTATCTATAATAGTAACATCAAATTCTTGTAAGAGCAACAACCATCTAATAATCCTACCTCCCATAATTAGTTTGTTGGTATGATATCTAATAGTTGAATGGTTTGTATAGATAAATACCTTGTAGCCTGTTATGTAGTGTTTGAATTTGTTAATTGCATAGACTACAGCTAGGAATTCCCTCTAAGTTGCGGTGTAATTTCTTTCAGCAGGTGTCATGTTTTTGCTAATATAATATATAGCATACATGTTACCCTCTTCATCTTTTTGTCCAAGGACTGCTCCTAGTGTTATATTGGAAGCATTTGTATATATGAAATGGCTTAGTCCAATTCAGTCCTCTCAATACTGGAGCAATAACAAGTTTAGCTTTGATGGTCTCAAAGACCTGCTGGTAACTATCACTCCATTCAAATGTATTATCTTTTGTAAGCAAGGCAAACATAGGGGTAGCTATTTGGCTAAACTTATCTATGAAGCATCTGTAGTAACCAACATGTCCCAAAAAACTCTTAAATTTAGTTTGTGTTTGTGGAATGGATAAATTGCAAATTATTTCAACTTTCTTTAGATCTACTTGAATGTCTTTTATCGAAATATGATGTCCTCGGACTATTCCTTTATCTATTATCAACAAAAATTTCTCATGGCTCAAATATAATTGATGTTACTCACATCTGATTAATACTCTTTCCAAGTTGGTAAGAGCCTCTTCATAAGTTCTACCATAAACGATGAAATCATCTATATATACTTCAACACAATCATTCGTAAGGTTAGAGAATATTGCCAAAACTGCTCTTTGGAAGATTGTTGGAGGGTTATAGAGTCCAAATGGAAGTACTCAATAAGTAAAAGTTCTCCAAGGGCATGTAAATGTGGTTTTATCTTGATCTTTAGCTGCTATTGTTATCTGGTTATACCCACTAAATCCATCTAGGAAAGAAAAATATCTCTTTCCTACCAAGTTGTCAATAACTTGATCAATGAAAGGTAAAGGAAAGTAATCTCCATGTCAGGATTAGGAGCACAATTGATTACCTTGTATAAGCAACTAAACATGGAATTTAACCAGAAGTAACAAGTAACAAGAAATCAGAAACAACACAAAATTTGAGAGACAATACAATCTTGTATTCAACTCATCCAGAAAGAAAATACAATAAAGAAGATGCCACACTCTTCTCACACCTCTAAGGCTTCTCACACCTCTAGGACTCCTAGTAATTCTCGATCAAGATTTTTCTATCTCAATTACAGTCACAACAATCAACTCAAACACAGAGTTGTTCACCTCCACCAGTCAGTAACAATACTGCCAGTACATAAGTACTCAAAGTACTTCAAGTAGATCTTCCTTAAACTTGCAACAACCTATAAATAAAATGATCTTACTTACCATGTAGATCTAACATGATCTTGTACAACCTGCAGATCAACCTGGTTTTGCACAACTGCAAAACTTAGATCTTACAATCGAAAAGGATCTCTTCCTTGTCCTTAATTACAATATAGCCCCATGAGTCTATTATATAGATCCCATGCAAACAATAATTAGACTTATAATTACAATAATTAGACACGTAGACTCAAGACTAAAATTAGTCTTTTACATGCAAACAAATTGTTTGTCTAAAATAAGACCAGTTATAGAACCGCATGCAAATGCATGCACACACAAGCTACCGACGTCAGCGCCTGTTTGATCGCTGTCGGCCGACCCATAACCGATGTCAGTTTTTGTGAACACTAAAGATGACTGACGTTGATTTCTCTTCCAAAGTTGGTTTCTCTATAACTCAGTAACCTCCTCCATGTTTGCATCAGTGAAGCTTTTAGCTCCACAACCTAAAATCCTCCCACTTGGAGATAAATTGTTGCACCTATACCTGTACATCATCTAATTTTCTTTCCTAGCTTGTATCCCTCTTCAAGTTCAATCTTGAAGACCAACCACCACACAACCTATGGTGTTACGCCTGTCATCAAATCCCCTGCCACATCTGAATCTACATACCCATGTAGAGAAGTGCTTGACCCTGCATAGCATGTATACCTGTTGTTGGTCCCTCTCAGATACTTGAGAATCCACTGAACAACTTTCTAGTGCTTCTTTCTCAGATTGACCCCAAACTCGCTGACAACACCCACTGCTTGGGCAAACTCAGGTCTAGTACATACCATGCACTTAACCTCATTATGTGAATTGGGACACTATTCTGTGAACTATCCATCCATAGGTGTGCAAATTGGTTTTGCATCTCGCATCTTGAACCTTGCCACTGCCTTATTCACACAAACATCTGGAGACAAAATCAACTTGTGACCTTCCATGTCTCTAGACATACTCATGCCAAAGAATCTTGCTGCTCCCAAATTCCTCATGACATACCTCTGAACTAACTTTACCTTTAGCTCAGCAACTCCCTGCATGTGTGACCCTGCAACAAGCATACACACCACATATAGTAACAAGATAATGTAGCTAATATTATCCAACTTGGTAAGTAAACACAATGGTTAAACCTCCATTGTCCTGCAGCTAGCTCAAGACCATATACCATGGCCTTCCATCTCACATGTCCATTCTCTCTCTTCTTTAACCTAGGAATCTATTCGTCTCTCAGTGCTTTCTCTCTGGCTAGCAACTCTACCAAATCTTCCATTTGGTTCTCATCCAAGGAATCAAATTCCTCATTCATGCCATGTTCCCAATGTTTCCTAGATTCTACCTGCTCTGCTCCTTTAAAACTTCTTGGTTCTTGACCATCAGTGAGCAACAAGTAATCTAAAGAAGGGGAATAATGAATTTGAGGCTTACTTACCCTTTTAGTCCTCCTCATGAGCGTTTGAGACTCCTTGATAGCTTGATGTCTGCCCAAAATTTATTCTAACAATGACCGACCTCAGTCACCCCTCAGTCTGCATCTGATCGACATCAGTTCCATGCGACTGACCTGACTGCCGACGTCAGTTCCTTGACTAATGCAGGTAGCAACTTGCCCGACACCACTAACTTTGATCTGCACATGACCGACGTCAGTACCTACTTGATCGATGTCGATTCCACCTGACTGACATTGGTAACTATGTTTACCTGTGAGTGATGACTTTTTACTTGTGAGCTTACTTTGAATCAAACCCTTGTTTAAACTACCTTGCTCAAAAAAATTCAACCCTTATGATTGATTTCTATCTGTCATCTTCTCCTTGAACACCAAGGCTTTCCTGTTCTTGTCAAAAATATTAGATTTCCTCTTTGTCCAATAGACTCGATCTTTTCTTGTAGCATGTGTTTCAAGAAATCTCACTTTCTTCTGTTGCTTACAGAAATCTCTATCTATGCTTTTCGGATCTGAACTCTTACCCTTTGACTCAAGAACATGCATCCCCTTCTTATTCATGTGACCAAGCTTACGAAGCCACATCTTTGAATCTACAACTGAAGTAGATAAACTAGAAGGAGAATCAGTAATACAAGTAGATAGATAAAGAGTACCTACTTTCTTACCTCTTGCTAAAACAAGTGCACCCTTGGTAACTTTCCAAGAGTCTACTATGAGAGTTACTGTGCATCCCTCATCACCCAACTTTCCTACAAAAATCAAGTTTTGCTTTAGGACTGGGACATGCATGACCTCTTTCAACACTCATGTGTTGCCCGTCTGCAATTTCAGCTACACTTTCCCTTTCCCAACCATTTGACAAGGCTTACCATCCCCTAAATAAATCTCTTCAAAGTCTCCTTGGACATATTCATGGAAAAATTCTCTATTTGTGATTGCATGAAAAGAGGCATCAGAATCTAAAACCCAAGATTCTACTTTATCTAAGGAACATACAAGAGTATCATGTGCAATAATACCTGCAACAACATCTGCTTCTTCATTTCCTTCATGCTGATCTTCTTTCACCTAGCAATCTTTCTTTATGTGCCCTGCCTTTCCACATTTCTAGCAGATTACTCTGCCATTCCTGGATTTGGATCTCCTGCCTATCTTTGACCTTGATTTCCCTTGCTTGATCTTCTCTCTTTGCCTTCCCCTACTTTCAACACTTAAAGCATTCCCTAATGATTCACCTGTGTTTTTTCTGTGAATTTCTTCATTCAAGATTACACTAACAACATCATCTACTTTCAAGATATTTGAAGCAGACGCAGTATTACTTACTACCATTACCAAACTTTCTCAACTTTTAGGTAATGAGCACAAGATTAAGAGAGCCTTAATTTCATCATCAAAAATAATATTGACTGAAACTAACTGATTTACTAAACCATGGAAACCACTAAGATGACTATGTACCGATCCACCATCCAACATTTGCAAATTAAATAACTGCTTCATAAGAAATACCTTATTCAAAGCTGAGGGTTTTTCATATAAATTTGCCAAAAATTCTATCAACTCTACCATTGTATTAGCCTGTGATAAGCTGGAAATCACAGACGATGCAAGGCTCAACCTTATAGATCCCAGAGCCTTCCAATCAAGAACCTTCCATTCTTCATCTTTCATATCTGTGGGTTTGCATGTAACCCCACCCAACGGTAAGTACAAATCTTTTTGATATAGATAATCTTCTATTTGCATCCTCCATAATTGATAATTTTTGCCGTTAAATTTTTCCATTCTAAGCTTACTTTCTTCTGTCATTGCTATACTTCCACTCAATCAGAAACCCCTGAGAGTGACTTGTAATCAACAAACACTTAACACACTCTGAAACCAAGGTGTTAGTAAACCTACTCTTGCAACCCTAGCTCTGATACCACTTTGTCAGGATTAGGAGCACAATTGATTACCTTGTATAAGCAACTAAACACGAAATTTAACCAGAAGTAACAAGTAACAAGAAATCAGAAACAACACAGAATTTGAGAGACAATACAATTTTGTATTCAACTCATCCAGAAAGAAAATACAATAAAGAAGATGCCACACTCTTCTCACACCTCTAGGACTCCCAGTAATTCTCGATCAAGAGTTCTCTCTCTCAATTACGGTCACAACAATCAACTCAAACACAGAGCTGTTGTTCACCTCCACCAGTCAGTAACAATACTGCCAGTACACAAGTACTTAAAGTAATTCAAGTAGATCTCCCTTGAACTTGCAACAACCTACAAATCAAATGATCTTACTTACCATGTAGATCTAACATGATCTTACACAACCTACAGATCAACCTAGTTTTGCACAACTGCAAAACTTAGATCTTACAATCAGAATGGATCTCTTCCTTATCCTTAATTACAATATAGCCCCATGAGCCTATTATATAGATCCTATGTAAACAATAATTAGACTTATAATTACAATAATTAGACACGCAGACTCAAAACTAAAATTAGTCTTTTACATGCAAACAAATTGTCTGTCTAAAATAAGACCAGTTCTGGAACCGCATGCACACATAGGCTATCAACGTCGGTGCTTGTCTGACCGTTGTCGATCAACCCATAACCGACGTCAATTTCTATGAACACTGAAGATGACCGACATTGGTTTCTCTTTCGAAGTTAGTTTCTCTATAACTCAATAACCTCCTCCATGTTTGCATCAGTGAAGCTTTTAACTCCACAACCTAACACTCCAAGTGTTACTTTGTTCAATTCTCTATAATCTACACATACCCTTAATTTTCCATTTTTTTGGGCATAATTACCAGAGGTAAAACCCACTCGCTGTCTAAGATGGGGTAAATAAATCCAACTTTCAATAACTTTTGAATTTCTATTTTGACTATTTCTTTTAATATTGGGTTTATTCTTATTTGTGGTTGTCTGACCGGTTTGATAGATTCTATGTAAATGTGATGAGTACATATGCTGGGGTGAATTCCTTTCATGTCGATATAATCCCAAGTAAAATCCTTGGTATGTCTTTTCAGTACTTCAAAGAGTTGATCTTCCTCTTCATTTGTTAACCAACTATTGAAGTTCAAAATCTTTCCAGGTAATACCATGATTGGTTTTGTACTTGGGTAGTTGGATTCTATTTGCTTAAACTCACTAATCAATGAGTTTAGAGGACATGGATGAGGAAGTAGCTTATGAAACATGGTTATATTATCAACAAACTCTTTTCTAGGAGGAATCAGTCTTGCTAAAAAACAATGGAATGCATCTAAGAAATGAGTTTGTTGTTGTTTTACCAATTTTCACACACTTTTCTGAATCACTCCATGATCCTATGATTAAGAAACAATAGAAGAAGTAGAAGTGAAGGTTTCAAAATATTCTATCTGACCCAAGAATCTTAAACTAAGTTAGTCTGTAGTTTCTAGACTGGTAGAGTCTGTAGCTTTTGGATTGGTAGAGTTCGTAGCTTTTAGACTAGTAGAGTTCGTAGCTTTTGGACTAGTAGAGTCCATAGATTCTGGGTATATGTCTCCATTCAATTTTTTTAAGTGTTTTTTAACTATGATCATAGTTAATGAGGAAATATTATTTAATGTGTTGTCTGATTCATCCACCCAAAGTTCTTGTATGCAATTTATTGATGGTTTTGTAGGAGGATACAAAGAGATGCATTTGGACTTTATCCCATTAGAAATGGTCATGTCTCCTGACCTATAATTAATCAATACTACTACAGTAGCCAACCATGGTCTACCTAGGATTATGGGATATCCTAGATTCTTTGTTTTGGGTTGCAAAACTATGAAATCTACTAGATACTCCCAAGACTCTATTAGTACTTCAACTTTTCTATAATCCCTTCTAGTTTCATTACAGACTAATCTACCATTTGAAGAATGGTAGTTGTGGGTTGCATTCTCATAAGAGATCATGCATGGAGAGTATTAGTTGTCATAACATTAATTTTTGCTCCTAAATCTATCAAGACATTAGGAATTTCTTTACCTTCGATTGTGACTGTGATCACTGGGCTTCCCGGATCTACATATTTTGGAACTAATAGTTTTCCTACTAATAAATTAGTAACTTTTCCATCAATATGAATGGTTCTTGGATATTTTGATTTCCTCCCAGGTGTCTTGATACAAAGGTTTTTGATGATCTCAATAGCTTGTAGAAGGGGTACCTCAATATTGATCTTTTTCAACTCATAGATCGAGTTTTATTCTGATTTAATATCAATTTTTCTTAATCTTTCAAGAAAAAGAACTACTAGGGTAGTAGTTTTTTCTTTGTTTACTTCAGGGCTCATTTTGATTTTAACATCTTCAGTGTTTAATTGAGATTATTCCATCTTTTCATTTTCATTAGGTATCTCAGAAATGAGAACTAGAGTTTTTTGTATAGTTTTCCCTGATCTCAAATGTATGTCCGAACACTCAATAGCTCCAACATTGATTATTTCTTCTTGTTCATTAACATAAACATGTGTTGATTTTTTATTTTTTAGATTTGCTATTGGTTATGCAGGCATTGAGGGTTGATTGATTTATCCTTGTTACTGAATCACTAGGGGTGGCATAATAATTTGTTGTTGAAGTGGTCTTCTTGGTTGGGTGAATTATCATTATGGGTTCCACTGTTGATTTCATTATTGATATGGTTGTGGCATCCATTGTTGTTGTGGTACCTATTATTGTTATGGATGTGGCACCATCCATGAAGGTGTTGGCATCCAATCTTGTCCTACCCATGGATTTTGAATTGATAGAATTTGGGGTTGATTCCAAAATAGTGAAGGAACTGAAATATTATATGGTGCCATCCATGGATTAATTGGATTCCTTACATTAAACTTTCCTTGAGCCTAGTTTTGTGGGGCAAAGTTTTGTCTCTGAATATAATTTACTCCTTCAATGGATTGGACTTGTGTTTTTATTTGATTCTTTAAAATAGGCAGAAGGGTACAATGTTTGGTATCATGGTATTTTGCATCATAGATCCCACATGATGAAACATTAGTTCTATCTAGGGGGCAGTCTCTAAGGGCATGTTTCTATCTACACTTAGGACAGTAGATTGCTAAGGGTTCTATTGCATTTGCCTTAGCTTGAAGGCCATCCAAAGTACTATTTAGTGTAACTAGGATATCTGTCTTTAGATTAGCAAATTCTTCCATTAACTTACCCACTTCATTAGATTTCCCAAATCTCCCTTTCATAATTCTAGGTTTTATTCGAGAGTAGTTAGTACAAAGCTCAGAAATATGATCGAAAGCCAACTTATTTATATCTCCACCTCTGATCAGATTTAAGGCATCTCTAGTGTCTTCGTCCAACCCTTTCAAGAAAACTAATTTCTGAACATCTTCAGTGAGTGGATAATTGCTTCTTTTATGAGTGAACATGAATCTATCTAAATAATCCTCTAAAGATTCATCTTTATTCTATTCAATTTTGAAGAAATCTTCTTTTCTTTCTTTCACTTAATAGTAATCTTGATATTTATTCAAAAAAATTGTTTCCATGTCATCCCATGTTCTAATAGAATCACCAAATAAACCCATGAACCATCTCATGGCTACATCTTTAAGTGTAGAAGGAAATAGTTTTAATTTCTGGCCATTTGTTGTGTAATCATAGGTTTGACATAGCACCTTAAACTCAAATAGGAATTGATCAGGATCTTTTGTAGATCTTCCCCAGAAATTTGGTAGATTAGCTGGTGAAATATTTTTCATGGGGGTTTGATTATTAGAATCTGTAACAATAGGAAATGAGAAAGTCCTTCCTTGTGCAAATTTTTGATTTTGTTGGAGAGCCATTTCTTCTTCTGATGATGTTTCAAAGTTGGGATGATCTTCCCACTGAATATTTGTGGTATTAGTTATGGGTTGTTTAAAATTTTCAAAAAAAAAATCAGTTACGGATTTTTGAAATGTTTTTTCTAAATCCTTGGCAACTTCTAAATAGTGTCTTCCTGTAAGAGATTGATCTTGAGGAATTTTTCCTATGGGGTTTGCTTATGGCAATGGCCTAGTTTCTATCCAAGTTTCAAAAGATTCTTGTAGATGGGTTTCACTTGTAACTTCTGGTTCATTACTCAAATATATTGAAAGAGTGTCAACTTGTGTTCTTGGTGGAAAATTTGGGATGAATCATCCCTTAGAATCTCTAGGATGGTACATCAATTTATTGAATTCTTTTTTATGGTATTTTATGGGTTTTTCTATATTTCACTCTAGACCAATAATTATTACATTACTAACACCTTGTGATCCCCGACAATGATGCCAAAAATGATGAGTGTCATTTAACTCCTCATTTAATCAATATTCAATTGATGTCTTATCAACCAGGGCCAGTGTCCAAAGCCGTCTGCAGTAAGGTATGGGATGGTAGATCTAGAAAGTTGCTTATGGGGGTGTTTGATTGTCCAATTCTAACTTTGAATAAAGAAATAAATGTGTCATAAACTACGTGATTCACTCTTTTGCTAAAAAGAAAGAAATCAAATCAATCCACTCTTTTGTTGAAAGTAAAAATCACACTCATATTTACGCTTGCAGGGAATGTAAAATCATACTCTTCACTGACAAAAGGAAATTTGTTTCACACATTTGCTATAAAAGAAAATACACATTGTTTAGAAAGGAAATGACTTTGGAATAAGAAAATGTTTTTTCAACAATGAATTTATTTTGATGTTTTTATGAATAAATGTAAATATTAACAAGATTCTAATTAATTATAACAATGAATTAGTAAAACATAACATAAATACCGTACATAGTTTCTGGTTCCAAGGAGAGTGGGCCCTTGCTCCTCTCGGACTCATGGACAAAGATTAATCAATGCTAGAAATTAAAGTATTAATTCATAAAACTAAAATGATTATAATCTATTTGAAACATGTAATATGCTTGTACAAATATTTTTCTCTATTATCTGCTCTCTATCATCTGATATCTATTATCTATAGTATATGAAAATCTTATATTTTATACTAATATAATCAAATCAAAATAGGATGCAAAGGAATAGGATTCCTTGGTCAATCCATTCATCCAAAGATAGGAGATTGGATTTCTAAGAGATCCAATTATTTCGATAAAATAGATATCCTATCTTATAATAATCTTAAGATCCAAATATATATACAACTTTATCAAAAGCAAATCCTACAAAATAGTAGGCGGTTATTTTCTTTATTTGATTCTAAATGGAATGATTCTCTCTTATCCTATATGGCTACTATTTTCCCCATTTGTAGGTTTGTCCTAACAGAATTCTTGAAATTGACCCTGTAGAGTCGGGAAGAACGAACCTGCAGAGTTCGTAGAAATAAGCCTACGAAGTCTGTAGAAACAAGCATATAGAGTCCATAGAAATAAGCCTACAAAGTCCATAGAAATAAGCCTATATAGTCCATAAAAACAAGCCTGTAGAGTCTATAGAAGCAAGCCTACGGAATCCATAGTTCTGTTGGATGAAGATCAAAATTGTACATTCACTATACATCGCCTGTGTCTTTTTCCTGTGCATTCTTCACAACAAAAATCACTAAAATATGCTATGTATTAGACATTAATGACAAAGTAAAGGTTTAGTCTTCGGTTCAATATAAACAAGAAAAATATCTATTTTCCATGTAATAGCTATCTAACAATCTAATATTTGCATAAGATAATATCCTTCGAGAGATGAATTGAGGGAAATAACATGTCAATAATGAGCCATATTCTGAGCTCATCATGATCATGTGCATGATTGGACATTTATAAGATATGAACAAGTGTGTGATTGACCACTTTAGTCTACCCATATGTTTGAGGATGAAAAGTCATTGACTAATCTAGTTGTGTACCCATAAAATCCTCCAATGTTTGTCAAAAGTGGTTCACAAAGCATGGATCACGATCAGAGATGATAGATATTGGCAGCCCAAAATGAACCCAAACATGGTTAAAGAATGATTACATAGTGCCAACTACATCAATGTCTTTTCTATATGTGACCATGATATCCAACTTTAAAAATTGATCCACTACAATGAACATAACATTATGTTGTAATCTCATTACAGGCAATCCAGTCATGAAGTCCATGTTCATAGATTCCCATGGTTTAGATAGAACTGGTAAAGGTGTGTAAATTCCTAGCTTCTTATTCATATGCTCAATGATATAACAAGGAATGCAATACTTGATGTGGTACTCCATGTCTGTGTACATGTGCGAGCAGTAGAAGTGTGACTATAATGCAGTTAGAGTCGTTGTCACACCAAAGTGCCCTGAGGTCTTAGTGTAGTGCACCTCCCATATGAGTTGTTGGAGAGGTGCATCAGAGGGAAAATAGATATGTCAAAACTTGTAGAAAATTTATTCAGACAAGTAGAAATTCTAAACTTGTGTACCTTATGCAAGGCTAGTGTAAGTTATTATGAAGTCCTGATTAGCTGAGTAGAAAAGAACCCAGTCTATGAAATTATGGTCCCAAGTGTCCAACACTATGATAAGTGTGTGAACTAGGGATCATATAAGGCAATTAGAATCCTTGTTTTCCTTCCCTTTCTTATGCTTTATCATGATATGGAACTACTATAGGTAAGTCATCCATTTCATGTGGTGTGTATTTTCCAACTTGTTTTGTAACTACAGGAACTGAAGTGGTTTGTGGTCTGAATGAACAATTGTCTCCTTCTCAAGAATATAGTGTTACCATTTCTTAATTACTTTCACAATAGCAAATATTTCCTTCTCATAGGTGGAGTACTTTTACACTATGTCATTAAACATCTCAGAGTGGTATGCGATCGGATGTCCATGCTACATGAGCATGACACTAAGTGCATAGTTAGATGCATCGATGTGAATTTCAAAGGTTTGCATAATTTTGAGCATTGTGAGAAAGGGCACTACATAAAGGCATAGTTTGATTTCCTCAAAAGTGAATTATTGTGCATGTATCTATTCAAACTTGGCTTTGACATGTGTGAGCTAATTAAGATCCCAAGAGATGTGCAAAAAACCAAGGATGAACATGTGGTATAAGTTATCAAGTCCAAGAAAACTTCTCAATTCTATGAGATAACATAGAATAGGCCAATCTTGGATCACTTTGATATTATTTGGATCTCTACTCAAATGTCAATGTGATCAATTATGTGTATAGGCATTAGATCTATGCCATGCCAAAGGTACGCTTCACTAAGTTGGATTATAACTTGTGTTAGCATAAAGTGTCTAAGATGCATGAGATGTGGTCCATATGCTCCTCCCAAGTCTTGTTGAAGATGAGAATGTCATCCAAGTAGATGATGATGGAATTCAAGAATGGCTTGAGTAGATCATTCATCAAGCACATGAAATTGGTTAGTGCATTGGAGAGGCTAAAATGCATGACCAGCCATTATTATACAATCCTTCCTGAGTCTTAAATGTTATATTTTAGATGTCTTCAAGATGGACTGGAACCTAATGATAACCTAAATCCAAGTCAATCTTTGTGAAGTATTATGCACCTTAGAGCTAGTTTAGAAGGTTATCAATGCATGATAGTGGATATTGATTCTTCATCCTTATTTTTTTGAATGCATGATAGTCTATGCAAAGTCACCAAAACCCATCCTTCTTGGGTACAAGGACTATCGGACTCCTGTAAGGTGAAGAGTTAGGCCTGATATTGCCCTAATCAAGAAGCTTTTGAATCTAATGTTGGTCTTCATCATTCTTTCAAATTGATCTAAGATAGAGGGGGATATTTAAAAGAGGTGATCCAAGGACCAAATCAATGTGATGTTTACTATGTAGTGTATTAGAAGGCCTTCAGGTTATGTAAAGATTTTGTTACTCTACTTTAGTAGCTTATCAATATATTATTGCTATGATGATGTGCAAGTGTTACACACTACTAGGGTACACTTTAGTTTTGGTTACATAGTTGTATCAAGGCAAACCATGAGTAACATGAACTTCTATGCATTTGAGATAAGCTTACGACATTGCTTGGTAGAGACCAAGGGGAATTTGGTCATGGGCGTTGACTTAAAAAGGTTGTAGAAGTGATGTTAAACATGAATAGTACAAATTGTGTCTTGGATTAATATGTAGATTCATGATCATACAAATATGGACTCCTTATTAAGATGTTATGGACCTTCAGAGGTGTGATGTCATAAGTGACGTTGTCCTCTATAGGCTTGACTTTATACTAAAAAGTGCATTGCCACCAAACCTGTATATTTTTCCCTTGTTAGAACGAGCATAAAGAGTATGGTTTTGGATGTGCAATAGTGGAAATACCAAGGTGATGACCTATGGATTGCATAATGATCTTCTTCTAGTTTCCATTATCAATGATGGCATGCAAAGGTTGACCATTGACCCAAAACTTAGTGTGGAAGAGATGCTCCCACTCTTCACAGATGTCAATCATAGTGGTGTTGGTGCTCATACAAGAGGCATCTAGGCTAATGTCATCTATAGATGTGGTTCTTGATGTAGATTGTGTGAGTAGTGATTGTTTCATGCAACATTCAAAATCATCATGAGTGGATAAATAATGGTGACATCACCATTTATCACCAGACTTCTTCTTCTTACCTTTGTTTGAAGAAAAAGGCACTAGAGTATTTGAGGGTTAATTAGTATTCTGATGTTGCTCTCCTTCATGACAAGTGTTTTATTATTTTTACATATAAAGTTGTGATGTGGAGTTGTGTGAAGGTTGGGCTTTGTGCATTGTATTGGATGAAGAGGTGACACGTTGATTCATCTTTGTCTTTGGATTCAATCTTTATAGTGTTGTGGCATGTTTGCCCCAAAGTATCAGAAGTAAAGAACTCCATCTTCATGTAGATATAAGGTGAGATTCCACTAATGTACTTCAACACCTTATGTTGTTCTTTCAAGTTCTCATGTAAGTGCACAGATTAGTCATGGAAAATGTTGGTGTAGTCTTCCATGGACTAATCTTTATGCTAGTGTAGTTGTTATAACTTGATGTATTCATCTTAAAAGTGGCATAGAGGGTAGTATTCTTCCTTCAATGTGTCAACAAAAGTCTTCTAGGATTCAATTGTAATAGACTCTTGTACACGCTACACACTAAATCTCTCCTACTAGTGAATAACTAGTATGGACATCTTCAATAATATGAAGGTGATCTTATCAACATCGATGAAAGAATTGACTAAGAAGTATGCCTCAAGTTGTCAAACCCTTCCATCTAATGCTTTGGAATTAATCTTGCCTTCGAACAGAGGGATGTTGACATTGAATTGAACTTTGAAGTGGGTATGATGTTGAAATTTGTTGAAAAAACTATGGAGGTGTGGCAGAAGGCATCAAATTGAGTTGTAACATCAATTCATAGAAGTGGCCAAAAAATTTAGTGCATTATACCTCCAATGCATTGGAAAAAAGCTTTCGTAGCTCAGAGGATACCTTAGGTTGTTTTTGGGCACCATGCATATTTATTTTAGTACAATGTTCTTCCAGATATTCTAAAATAGAACCAATTGACAAACCTTCCTTCTTGAGTTGTGCTTACATGTTTATAGGCATATAAGGAATATAACTTTTTAGCTCTGATATCAATGATCCACACCATGGGGTCCAAGACCAAACATGCAAGGGACAATGAAATTTTGGTTGTGTAGAGTGAACAGACAAGCTAATTCAGAAAGAAATAACTAAACACATGCATTGGAGTTGAAGTCTTACTTGCAGGAAGTGCAACTTCTATTCATTAGTAGAGAATAGGGAAAATTAAAATAATAATATATAGTGCATGTTTTATAGAGTAGATATACAGAGCATGTTATCTATGTTATGACTATGTGGATCATCAACCACAGGACAGTTGTGTATGTTACATACTTATACAAATAGAATACAAGAGTAGTTACAACCACTATCAATTACCTAGAAGACATTTGCATTAGTTCATCTTCTAGGATGGATGAGAGTTGGTGAACCCCTTAGAACACATGGCCGAGGTGAGTTGACATGTGAATGTGTTATAAAATCTAAAAATCCAGTGAGGCACATAGAATTATGAGTTGTAGTACAAGATTGTGAAGTGCACGAGTCTAGAAACTATAGAGTGCATAAAATTTGGTAAGCTAGCATAGAACTTGTGCATTTTGTGAGCCAATGAGGCATGTGGGTCTGCAAGCTACAATGTAAAATTGTCATACATGCAAGGCTATGCGTAATGGCATAAAACTATGAAGTACATTGTACTTAAGGCATGAGAAGCATAGATTTTGGTGAGAAAGTGCATGACTTGTGCGGTATGCAGAACTATGAGTTATGTATGGGTGGTTAGTGTATAGAAGTTTATGATATAGTGTGAGACTTGTACATATGACTTAGACCTATGTAGTAGAATGAATGAGGAGTAAACTCCACTGCATGGGAATTGTGCATGGATCATTGTGATTCTTATTGTATAATTCTATGATCTAGTCATCATTGGTAGCTCAGTGAAGACGATTGATGTAATAAATAATGATCTCAAGTGATCATTCAACATGGCAAATCTTGGGCTATTGTACTAATGTCTTGGTTTGGAGGTATGGCAAAAGGGACATCACATCTCAGTATCTAAAAATAAATCTGCCAATACCATGCTCGATAAATTTTTGATAAGGGATTGTAAGAATATTACAACACCCATGCAGACAAGATTTTGGCTATCTCATTCAGATTTGTCACTGCCAGTAAATTCCACTCTTTATCATCAGTTGATTAGAAGTCTCATTTACTTAAATTACACTAGGCCAAATATCAACTATGATACCCATTATCTTTCACAATTCATGCAAGAACCAAAGGTGAGTAATTGGAAAGAAGCAAAGTGAATATTGAGATATATTTGAGGTACTATTGAGCATGATCTATAATATAAAAGAATGATCAATTCTTCTTGATAGGATATACAAACATAGATCATGTAGGTTCTATTTATGACATGAAATCTACATATGGATTTGTTTTCTTTCTAGGATATGATCCTATATCATGGTGGAGTAAGAAGCAAAAATTTGTTTCTCAATATTACACTAAAGTAGAGTATTGCGTATAAAATGAGTTGTAAAACATGATCTATATGGTTTGACAAATGAGTTATAAAACATGATCTATATGGCATGAGAAATGAGTTCACATTATTAGAGTTAGATGAAACGAATGTTAAAACTGACTTTCTCTAGCACTCTGAACATAATGGAAATGTTTGACACACAGAAAATACTCAAACAAAAATTGGTTAAAAATATCTTCTATGAAACTCCATATATGTAGATATGCAACTGGTACATGAATCTAACTGAAGGAATGAACCGAATCTAACCAAAAGAGATGGGAAATGAGAAGAACTTCTCATAGAAGCTTAAGAAGAGATAGAAAAATATTATTTCCACTTGAAGCTTGCTAAAGATTGATGCTTTGGAGTTAATGAAACTCATCCTCTACTCTTTCTCCTCTTGATCTTCATAACAACTGAAATTTGAAAGTGATATGGATCTCCTCTCAAACACTATAATTGATCTTCTCAGGGATACTTGCTTTGATACCATATCAAATTAACATAGCTCTAATACCATATTAAATTAACATAGCTCTAATACCATATTAAAAATGGAAACATAGCCCATGCATATCCAACATAGACACCATCAATATAAAGTATTCAAACAAGAGAGATATTCACCAATAAAAACACACTGTATTAACTATGTGTAATATACAATGTATGTGTGCAACTAACAATGGTTGCACTAAAACAATGAGGATAACTAGTGCATTTAGTAATTATGTGAACATAATAAATCACACATTGGTATCAAATCTACATAAGGTGGACTCCACATCAAGTGTGAGTACGACACATTCAAACATTATGAATATAATAGATAAGTTTTTCAATTAAAAACAAAACCAAAAAAGATTGAGGAGATGATGAAGGTGTATTTCTAAAAATTCCTTGAGTTGGGTCATTTGTGGAATAACATGAGAAAATTTTAGAAAATATTATTCCAACGAATGGATGACAAGGCCACCCGTGAAACACCTGAGAAAAATGGTTCATAGAAGTTTTGAGTCACTTTGATTAGCCTTGTTCTTAGGTGACATAGAAAGTATTCATTTATTATGATCGATTAAGAATTTAAGAGTAGAGTTTTTATTCAAAATGTGTTGTACATTTGAATGTTTTACATTTCTTATAGACTATACACTTTGTCATGATTTAGGGTTCAAGGCATTATTTTTACTAAGAAGTATATGAGGCCAGAGGCCCCCATGTAGGGGTTGAGGTGTGTGAGTCCCTAGGAATTTGTTTTTTAGGCCTTTATGGGAGGTTATGTGTTTAATTTATTTGGTAGATTAATTAATTAGATGAGTAAGAGGCAAGCAACTATTATAATTTCAATTATAGAAGGTGATTACATGGAAACTAATTAGGGAGTTATATGGTTACATAGGTGGTGCTCAAGTGTTGGCTTCTTACAAAAACTTATAAGGATAGAGTGATACTCAAAGTACAATCTATTTATAAATAAATCTATATATCATGCTCAATTGAAGCACATCAATTTGAAATATTATTTTATTAGAGATATAGTTGAAGACATGAATTTTTTTGGAGAAGGTTGATACTTTGAAGAATTTTGTTGACTCATTGATGGAGTCTATCGATATTTGAGAAGTTTTCATGATGTAAGAAATTAATGTGCATCACAATTGATTTAATGTATGTGTGTCCCTTTATGCAAAATATTCAACAAGTGAGAGAATGTTGGAAATGTGTTGTATACTTTGCATGTTTTATACTCCTTATATATTATACATCCTACCACGACATTACATTTCCTTTGTCTTTATGGATGGTTTCAGCATTGTATAAGTGATTTTGGCCTATGATTATATATCCATTGTCTTGTAATAATACTTAGTGATGATGTGCCTATAAATATATGCACTTGGATTAGGATTAATCAAACTATAGAGAAATATATTATTGTATTGCGAACCATTGAATTAATATAATGAATGAGTATTTGATTTTGTTTTATTACGATCCATGTTAAAAGTTGGTCTGATGAACCCAGAGTCTCCAATAGTGTTTCATTGTTTTGACTAGGGCTTCATTGCAGAACAAAGGATGACTTGTTGATAGGGGCTTCTTGGCAGACTCTCTCCTCAAGAGTCTCTCCTAATTTGGTCAGCCATTGAAGGGGCTCTTTCTGCATTAAAAAAACAAAGAAGATAAACCAAAATGCATGGATGGATGTGGATGTTGACCCTTTAGAGACGTGATGACGTTGGACTCACAACAAATGCACAATCTTAAAAAATGACTCTAATGGTTCCAATGACCCCAAACATCAGCAAGAAGGTAAGGCTTTTGAGTTTCAACTACCTAATGAGTTTTTTGAAAATTGTATGGATATTTCCCATCGTACAGTTGTTCTATTTTTATTATAGGCATACCTTATGAAAGTAAATTCTATAAGTGGACATGCTAGGTCTAGGAGGATTCCAGGGGGTAAAAAATAGACTCTATAGGAGGTTTAGGTAGAGGGTAGGTTTTTGTTCTTTTTGCCTCCTCTAAATTTTCCAAGGCAGCCCTTCAATATGGCTCATGGGTTATGTGTGGTCAAGTATGTTATCTTCAGGGTTGGAAGCTCAACTTTCACCCTGAAAGACCATCTCACTCACAGTATCCTATGTGGGTAGAATTTCCCTTCCTTAACCTAGCTGTCAAACCCTTTCTTCATGAGCTTGCTAGTCATCTAGGTAATGTCTTGTGGTGTAAAAATGATAAAGACAATTTTTTTGGCCTTAAAAACCATCCTAGAGTTTGCATTGAAATGGATCTTTCACAAGCTCTGCCCACTTCTGTTCAAATTTTTAGCCCTAACTTTACACAATCACAACCTATGGTTTATCTTTAAAAACCTAACACCTATTTCTACTGTCAAGAAGATGGTCATTTAATATGTGACTGTCCTAAACAAAAACTCAAGAAACAACAAATTGATGAGCTTTTAGCCAAGGCTTCTACCACCCACTCAACCCCTCTAAAATGACACTCCTCTACCCCTAGCCCTCACTTGTAAAAAAATGACACTCAACATCTCTCTGTTCATGCATCACCTAAATATGTTTCAAAAACTCAAGTTAATGATATTCACCTTCCTGATAATTGGAAGTCTGTTGGGAAACATACTAGATCAAAAAGTAGAGGACCCAAGCGTGCCTCTAAAGAATCAAGGTCTAGGGTTGGGGACTCACTTAAAGTGACCAAAGGAAGATCTGAGGGTGAAGGGAGATCTCGTTCAACAAAATGTGTAGTTCAATAGGTATCTCTATCTCCCAGCCCTAATCTTGATTATAATCGATTTTCCTTACTTGCTCATACTGAGGTCGAGCAGCCTCCTGTTGGAAGTAAACCATGAAGCTCATCCTTCTTTCATGTATTGTTTGAGGGCTTACCCTCCTTGAATGAAAATTTCATGTGAAAAGGGTGCTACAAGACTATCTTTCTAAAGTAATATTCCTACAGGAGGTTAAAGTTAGAGGCTTGTCTCTATTGTTCAACCTACATTGTATAGACAAACACCTCTCACCCTGTTGCACCTCTCATGAAGATGGATGAGGAGGTGTAGTGTTTCTCTTACCAGCGTTCCTTTCTTCCAAGGTTGTTACTACTGGTGAAGACCCTGCCCATAGATATGTTTGGGCTACTGTTTATGTTCGGGAGAGAACCATTGGTTTTTGCTCAATATATGCCCTAAACATAACAACATAGTGCATCAAGATTTAGAATTGAATGAGCTCCAATCTTCCCCTAACAAATTGGATCATAGGAGGTGACTTCAACATGGTGGAACACAAAAGGGACCATAGCTAGTCTCAATCATCTCCTCTCTCTAATGAAGAATTTTTAACTTGGCTTCATTATCACAACTCATTGGGAGTCTTTGACCCCCTTTTTGGATGTATGACTTCAAGAGTAGGCAATTGGTTCACTTGGTCCAATAATCAAGTTGGATTTCACAAGCAACTCTATAGACTTGATAGGTTCTATGTTTGCACTTTTGTGAAGTCACTCCTTACTTTCCCTCTTGTTACCACTCTCAATGATACTATTTTATTTGATCATCTTCCTATTTCTTGTTCCTTCAATTTGATGCTTTCACCACCTCCCGACAGTCAACTCCCTTTTAAACTAAATATTTCTCATCTCTCCTCCCTGCATTATATTGCTTGAATTTTTGTTGTTTGGGAGCTTCAACCATGACCCACCTCTTCTGTGGGTTGGATACTTTGGTGGGAAGTTGTTGCATCAAGAACAGTCAAGTTTATAAGAGTTTTTGGAAGGCTAATGGCTAAAGAAAGATGGAAAAAGGAATGTTATCTAAAGCATACACTTAACCAACAACATCTAGCTCTTGAATAATAGCCTCATGACATCTCCTTACAATCTATTGTTTCCCAAACAAAATTTGATTTAAGAAAGTTTGAGGTTTATAGGGGCCAAGGTGCTAAAATGCAAGCCCGTCTATTCCAGATTAAACATGGAGATTGGGGATCTAAATACTTCTTCAAGTATTTGTAATACAAGCATCACCATGAACATATTTCAACCATTCTTACTGAGGATGGTACTGAGACTTCTTTACTTGATGACATTAAGAATGTCTTTTTTCAGCCTTTTAGCACTCTATTCCATGAAAAACACTACTTTGAGGAATATGAATCCTTTCTTGAGGAATGGTTGGAACAATTTAATATGCGCAAGGTAGATCAAGCTACCAGCCACCTTCTTGAGCAACATCTCACCTTAGCTGATCTTAAAACAACCCTATAGACAATGACAACTGAAAAGGCTCTTGGTTTAGAAGGACTTTCGATTGAATTCTTCCAAGCTCTATGGCCTATTCTTAAGATGGACTTGTTTAATATGTATAAAGAGGCAAAGGCCAAGGGATCCTTGGGGGTTGTTATTAATCATGGCTTGATCAAATTAATCCCTGAAGCTAGAAACAAGAATAAGGTTTGTGGATGGCATCCCATCACTCTCCTTAATGCATCTTACAAAATTATTGCAAAGGCTATTTCTATGAAACTGAAACCTATAGCTCAGGATATTGTTCATCCTAAGCAAACTAGGTTTCTATAAGGTAGATACATTTTGGATAATTTGCTCTATGTTACGAAAACTACACAGTGGGTTGAAGATTCTGATCAAGATGCATTATTGGTTAAAATTGACTTTGACAAAGCCTATGATCAGATTCATTGGTGTTTTATTCTTAAGATGCTTGAGTGGCTAGAATTTGGCCTGCGTTTCAGACATCACATTGAAATGCTTTTCGTTGAAGCACATACCCAAGTCATGGTTAATGGCAGCGTCACAACATCTTTTGAACTCCAAAGGTTCATCCATTAAGGTTGTATGCTTGCTCTTTTTTTGTATGTGATTATTGTTGATGCCCTTAAATACATGTTTCAAAAAATGCACTAGCAAGGTGATCTAAAAGGGATTACTCTCCCACATGGTTCTTATGTTCTAAACTCTCATTTTCTTGATGATTCCCTTTTTTTTTTTACAAAATACTCAGTAAGAAGTTGTTGATGTGCAGTCTATTCTTGATATTTATTGCGACTTTTCTGGATCAAAGTTGTGTAACCACAAAGCGGAAGTCTTTTTCATCAAAAGTGAGCCTAACTTAGCTTGGATTCCTCCAACATGGAATGTCATTCCCCACGGGAAGATTACATGTTACTTGGGTATTCCGTTTGGCATCCATCTCTCCCCCCGAGACATGTGGGACTGGGTGCTTAACAAAATCCAAAAAAGGTAGACAATTGGTCTTGTAAATTTTTATCCTTAGCTAACAAGTCGATTGTTATTAACCACATTTTTTTTGGCCAGCCATGCTTACTACTCATCTTGTTGGTTTCCCTCGAAATCAACTTATGACAAACTAAAACAACTGGTCTATTGTTTCATATGGAATAATAAATCTGACAAGAAAGGTATGACAACCATCTCATAGAGGTTATGTACTTAGCCTGAAGCAGCAGGTGTGCTTGGAATTATCGATCCGCTCCAACAAAGAAAATGTCTTGCTACCAAATGGATTGCAAGAGCCACCAAAGGTAATGAACCCTAGAAGATTCTTATCAAGGAATGGATTGAGTGTGCTTCTCACAAGGGCTCTTGGTCCTTCATTCCTTAGGAAAACAAAATTTTAAATGCCTCTTACTTTGATATTTCTGGTTCTCTACTCCTAAGACGTAAATGGGCATCTTTGTAGGAAATAACCCTTTTTCTTCAATGGTGTCATCAATCCCTTTGCCATGGATTGAGTATGCCTAATTCTAGTATTTGGTGGAATAGGGTTATTCGGTCTAATAATTTGCCCCTTGTTATTTAGCCATAATTCAATGCCAAGTATTTTGTAAAAAAATGTTAATAAAATCAAAGATATTTGGGATAAAAACACTGACAATTGTTTGTCTTGGAACACACTGTGACATACTTTCGAGTTGCCTACAAAACTTAATCTGGCCTATGATTCACTAATTTAGTTGATTCCGCCTGAGGTACTCCTTAAAATTACCATTAATCCTACAGCCACTTGGATAGATTGGCGATGGCCAAACCAAGGAGCCATTTTCATTGCCTTACCACAATTTTTGTATCAGCTTGTTCAACCCCTGCTTCCTCTTGCTGATCCCCTTAATGTCAAGTGATCTATGTCCTTTTTTGATTCTCAATGGGAATGCCCCGCTGAGGCCAAGTGCCAACTATTAGGTTGGCATATTCTGCATATGAAATTTCTTGTTGGTCAAACTTTGTCCAAGCTCAGACTTGTTGCTGGGAAATGCATCTTTTGCCCTACCTTTGAAACTATTTCTCACTTATTTTGGTACTGCCCATCCACTTCGCAGCTCTGGGCTTCTCTGCTCTCTGCTATTCCAGAACTCTTTCCTAGCAATTTCAATAAAAAATTGCCTTGCTAGGCATTTTCCACCCTGTTATCCACTTCGTCATATGGAACACTTCTCGGCTAGTCATCCTCTTTCATATTTGGAAAAACCGCTGACAACATTTGTACTCTGAGAAATGTTCGGTCCTAGTTATTCAACAAACTCAGAGTATTTTCTCTCTTTTTTTGCAGCTAGAACAGTTCAACACCGGGAGCTCTAAGCTACTCGTTGTAACCAAAAAGATTAAAGACAAGCTCGTAGCATTTATAGACTATCGTTATTTTAGTTTCGGTTTTAGTTCAAAAATTAATTACTTTGGTTGTACTCTCTATTTCACTTAACCCCCTTATAAAAGCTTTTTGTAAAACTGCGTACCCCTTATAAATCTTGTATTTGTATTATTTCTTTGATTAATTAATAACAACATTCTCAATTTGTGTTCATGTTTATATTCATCAAGTGCAAATGGGTAAAGGGCATTTGTGTTGAACTGAATCGCTGGGGCATTTGTGTTGAGATGATTTGGGTTTGCTTAGAAGCAGGAGCAATGGCAAGGGCAATGAAGGTTGATAGATTGAGCAACTTACCCAATAATATATTATGCTGCGACATCCTCTCCCGCCTTCCCCTCATTGATGCCATTCGCACCTCCATCCTCTCCACCACATGGCAATTTCTTTGGACCCAAATCCCCAATCTCCATTTCTCTGAGGACTTTTTCGATTCCATGGCAGAAATTTTGAAAGAGAATCCACACATGCGGAAAGAGCTCAGAAGATTGAGGGTCCGTGCATTTCTATCTCTCAGAAGAACCAGTAGCCCTACCATTGTAATGGAAACAATGGCTGGCATTCGTAGAACCGTTAGGTCTGTAATCCTGAAAGACATCATTGATAAAATTCTTCTCAATCATTCTGCACCTCTCGAAAGATTTCAGTTAAATATTTTCGAAGAGAATATTGGTATTCTATTTGTAGACAAAGTGAAGCAATGGATTCAGTGTGCGGCTCAGAAAGGTGTTAAACGGATGACCCTTTCCACCCAAGACTGGTGGGCAACAGAATTGGATTTACCATCTTCTGTTTTTGCTTGTCGTCTCCTTACCCATTTGGAAATTTATGCCATTGTGTTTACACAAGTATCCACTGGCTTCGGGGGTTTTGTCTTCCTCAGAACGTGTTCTTTTATCTTTTATTGGGTTTCTGGATATGACTCTGTCATACTTTTTAGTTCTGATGTTTCAAGTCCATTCTTGTTTTTCGGAAACATCTGTTCTTAAAAACTGTTTTGCTTCTTCTCCCTAATGATAGGTCCAGTAGTGGACTCAAAATGTAGGAACTAAAAACGGTATGAGAGTCATATCCAGAAACTATCCTACAATGTTATCAAACTGCAAAAAGAACTTGAATTCTCTATTTATTGTTTTGAAGTGACATCTTTGTTTTATGTATATCAGCCACATTTTCCATGCCAGGTCATGGGACCAAGCGTGAAGGCAAACAGGAAGGGGATCGACAGGGGAGGTGGAATCAGATTTCACCTTTCCAAATCTCAAGAAAGCATATGTAGATATTTCACCAGGGGAGGGTAGAAAGCAAGTAGATGTATTGGCTTTCCATCTGAGAAATGCCCCATCCTTGAAACTTCTAACTCTTAGCGTACCACACTGCACCCAGAATATTCATAATGATGAGTTCATAAATCAAGTGCGAGATTTGAATAAGGTGTCTCTAGAAGCAGAGCTAAGAATATTAGACAATAAAGAAGAACTTGATGCAATTTGTGCCTGTCTTTGTCTGAATCTGAACATTCTTTTTCTGAAGATTATTAGAAAGAGTAAAGTAACTTGTCTTTAAAATGTATAGGCTATTAAACTAATTTTTACTAAACACAGACTGCAAATTTTGTTAATGTCTTTGTAAGTTCCTCTTTGATGGCACCAAATTAATACATCTAAGTGCATTCTTCAGAAAGTCTGCCTGCTAGAGAAATTCATTAAATAGGGAGTAATGCAGTTCGCATAACTGATGGTTTGTAAGATTCGCTTTTATTGTCATTTCCTTATGTTGTTTGGAACCATGCCAGAGGGCTTTATCTCAGGGCTTTAGCTGTACTATTGCAGTTTATTTCTTTGAGCCCAAATAAATATCTTTGGTTTCAAGTTTGTTGATGTTCTGTACTCATTTTTATAAAAACAATTATTGTATTTTACCATGTTTGTGAGCTTCGTTGCATTGTGCATTAACAGTGATTGTTTTATTTATTTTGCTAAGTTCCAAGCCAAAGCGTGCCTTGCCAATATATATTTCCAAAAATTTAAAATATAGGAAAGCATAGAGTGTGGACTATTTTTGGTATTTAGACCTTGAGTAAAATTTAGAATTTATTCATATTTGCTCCAGCAAAGCAGTTGTGGTATGCGTGTTGCAGTGTTTCTTTTCTTCAATAACCAAATGGGGTTCAATTCTAGGGCCTCCAGCCATTCAAAGCTTTTGAATACTGCATTCAACATACAACCACTGAAACAAATGCTCAGGCGTTCCAAAAACATGGCCTAAACAGAAAGAGTGAGAGAGACAGCCCAGAATCTGCGGAAATGTGAAAATACATGACTTAATAGAGCAAAGGCATACAAAACAGCAGACAGAACACAGAGCCACCATCTAACATATACCAGAGAGATCATAAATCTGAACAGGAAACCAAAGACCATCCCAAATAGTGAAGATTGATCATCTACCTGATATCATAGCAGTCCCCATAACACAATCAATGGTGCAGGAGCATCCAAGGGGATTGTGCAATTTTGCATCGCCCCCCGCCCCCGCCAAAATAGAATGTTTATTTTGGCTTGATGCACAGCTGTGCAATCCAAACAGTTGAGAGGTAGTAGGAGTGTGTTCTCCTTAAATTAGTAAATTTGTTAAAACCACAGTAGCAGGGAGATGCATCACACATCCTTCTGGGAATCGTCTAAGATACGAAGATGTCTCCCATACCCGAAGACACCTGCCGGGGACGTTTGACATCTCCCTTTCATTTTCTTTTCAAAAAGTCTTATGCCCAAAAAAAATACTGTGTTATCGTAAACCCTAAATGGGTTGAATTTGTTGTAAAAAAACCAAACGTAACATCCGTCGAGATTTACAGTTGAAAGTCGCCAGATTCACAGTTGAAAGTCGCCGGATTTGCAGTCAAGGGTCGCTGGATTCACAATTGAGGTCACTGGATTTGCAACAGTTGAAGCAGGAAATAAAAATATGTTTAAGTTTTAACTTTTAGTTTTTAACGGTTAGATTGTTTTCTTAATTAACAGTGGCATTGGCATTGGCATTGCCGTGAACCTGAGGTCCACAACTATACATTTTACAATTATACGTTTTATATTTTACTTTTTTAAAAAATGTTTATTATTTAAAGCTTTAAGTTTTTAAGTACAATTTCAACTTCAATATTTTTTTTAATTTATACTAATATTTTTAATTTTAATTTTTAGGTTTATTTTAAAATGTTTTAAGATTTTAATAGTTTTCAATTTGTTTTTAAATTTTAATATTTATTATTTAAAATTCTTTTAATTTATATTTATATTTATATTTTATTATTTATGTATTATGATTTTTATTTAATTTAAAATTAATTTTCGTTTAAGTTTTTTATTTTTAATGAAATATATTCATATATTAGTTTAACATAAATATATAAATAATTCACAGAAAAATATAGGGGGTATGAAAGCACGCCACGTCACACTACGCAGAGCTTAAGAGCAAGAACAAAAGTGTCATAAACTAGGCAAAGCCTAGAAACAAATCACAAAGTCATTAAAAAAAATAACTTTTATATAGCAAGAGCAAGGTCAGAAGGCGAAGGATCCATATCATCATTAGGACTCCAGCGCGAGCTTGGCAAGTCATTGCCATCTGGAATAGGCTCCCAGCCAGTAGCTTGAGCAGTATCCCTATCATCATTTTTTGCTTGTGTTCGAGTAGGCAAAATGGCCAAAGAAAGCTTGGAGAACTTATCCAGCATGTCTGAATGGCCTCAAGGTGGTGGCCCCCAAGCATGTGGCCATAGAGGAGTGCCCCAGCCATCTTACCCAACAAAGGAAGGAGGCAACAACTGCCACCCTCACGGCTACCCAAGCGGGGAAATGCGCTAGTACGGGGTGTCACTGTGAGAGCGGTGCCTAGAATGGTTGCAAAGATGCCCACCACGATGTGGTCGAGGCACTCTATTATCCATTCTGGGATCCTTGGGAGGAGAAGGTGGGACCCAAGCCATGGCACAAGGAGCATCTCCCTAGTGGGAGATAAGATCCTGAAGATGCCCAATCTCCATAGCCACTTTATTGGCTTGGACTTAAATTTGCAAAAGAACATTGGAGATGATAGAAGACTTGTGTAAAGCAGAAATATTACAATCAACAGAAACATTATTAAACACATAATTATTTATTTCTTTTCAAAGCCGGAAGAGAATCTCCACTCTGAAAGTATGCCAGACTTGTGTGTATTTGAAGGGCATCATGAGTTTGTGTTCAAGGAGGATGTCTTGGAAAACAAAAAATTCAGGCTGGAAAGGCTAGAAAAAATCATAAATCCAAGTCTAGACCCTTTGAGCTTTAGAACAATACTAGAAAAGATGAGGAAGCGTCTCAAGGTGGCCAAAGAAGGGGCGAGTAGGTAGGTGGACTCCGAGCTGGATGAGTCCTCTGCCAATTGGTAAGCCTTGGTGCAGAATACACTAAGCAAAATGAGCAAGCTTGGGTTCCACACAAGCCCCCTAAATAGTGTTGAAGTGAAAGCTCCATGTTTTAATAGATGAGTGTAGCCCCCAACGGGTGTTAAGCTTGTCAACCATGGGCAAATGGGGGGTGAGCCATGCATAGCCAAGCTGAAGAGTGTAATTACGAAAAGGGGTCTCGACATACCATTTCCAGCCCTTCCACCACAGTCGAGTAGAGTGGATTGAGATTTTATGGAGCATGGAAGTTGGGACGACATTGAGGATCTCCTGGTAGGACTCCTGGTCTGCATTGGCTAACTGAAATTTAGTTTTTGCCTCCGCTCAAGATAGCCAACAGTGAGAGCATCTGTAGAAGATATCCTGGATGGTATGAATTCCTTTGTGGTAAAGCTTGAGAGCATTGACCCAAGGGACTTCTACCAGGGGCACTTCATTATGAGAGAAAATGGGAGACCACTAGAGAGAGTGGGAGTTAGCAGAGAGCCCATTACATAAACCAGAGCCATTTCAGAGCAACCATGGCTTGATCTTTTCCCAGGCCTTCCAAATGTTTTTGGCCACAAAGGACCCATTGATTTGGACGAGAAACTGAATTAAGAGTAAATTGGGGAAGCCAAGCCCTTTCCAGGGTTTCTTACCTTTAGGCAAACCTGAGGAGATACAGTGTCTGAACAACACCTTTCAATCTTCTTGGCCCTCAATGGCCCACACAATCCATTTGGCACATAAGGCAGTTCCTTGCTAGGCTATGTCGATGAGCCCCATCCCTCCAGCATCATGTGTGAGTCAATAATATTCCCAAGCCACCTTGTGGAATACTTTACCTTGAGGGGAATTGGCCCAAAGGAAATATCTGAGCAATTTCTCCAACTTCTGGTAAGATTTCTTAGAAGGCATCCAACATTAACAGTATTATTTTTTATTTTCCTTATTCACATAGTATTGCAATAGCATATATTTTTTTCTAAATTTTACATTATATATATAGCGTGGTTTCCTTATCGCTATCTCCTATTTTTCAAAAAAAATAGCATACCCGTACTCATCTCCTTGTACCCATACTCTACTTGTCTATTGACAATTATGGTTAAAACCCTATTTTTCATGGATTAAGAGAATGTATATGAGTAAGATTAATTGATTTTTATCAAAGTAGATTTCTAGTTTGAAAAGGGAGAGATTGCGATAGAAGTGCAGGGTGAGGGGTTGTTTGTGATATATGCATGTGTTAAAGAAAAAAGAGGAATGAAATTGAATTTTTTTTAACTATCAGGATGAAAACTAATTTCTCTAGCACAATTGTTGATATATGCCTCTCTGTCTCTCTCATTTATTTTTTGGCAAATCATAACCCTTATTATTAATTACAAATCTTCTAACAGTTGATTGAAACTGTTGTATTTTCATCTACATTCGTAGATTGCAGGGTTGGTTTGCTATTATTGTCTAATTGTTTCATACAGAGCTGCTAAAAGTGGCATATGTAGGTGTTAAACTTGTGTTGCAAGTATACGTGGGTTGCAGTAATTACAGAGTCAGTCTCTTTCTTGTTGGAAAAGTGGGAAGCAACTCTTGTAGAGAGAAGTGTTGTAGAGTGTGAAAGAGAAGTTCTGCAAATGTAGAGGGATATTGTGAGAATCTTGTTGTGGCATTGGCAAGTTGTGGAACAAAAACTTGCAATTGACCGACAATGGAATTCAAATGGGGCGTTGTTAGAAGGGGTGAAAGAGCAGAAACACCTAGAGTTATTGACTTAACCCAAATGATGGGAGAGGTCCAAGCAAGACTAGTTGCAATGGAGATAGCCCAAAGAAGGGGAGTTTATATTGAGGATGTAAATGACGATGAATGAGAGAGAGCCCAGGGAGCTCAAGAACTTGAAGAAATAGAGGATGTAGTTGAGACTATATTTATCATAGCTATGGTAAAGATTGGGAGTAAACTGAAGCTAGACACACATTACAATGGGAGGTTGAATGCTGAAGAGCTCACGTATTGGATTACAAAGGTGGAGAAATATTTTGATAAAGAGTCAATGGAAGAGTTTAAGAAAGTGAAGTTTGCCTACACAAGGTTAAAATATCATGCATTAGTATGGTGGGATTATGTAGAAACTGAGAGGGAAACAAGAGGAAAACTAAAATTAAGTCTTCAAACAAAATGGTGATCAAACAAAAGGACAAATTCTTACCTTTAGACTATCACATGAGTTTTTTCAAAAAGTTGCAAAATTTAAGACAAAAGGAAGTAGGTGTGAAGGAGTACACTAAGGAGTTTTACAAACTCGCTATAAGGACTAGGCATGTGGAGGATGACCTAGAAAAGGTAAAAAGGTATGCGAATAGACTACATTTTAATATCCAAGGTGAAATTAGTATGCTGAAATTTAAAACCACAAAGGAAGCCTACCAATGTGCATTGAAAGTAGAGGAAAACTTGTCATGGAGGCAACATGTGAACTTTAGAAGCAGAGGAAGACTCTTGAGAGGAAGAGGACAAAACTTTGGTGGAAAAGGACAACAGACCCATGATGAAGGAGCAAGTAGTTCGCAGACCCAAAATTTTAATATTTAAGGAAGAGGAAGTTATGCACCTCGAGGAAGAGGATTCTATGGAAGAGGAGGAGGATTCACGAGGAAATGTTTTAAGTTCAATAGGAATGTTGGTCATGGGTTATTTGAGTGCCCAGAAGAAACCCATAATAGTCACCGAATGACTGAAGGAACAATCCATATAGTCCAAGGGGATGAAGGAAGTGTTGGGCACTAGTGCACACTGAAAGATTAGATCAAGAGAATCCCCTTTGATAAAAATAGTGTTTGAAACCAACGAAAGAGACAAATGAACTACTACAACAGAAGAATCTCTTCAGGGCAATTTGCAAAACCAGAGATAAGTGTTGTAAATTAATTATTGATGGTGGTAGCATAGATAACTTTAAGTTTAAGCTTTAACTTTTAGAGGCAACATGTGAACTTTAGTGGTAGAGGAAGACTTTTGAGAGGAAGAGGACAAAACTTTGGTGGAAGAGGACAACAGACCCATGATGAAGGAGCAAGTAGTTTGCATACCCAAAATTTTAATATATAAGGAAGAGGAAGTTATGCACCTTGAGGAAGAGGATTCTATGGAAGAGGAGGATTCACGGGGAAATGTTTTAAGTGCAATAGGAATGTTGGTCATGGGTCATTTGAGTGCCCAGAAGAAACCCATAACAGTGGCCGAAGGACTAAAGGAACAATCCATATAGTCTAAGGGGATGAAGGAAGTGTTGGGCACTAGTGCACACTGAAGGATTAGATCAAGAGAAGTCCCTTTGAAAAAAATAGTGTTCTTAAAACTAACAAAAGAGACAAA
>JARHVA010008619.1:145000-195000 GCA_037957365.1 Torreya grandis | reverse complement strand
ACGTTGAGCTCATTAAAATACAAGGTAGAAGAGGTGGACAACCATCCAAAGATGATGTTAGTATCTAGAAAAGAGTTCCTAACATAGACAAAGAAAAAAGGGCATGCTTTGCCTTCATTTCCACACTTGTGCAAACGGAGACAAACATCAAAGTGAGTGATCTGCCCACTGAAATTCAGAGTTTATTGGTGGAATATGTGGACATAGTGTCCAATGATTTGTCAAAGGGATTTATAATAATAAAAATCATTAATCACCACAAGGACTTAATGGTAGAAGCAAGTTTGCCAAACAAGGACGCTTATAGGTTAACACCTCAAGAGAATGAAAAGATAAAGAGACAAGTGCAAGCGCTAATATCGAATGACCTAATCCATGATAGTTTGAGCCTATGTGTAGTCCCAACTGTGTTAACGCCCAAGAAAGGCGTATAATGGAGAATGTGTATAGATTTAAGGGCAATAAATAAGATCATAATAAAGTATAGGTTCTCATTGCCAAAGATGGATGATCTAATGGATTGTCTAAGTGGAGCCAAATACTTAAGCAAAATAGATTTGAAGAGCAGGTATCACCAAATTTGGATAAGATAAGGTGATGAGTGGAAAGCAACATTTAAAACCAATGATGGGTTATATGAATGGTGGGCTATGCCATTTGGTTTGTCTCATGGTATGAGTACATTTATGAGGCTCATGAACGATGTGCTAAAACCACTCACAGGTAAGTTTGTGATTGTATATTTGGATGATACTTTAATTTTTAGTGAATCTAAGGAAGAACACTTGAGGCATTTGAGATTTGTGTTAAGTTGAAGGAAGAAAAGTTGTTGGTAAATTTGAAAAAGTGCAACTTCATGAAAGAGGATCTCATTTATTTGGGATTTGTAATTTCACGAGATGGGTTAAAAATGGGCCTAGAGAAAGTGAAAGCAATGGGTTGTAATTTCATGAAGATCTATGTTTGTAGGAAGGAGTTTTCATGGGTTGGCTAGTTTCTATAGGAAATTTATTAGGAATTTTAGTGGTATTTTATCTAATCAATTGCATTTAATGAAATGGTGTTAAAAGGCATATTCAATTGTTTATTCTAGACGTGTGCTAATTATGGAAATCCATGATACAACATATTTTTTGAGGCATTTTTTCAAAACATTGGCATGCAATCTATATGATACTACATTGACAATACAGGTCTATGAGATCAAATACGCTGCATAGAGCAATTCACACAAACGAAAAGAGGAGAGGTAAGGAAAAGACTAGGATAAGAAAAATCATCAATTCACCCTCAAATATTCACCAATTTGGTGACATGACCACTGAGACATAGTAAGCAATTCACCTAAAAGATCCACCAAGTTGGTAACAAGACCAAAAATATATGGCTTGGAATTTTAGCAGATTGAACTGTTTGCCACCTCCACCTTTATAAAAAAACTTCCATAGCAAATTAAAATTGATTTGTTTTAAGTTTAAGCTTGTCCCTTACCTCATTCAACCCCATACATTCATTCTCAGAATTACATGTGACCATAGATTGGTGGGGAGAAAGGCCACTCCATAATTAGGTATAAAGTCAAGCACCCAATCTGCGTCACAATGGCAGTATCTGAGTTTGATATACTCAAACTAATGAATGTGGAGGAAGGCCTTTTTGAGAATACTTTGAAGATGCCAACATATGATATATCAAGATCATAGTTTTGGAGATGATTAGGGAATTTTCTTCCAAGAGATTATAGTTCCTTTGTAGAGCAATCTTGAGGCCAAGGACAATAGCCACAACCTATTCTTTGTCATCAGATAAGTAAGTAGTAACAAGGCATTCCCATCCCATAAGAGGCCACCTACTCCGACCATGCCTAGGTTTCTCTTTACAGCACCACCAAAGTTTAAATTCACATATCATTATAAAGGGCTAGCAATATAGCACTCTTACTAACATCCCCATCTTCGTGAACTTCATCAGTGGGTAAGTTTTGTATATTGAAATGTTTCATGTCAGGTGCAAGATATTTTTTCTCTGTTCTCTTACACACTAAAACAATTAGGAACAATGGGCCACACCAATTAGTTTTTAGAATCTATGCTAAATTCTCAGGCAAGAAGGTTTTGTAAAGTAATGCAAATAGTTGGCAGTGAATAGTTTTGTTTAAGAAATTTTTGAGATAACTGTAAAACTACATCTTCTATTTTTTTTCCAAGAATTGAAATAGTTTATTTTCATTTGGCTATTGGTGAGATGTAATGTAGGAACCAGGAACTTTTTAAAAGAAAAATAGAATAAAAGTTGATTATTTTTGGGACTTTCATCTCTCATTTTGTGTATATGAAATGATTTTAATTGCATACTCCAAAAAATTGGTTTATACTTGTGGTTGTGAGTATGTGCTCATTTCTTATCAATTTTTTTAATTTTCTATGCAGGCTATAGAATAATTCCTATAGCGTACAGGGCGAACATTTCTTATTTTATGTCTAGAATATTATTGTTTGTTTGTAGAACTTTATCTATTTCACATGCCTTTTTGATTGGTTATGTATTCAATCTTTAATTTATAATTGAATATAATATTATGTTTTCAATTAATAAATAATGCCTATACAAAGGTCATTACACTGTGAGGAAAATTATTATCTTAGTGCATGAATCCTTACCTATATGAATTTGAGGTCTTAGGTTTTACAGATTGTTGCTCAACTTGATTATCATTAAACATGCAACAAGCCCTCTCTTAGGGTTGAGAGAAAAGAACTTCTATACCACTCAAAATAATTTATTTTATACACATTTTCACCCACAAAGTTCGTTGAACAACCAACCTTTGACCTAACTCAACAGAAGACTTCTCATGCCTTGAGTAGAGTAATTGAACTTGACATTAACTCAAATCAAACATTAATTTGAATTTAGTACATGATATGGACATTGTCTCAAAAAAATCCCAATAGGATGGCGTCGAGCTCTGCAGCCCGATGGACAGCTAGGGCAGTCGTGCCCTAGCTGTTTGGAAGGTGATTATCTGAGTTTTGTGTGGAGGGTGGATCAAAAAAAATGGAAGAGTGGGCGGCTGCATTCTGGTGGTCAAATTGACGGAGCGTGGGTGTGGAGGTAGCGGCCTGGTGGGAGGCACAGCTGGGAGTTGAAGCTGTGTGGAAGGGATGGCGCTGAGGGAGCAGAATAAAATAAAAGGAACCAGGAGCTATAAGGAGGTTATTAGTGGTGATTTCCAGCGACAGGAGGCTAGAATGAAGGGAGGGTCTGAGACAGGACAGAATGCTGCGCTGTAGGACATTGGCACTGAGAGAGGGTCTAAATTTTCTAAAATTAATGGATGTTTGGAGAAGTGTGAGGAGAGACCTAAGCTGGTTATCCCCTTTGACATGATTTCTGAAGATGTGGAATACTATACCAAACATTCTTTATACTGCAAGTTTTTGGGGTTGAAAGTTTCAATGCCTTTTCTGGAAAACTGGGCACGCAGGGTCTGGGAGCCAGAGGGGGAGATGGAAGTTGTATTGCTGGCCAACAGCTTCTTTATGGTATCCTTTAATTGTCTTGCTAATAGAAACTGGGTCTTTGAGGGGGGACCGTACTTCTATAACCAGGCTGGTCTATTTGTGAAGCCATGGCAAGCAGGATTCAATCCCTCAGAGGAACTGCCTAATCGAGTCCCGGTTTGGGTTAGGCTCCCTCGAATACCGATTGAGTGTTGCAGGGAGGATGTTTTGCAAATGACAGCGGGGAAGCTTAGTAAACCGTTGGGATCATCTTCACAAACCTCAGGTAAGAGAATTATGTCCTTTGCTCGTATTTGTGTCGAAATTGACTTGAGTAGGCCTATACCGGATGCAATAGAAATAAGTGCAGGACCTTATTCCTGGGTTCAGCAGTTAGATTATGAAACTCTGCCCTTTAGATGCCACCTATGTCATGAGTATGGACATTTAGCCAGAAGCTGCTCAAAGGTGAAAATGGGAGGACAGCAAAACTCATATTTACCTAGGGAGCAGAATGTGGTGTTTGAAGACAGGAGGAAGAAAGGGGAGTCCGGGGGTGATAAAATGGGGGATGGCTTTATGCAGGTTAAATCCAAAAATAAAAATAGAAAACTTAAGAGGACATTTCAGGAATGGCAGGAGGAGGAAATGTTTAATAGATTTGAGATTCTGGAAGAATTGGGTTCACAAATGGTTCATCCTAGTCTCCTTGTTGATAATCAAGCAGGAGGAGATGTTGTAATGGATGGTACGACATCCTCACTTGAAAAACCAGTTGAGGAAACTCCTTTGCCCATGATTCTGGAGTAGCAGGGGGAAGGGCAATGTTTGGGTGAAGCACCTAGAGAGCCGAGCCAGCTCTTGGAGAATGATCGGCCCTCAACACAACAACCGATGACAGAAGGTGAAAAGAGAGGTAAAGTGGCCCCTATTTTGGGTATTCTCTAGAAGGAAGGAAAAAAGGGATCAGCAGATAAGGGAGCTAAGGCAGGTAGGAGAAAGGATGTGGAAGTGATAAAGATGATTGGAGAGAACTTAGTGGAATCTGGGTCGGTCAAGACCCTGGATCAGCACTTCTTGAACCCCACGAAATGATTATAATCTCATGGAATGTGAGGGGCTTGAATAACAACGCCAGACAAAAAGCTATTCAGGAAATGGTTAGAAATAGTAGTCCAGATATCCTCTTTCTACAAGAAACCAAAGTTTTTGTGGAATTTATGTCGGCTATTGCACCTAAGCTTTGGAAGCAAGGTTTATGCCAGTGTATTGGAGCTCAGGGAACGGCTGGAGGATTAGCCTGTTTATGGAATCCTCGTAGAGTTCAACCGATAGCTTGGATTGTTTTCAGAAGTGTGATATCTATGGTTGTGTTATACATTGATTCTGGAGAATATGTTATTTTGACAAATGTATATTCGCCAAATGACTTACAGGGTAAGCAAAAGGTGTGGAATAACTTGCAGGTGATTCGAAAGGAATATCCCTACCACCCCTAGATCATAACAAGTGATTTCAATGCGATATTAGACATGTCAGAAAAAAGAGGAGGCAATACTAGAGTGGAGCCGTCTTCTCTTTTGCTCAGAGACAAGATTGTGGAATTCAACCTGGTGGACATTAAGCCAGGCAACGGTAGATTCACATGGAATAATAGGCGCTTGGGAGAGGACTGTATTGCGGAGCGTATTGACAGATTTTTGACCTCCTGCTTTTGGGTGGGTGGCCGGTGGACTCTGAACTTTGAGATTTTAGACTGGCGTGGGTCGGATCATTGGCCAATACAATTGACCATCTCCTTGGCACAACAGCAATAGAAACCTCATTTCAAATTTCAGCTTATGTGGCTACGGGACCAGGGGTTGTTTAATTTAGTTGTTGATTGGTGGAAGGAGGGACGCCCAACGCATGGTATGGCAATGTATGTTTTTGCTAAACTCCTTCAGTATGTGAAATACAAGCTTCAAAGATGGAATAGGCAGACTTTCGGTAACTTATTTTAGGAGAAGGAGGCGCAGCAGGTGCTGAATGATATTACAAGGAGGATCAGAGAAGAGGGGTTGTCTGAGAATCTGCTGGAGGAAGAGGAGAAGGCTGTCCAAGATCTAGAGGAATGGGAGCTGAGAGAAGAATTTTTTTGGAAACAGAAGGCAAGGATCGATTGGCTACGGGAGGGGGACAGGAACACGGCCTTCTTCTTCAATTCAGTTAAAGCCAGGCAGCACGGTAATGTTCTCACTACTCTGAGCACCGAAAGGGGTGAGAGGATTTTCTCTACTGGGAGCATGTGTAGAGAGGCGGAACAGTATTTCAGCTCTCTCTTCCATGATGATGGGCAAAGGAACGAGGCAGCGGAGGAAAGGATTTTATCTGGCATCCCTGCTATTGTCACGCCAGACATGAAGACTCAGTTTATGAAGCCTATAACTATGGAGGAATTGAAAAAAATGGTTTTTATGATGAAGACTGGGAAAGCTCCTGGACCGGATGGTTTCCCAATTGAGTTTTATCAGGATTTTTGGGAGATAATCAAAGAAGATCTATTTGCTGTTGTCCAAGAATCTCGAGAGAATAAGCAAATGTTGCAGGCCTTGAACTCCACTTTTTTGGCGCTTATCCCCAAGGAAGAAGGGGCTGATTGCTTCAGTAAGTTCCATCCTATCTCCTTGTGTAATGTGATTTACAAAATTATATCAAAATTGATTGCAGAAAGGTTAAAGGGCTGATTTCAGAAGAGCAAAGTGGCTTCGTGGAGGGCCGGCAAATTTTGGATGGAATTGTTATGGCTACGGAAGCCATCCATTCTATGACCAAATCTAAGGAAAAGGCCATGTTTATTAAGTTAGATATGTCAAAGGCTTATGACAGGGTTTGCTGGTCTTTTCTTCGGAGGAGTCTTGAGGCGTTCGGCTTTGAGGAAGGATGGATCAAGTGGGTGATGAGCTGTATTACTTCTACTTCATTCTCAATTTTGGTCAATGGAGAGCATTCAAACCTCTTTAGAGCTACTCAGGGAATGTGGCAGGGAGATCCTCTTTCCCCTTACTTGTTCCTTTTATTAGCAGAGGGGCTGGGGAGGCGTATGCAGGGTCTTACCAGAGGGGATGCAATACATGGTTGGAGATGAGGGGGAGATCTTTCAGTTCTTTCTCATCTATAGTTTGTTGACGATGTTGCTATGATGGGCTTAGCCACGCTGTGAGAAGCCAGTAATATATGCAAGTGCCTAGATGACTATCTTGCGGCTTCGGGTCAGATGATCAATGAGGGGAAGTCGTCCATTTTTTTCTTCAGCACGCCGATGGCCATTCAGCGGCGTATTGGGGACATCCTTCGGTTTCAAATTGGAAACCTTCCAGCTATGTACCTGGGGATGCCCATTTCTTCAGGGCAGTTGGCTAAGGAGTCGTGGCAAGGGATTTTGAACAAATTCAGAACCAAAGTTAATCAATGGACGCATAAATAGCTATCCTTTGTTGGTTGGGTTCAACTGATCCAGGCTGTGGTTCATGCCCTTCCCATCTACAGATGTATGCTTCAGGTTGTGCCTGTTAGCTTTGTTAAAGAGCTTGATGCCATGGCCAGGCAATTTTGTGGGCTGGTAATTTGTCTACGACTAAGTGGAGCTTAATTCGATGGGATGTTGTCTGCACCCCGAAGAAATTTGGTGGTCTGGGGCTTAGACAGTCAACACTGGCGGGCACGGCTATGGCTGCTAAGCTGTATTGGAGATGGTGTAATGAGCAGAGCAAGACATGGGCCAAGATTTTGACCCATAAGTATTATCCTGGCATCTCACAGGAGGATCTTCCTAGGTGTGGCTTAGTTGGGAGGGGGTCGGTGATTTGGGATACGCTCAAGAAGGGAGCTGCCCTGATTAAGCGTGTCTATTTTGGATCTGTCAGAACGGGAGGAGGGTGGAATTCTGGGATGACTCTTGGGATGGTCACGCCCCTATAACTTCCCAATATCAGAATTTGACCGTTTTGGCTCAAAGATTTAAGGAGGCCGGCTGGAACAATGTTGTTGATTTCAAAATGTACACTCTTCAAGACAGGCTGACGGTTGCAAAATGGAAGGATAGAGAGGATTGGCCGATTACTGATATGGATGCGGAGTGCACAGAATTGGCTTCTATTTTGGCTGGGTGTAATTGCAGTACCTTGGGCGGTGAGGATGAGCTGGCCTGGTTCCCGAATCCTAGAGGTAAATATACTATCTCTTATGGATACCAGGTGTTAATTGAGGAAAATTTAGCTGTGGAGGGAGAGGTTCCATGGTGGCGCAGGGTGTGGAACAGCTTTGGATGGCCGAAATGTAATTACTTTGCATGGACACTGGCATGGAACCGTTGCCTGACGTGGGAGAACATTAGGAAGCGTGGTTTTGTTGGTCCTTCGAAATGTGTTCTATGTGGCGAAGAGGAAGAGAATTCTACTCACCTATTTTTCCGTTGCCAGTATACCAGCCAACTGTGGCATGCTTGGTGGGGTGTGTGGCACAGTGGATGTGTTCACGCTTCTTCTCTGGTGGAGTTCTGGACGAAACAGGGGAAGCCCACCTCAGTTTCTATTTTTCTGTTGGATGCCTGGTATGTTGGCCCAATTTTCTTACTTTGGCAGGTTTGGTTAGAGAGAAATTGGAGAATTTTTGCTGTGGATAAGATGGGTGTAAAGCAGGTGTGGAACTGCATTTTGAGAATGATTCAGGAAACTATAATGGCCAAAAGCGAGATTGTGCTTCCCATGAAGAGGGAGGATGCTGAGGTTGTCAGTAGGATGGGTTTGAAGGAGGTTGCACCAACCTCGGCCTGTGTGAGAAGAGGAGCTGGAGGTAAAAAGAGGATTCAGCGGGATGGTAGGTGGAGGCCACCCCCTGAGAACTTCTTGAAAATTAATACAGATGGCTCCTCGAGGGGCAATCCGGGTCCGACCGGAATTGGAGGCGTTGGACGTGATGCTTCGGGGAGGGCGGTTTTCCTTTTTTTGGCCTATATGGGAGAGCAGATGGTAAATAGAATGGAGGGCCGAGCGATTTTATATGCCCTGAGGAAGGCTTATGAGCTTGGATGGCGTAGAGTGATCTGCGAGGCGGACTCACAGATTCTTATCGATATGATTGTTGAGAGGAGATTAACAGATGTTAGTTGGCAGCTTTCTGTGGTTGTTCAACAGGTGATTCAGATCTGCTCTATCATGGAGTCGGTGAGTTTTGTCCACATTCCGAGAGAGCGGAATGGGGCAGCGGATTGTTTGGCTAAGTGGGCCTCCGAAGGGATGGCTGGCCATGTTGTGGAGTCGTGGGAGCAGTTACCCGAGGAGATTAGACAGAGACTGGATAGAATTTTAAGTGTAGACATGAGTGGCACGGGAATGTGATGGTTTGTGCCTGTTGTAGCTAGTTTTCTTGGTTTTGTTTGGGCGTTGGCCTTTGTTGGTTTTGTATCTTGATTTTCTTTGATTAATAAAGTTTTTACCCCTTCTTTTTTTTTAAAAAAAATTTAGTACATGATATAAATAATAAATCATTTTATTATGATGTGCACATTTTAATATTTGATATTGATTTACAAATGAATACATTTTGACTCAAATGATGTTGAATCATTTAATTAGGACCCATGATCATTGGTCCCCTAACCCATTTAAGACACCAATGTGCCTTTTAACAAACATTATATTATGGAGCACAAGTGAACCTAAAATACTCTTTCACATTCGTGTTAGAGTTGCAAACCATTTTGAAGTGCATGATGTCTTCAAGACATTTCAAAATACGTTGAGCATGTGCATCTAACCTAGTCTGTTGGATGATAGAGTCAACAACTTAACATTATGATCACCTCCTCACTTCCATTTGGTTGTCCCTATGAAGTTACCTTTGTGAACTTGTCTTATTCTTGATTTATGCTTCATGTACTCCCTATTTACATTGCAATTGACCTTTGATTATTTTTAGAATCACAATTTGGGATGTTATCCTAGATTTTCAAAATTGAAAGATAATAATGGCTCTAATTATGGGCCCACATTCCTTGATGGAATGTAGGTGAACTCCAAATGATGTAGTTGACCAGTGGCTTATCCGTCTTACAATATTCTTATGGATGATGTGTTGCAGATGTTCATATGTTTCAAATTAACCAATTAGCAGCTAGTTCACTTATCCCAATCGTATGAAAAATGAACACGCATTGTTGGCCCAGAGCATTGCTTCAAAAATATTGCATACTAACCTACTTTAAAAAGGGTGTTGAAAGGTTTTCCCATCAAACTTGACTTTTGAGGACTATACACTCCTACTATGTGGTTCCTTGATGAAATAGCTTTCCAATACTTCAAATATGGGAAAAAATAGACTTAAAAAATAAGAGATACGACCAAAATAATGTATGCCTCTTGATGACCCTTGTAAAATTTTATTTAAAACTTTGATAAAATACCAAAAAAAAATAGGGTTTGCTTTGGGATATGGATCATAGACTTTGTATGAGGGCCTTTCTAAATTTTTTACAATTTTGGTTAGGATGGTGAAAATTTGAAAAGGAAAAAAATTTGGTTTGTCACGTTTGCAAGGGATGCATTGCTTACAATTTACCAGTCACATTTTGGAACTTGCAAAAATACTTTTCGTGTCATGAGTGAGGAAAATGTAAAACTTGTGACACTTAAGCTTTTGCAGAACAATTTATATTTATTGCATTTTGGGGTATGGGCTTGGTAGTGGGAATGTGATGCATTGAGTGGGTTGAGGTGAAGGCATGAAAGATACTTAGGTGAGATTTTTGAATATAACGTCGATGTTCATTTTGCTCTAGGACATTGTGGGCAAAGATAGTCTCATTACCAAGAGATTCAAATAAATTCCATTTTGTATTTATAAATGCATGTTTTAGTTTCGACTCAACACAATTCCAACTTGTCTTGATGTCCACCATACATTTAATTAACATTTTAATAATAAAATTTAAAGCTTCATCAAAATAATCAATACAACCAAAAATATCTACTATATGTACATAATAATTTACATTTATTTTTTATTTTTTATATACATTATATTATTTGAAATATATATATATATATTTAGAGATGTCTTTGACACTCTCTTTATATATGTCATGTAATATCTTCTTTCAACTCTCTTTAATATTGTTGGGATCCTATGAACATTAATAAATAAATTAAATTATGTCATCCACTAAACCTCTCTGTCATGGTTATCCATAGTTATGTCTCCTATTAATCATCGTAAACTTCCCAACATTCGCCATTAAACTCAAAGCAATTTGCATAAGTTGTTTGTTATCACCAACAAAGTATCCTATTGGATCTGAGGAGAAATTAATTGAAAAGGATAGATTCTTCACAAATGTAATAGGTTTGACAAGTTTGAGAATTTCTCCAAGAAGTACATGATGACTGAATATTTACAATTCAAGCTAAAGGGTTCATATTAACAAATGTATGTATCATCCCTGAAATTGTGAGGGGAAAACATCTTTCCATGCAAAAAACAATGGATTTATATTAACATAAAGGGCATACTTATGGCGATGATAGAAGCATTTTGAGTTATACAGGAGGGTATTTACATATCCCCAGTAAACAAAAACTAAATCAGGGATTCTCAGCAAATATGTATAAAACATTGCAGCCACAGGCATATTTGAGACACAATGTATGGCAAAGTCAAAATCACTAATCCTGGACACCAAAAACAAAATCCTCTAAACCATATTAAAGTATCCCATGCCTACCTCAGGATCCATTCTCTGTGGTCATTACAGAGCCCTGCATCTGCACTTCTCCTTTGTATTGAATCTACACTTGAAACCCAAAGACCAAAGATGGAAACTATTATCAAATTAATAGAGGTTGCAATGGTCTTTAGTATGAACACCAAAATAATTGGTTTATAAACCATCTTTCACACCTCTCTAAGAAAACAAATGGTGATACAAATAGGCAGCATGAAAGGGAACCACATTAAGGATCTAGGAAAGACAAAAGGGAAAACATGGGAATTATCACTCAAAGTTGCCTAAAAACAAAATTTAATATACAAGGGAGAACATGGGTGTGATAGGGTTTATGCAAACCTATCAACTGGTTCATGAAAATATGAGTTTTTTCTTGACAACTTGGGGGCTAATTGAAAGGTAAAGAAAACAAAAGCATCAAGGAACTTGAGAAGCATGAGGTTTGGCTTGGGTAGAAACATAAGAGTCCTTGGGAAGAAATCTTGGTTTTGTCTACAACTAATATCATGATCTAGATATACAATGAGAGTGATGAACTTACATGTTGATTCTTCATTATCATTTCTATGATATGCTTCTACCTTCACATATTTTGCATTTTTGTAGTTAGCCTCACTATACTACTTCGTTTCTTCCATATGCATGATGTGATGCTCATGACTCAACTCATGTTCCTAGCATGATGTTGAAAGTGAATTTCCAATGCATTCTTCAATGAATTTTCTTTCCTGAACTGAAATGTCAAGATCTTCTTTTCAAAGGTGGGTGAAAGAGGATATCTTCTCTATGGGAGTGTTTTCCATGATAAAAGTGAGACCACCATCCTTATGCACCACCCTAAGAACTTCTTGCTCTTGAATTATATCAACATTGCACATGTCTTACAATAGGCACATTCCTCTTAGCTTTTTTTGGATATCAACTCCATGACTAAAGGATACTATGATCATGGAATTAGGTTCCTACTAGTAGAGAAATCCAATCATCTTGCCTTTTTTCACTCTCGAGAACCTACCCAATATAGGGAGAAGATGAAGGAAATGCAAAATCCAAGTTCTTAAACTTTTTAGTAGTTAACTCTCTTCAAAGGTAGGTGTAGAAAGAGGAACACTTGGTTCTTCATGAATAAATTCCTCTTTAGATGCTTCCAAAAACATAATTAAAATGAAAACTTTAGGCTTTCAGAACTCATTAGAAACTCCTCTTTCAACATGTGTCTCTTTCATTAACTCAACTCCAAAAGAGGTGAAAACACCATTGCTTGCCAATTCTTCCTCAAGCTGAGATTGTTTCTTTTGTGCTTGTATGAAATGTAATCTCCTTTGAAGTTATTTAAGAATAATCTTAGCTTATGATCTTGGAGAGGGTCTAACTTCATCTTTTTAGCTGTTACAATACTTTTTTTCAACCGATTCCACAATGATTTGACCTCTCCATCATCAATTGTGAGAATCCTATCAACCATTTTTTTATTCTACATCATCAGCATTTTATTCTTATCATCTTCTCTTTGCCACCAAATTTATTCAAGGCGGTCATATGATGATAACACATACAATGGAACATAGTTCATAAAAGATTTTATATGTGTACTTGGTAAAAAAAGATGGTTCCATGGTGGATTGTAGTTTAAACCTCAATATGTGTACTGAAGGATTCATTAACACTCTTAGGATTTATAACAATTTCAAAGCACATAGTCCAAAAATTATTATGTGATATGATGTTGTTATATATTCTCTTTGTTGTATTATAGTTCAAGGCTTCTTTCATGTGGTAAGCTTGCTTGATAGACCTTGGCTACACTAATTGAAGAAAATTCCTTCTACTTTGCATCAATGTTTGAAGTTTATACATGAAGACCAAGTTATCACAACCAAAAGGAATGTAAAATTTTCAAACAACAATTTCAATAAGGGTTTCTACGTATGGAAATACCAAAGGAACAATTAATAAATAACACAAGATTCAAGTATATAAATTTATCCCAACAGGAGTGTGCTTATCAAAACTTATTGCTACTACACAAACACAAAAAACTAGCAAATATTATATTATTCAAAATAACATTAATGAGAAAGATCAATTAGTGAATAGGTGCAAAGAACAAGGAGATAATGTTGAAGATGAAGATGACAATCTTTTATGAGTCCTTGATTCATGGGCGCTCAACATCTTGATTTGGTTCAGTTTTCATGATACTCATGATGTAACTTAAATATTTTATTATCATTATTATGGTTCATTTGATTGTGATGGTATTATTGGCTAGATTTGCTTATTAATTTATTAGGTTTGAAATTGAACAATCTATATTTCCCCTTCCTTTTTATTTTATGTTTTCCCATCTTGTGCACTTGCTTCTATTTCATTCCATCCATTTGGGATTTTTTTCACTTTCATGGCCTATAGACACCTAATTTTGGTATATGGTAAGATTTAAATATTATTTTATATTGGTTTAGGTTCTTATTGGCAAAATTTTCCTTGTTTAGGGATATGTTTGTCTCCCATTCTTCTTTTTTTCTCTCTCCTTCCTAGTTTGCCATATTTCTACAACGCTTCTTTATGATTCTTGGGTTTGAACAAGAACATATCAATACATTCCTACTCTGACCATGAGCGTACCACTCTGCATTTGGTCCCTTTCTCTTTTGGGTCCCTTTGATCCATTTCTCTTTTTCCACTTAGGTTTGTGTGTATTTTTATTGCCTCTCCACCCTTTGTGTGTCACCATGCATGCCAATAAGGTCCTAATACGAATTTGAAAAGTCTATATACATAGATGTGTGAGTGCATATATGACAAGTGATAAGTGTGAATATAAGTGAGTGATAATTAAATGCAACCAAGAGTTTCAAGAAAATGTCAAAAGCAATAAGCAAAAGTTTAGCATTTGATTTGAAAATAAAATATTTATTTGGAGTCTTCATATTTCATTATTGCCAATTGTTCATGTAATGAAAAGACAAGGATTAAGGTTTCCATCACTATTACTATTTGTTGAACTACATTGAGTGTTGGTTTCTAACTTTTCCAAGTACAAGGCCGTGATTGAGGCACATCCCTCAATGACTACTATTTTTTAAGTTTTGCCCGAGTTTATGAGTTGATTAGAGTTTCAAGAAAGGATAAATATTTCTTTGTGATGCGTAGTAAATTTTGGGTAATTGAACATAGTTTTTTAAGCTCAAAATAAGAGGAGTAAAGGTTTTAAAATTTATTCTAAAGAATTATATAGTGGTCAGTAGTGTATTTTTCTCTACGTTATGCACTTGATAATAACCAAGGGTGTAGTGCTCTAGTCACGGTAAAATTATCAAATTAGGCAATTTGAAATAATGTTTCTAGGTTTCAATCAGCTTGATTATTTGACCTGATTTCAACTGATTTTAGCCACATAAAGTCTCCTATTCAAAACAATTAAATATACTTCTCATAACCCAACTTTACAAATTTTAATTATTCTAGAATATTCTTTTTACTACAATTAGATCTATTTTTTACTATTTATTTGGGTATAAATATTTGATCTAATTTACAACACTTTTGTATGGTTAATTATAGTGCATGTTGATATTAAAACATTTTACCATACTTTATTTTGGTCAACTTGTACCCTCTTACAACCCTTAAATTAGATTGTGCTTCAAATATCTTAAATCTCATCTTCCTAGTGCTTATTCTATTTTTATAAGAATCATTTTCCCCAAAGGTGGTCATTGTCATTGTTTATAATTCAAATGTAATCATGAAATGCATAAATCCATAACTACATCCACACAAACCAAAAAGTCATAACTAGCTCACCTTTAAGTGAGTTATGCTTGTGACTTCATGGTCACAAATGTACATCCTAGGGGAGCTGTGCTTGTGACTTCATGGTTTGAAAATGTACATCCCAACCATCTAGCAAAATGGGTTCTCTTTAGAAAAAAATAAGGTAAGTATGAGTTTCCTTATTCCCAATCATTGACATGGTTTCCATTGGGAATTCAATTAATCATATCCTACAATTCAACAAGTTCCCAATCTTTAATTGGTACACTAATTAGTAGTAAGGATACTTTGCATCAATTGGTGTTCATTTCCTTTGTGTTTCATTGCATTGGTTTTAATTCATAATTAATATTCCATATATATATAAGTGATAAGATTCTTCTCTTGAAGGCTTAGTTTGAAAACATGTGCATAGAATGAAATATTACTACAAATTTATATTGTAATTAACATAATTGATTATATTATTTGATATATTATAAGATTTAAAACTATTTCTATATCCATACTATTTAATTAAATGTATTTTTAAATTAACTTCAAAATATTTGGAAACATGAATTATTGTTGATATGTTAGGTAAAATTTGGAATAAGAATTCAAATGCAAGTAACAATAATGACTATAAAATCAATTGCAAACTCCCCTAAATACTCATGATTGGTCAAGGTAAATAAATTGAATGCAAAACAATAATTAAAATAAGTCAAATATACCTCAATATTGAAGCTATTTTACCTCCAAATATAATTGATGTGCCCCAATGACAAGTTGGATGCTTTGATGCATGTTAGATTGCTTGATTTGGATCAATGACTTATAATAATGGAGATGGAATAGAATGCTTGATAATTACTTGGAGATTGAATTGATAGCACTATTGCATCAAAATTTTTAGTTGTTCCAATATTGACATGAATTACCTAAAGATTACAAAATTGAAAGATTGACCCTCCCATTGAATGGAGATATGAGTTGTTTATATAGCAGATGACGAGGGAATTTCTTAGTAATATAAAATTCTTAGAGAATTCTAGAGAGGAAACAAGTGGAGGATTCTAAAGAACATAGAAGAGTCTAGAATCCATTAGATATGACTAGTGATGATTAGTAAAGATTAAATGTAGAATTAGTGATAGGATTTGTGGGAGAAAGTGGGATAGTTGGAGGTAGGTAGGGAATGAATTACAAATTTAAAAATATAGATAAGAGGAGATTAGTGATAAATGAGATAACAATAAAAGAATTAATTAGGATCTAGGATGGTGTAAGGTTATTATGTGAGTGTATAATAAAGGGGATGATAGACTAGGACTAGAACAAATAATAATATGACGTTAATTCATGAAATTAGTGATGAAATGAATAATGATGGAGTGAGTAAGTTTAGATGTATACATTTTACCCCTTTTTGAAAGGGATTATGATTGGAATAAGTAATGACATTTCAAAGAAGAAGACAATCGTGGATGTTAGTCGATTTAGGATGGATGATGCCCCATTGAGGGGTCATGTAGAGAGGAACAAGACAGATGACCACTTGAAAGGAAACAAGGGGTGGGAGGTACAAATGGATAAGAGGAGGGGATAAAATACAATGAATGAGATGATGGATAAGTTGGGCGTTGAGCATTGAGACACAAATTGATGATGCCTCTAGCAAATGCTTATATAAGGGTGTGATATTAATTATGTCACAAATTTAGACATGTCCCAAATGGGAACAAGATATAACGAGATGAAAATACAAAGCTACTAGTTTTAGACTTATATCGGGCAAGGAAACATGCCAGTAGAGCTACATGCTTGGATTGGATGATTGGTCGTAATATTTAGACATATCCTAGGCAAGGATGCATGCTAGGGAGAGATGTGATCAAAATGGGATGATGAACCACAAGCTTTAGATGGATGCCAGGAAAGAAAACATGCCAGGGAGAGCTATGAGTGAAATGGAATGATTGAATGTTTGATGAGATTGAATGAAGATTTGATAGGTTTAGATTCCCAACTCTTTTATGGACTATTACCACATCACAAAATTTTTTGTACTGATACCCCATGGACTTTTATGAACTTTATTGAGCCAATATATTTTAGTAGTTTTTTCACCTTTTAGTATGGTTGAGATGATCAAATCACTCAATTTTTCCAAGTTTTTAGGTTGTATTTGATCATCTAGCCTCACCAAGTTATAAGTATCATTGGGTTTCATAGTTGATTTAATCTCAACTGCTAGGTGGCAACTATGGAGCAAATGGTGACTGGATTAAGTAATGACATTTCAAAGAAGAAGACAATTGTGGATGTTAGTAGATTTAGGATGGATGATGTCCCATTGAGGGGTCATGTAGAGAGGAACAAGACAAATGGCCACTTGAAAGGAAACAAGGGGTGGGAGGTACAAATAGATGAGAGGAGGGGATAAGATACAATGAATGAGATGATAGAGAAGTTGGACGTTGAGCATTGAGATGAAAATTGACGATGACTCTATCAAATGCATATACAAGGGTGTGAAATTAATTATGTCACAAATTTAGACATGTCCCAGATGGGAACAAGATATAACGAGATGAAAATAAAAAGCTACTAGTTTTAGACGTATATCGGACAAGGAAACATGCTAGTAGAGCTACATGCTTGGATTGGATGATTGGTCATAATATTTAGACATATCCTAGGCAAGGATGCATGCAAGGGAGAGATGTGATCAAAACGGGATGAGAAACCACAAGCTTTAGATGGATCCCAGGCAAGAACACATGCCAGGGAGAGTTGTGAGTGAAATGAAATGATTGAATGTTTGATGAGATTGAATGAAGATTTGATAGGTTGTGACTCAAATATATATCTAAAAGAGATAAAATGATGTGTTAGGATGAAAAATAGAGGATTCAAGTGACCGGGGATGAAAGAGAAGATATAATTAGGGTGATCGAGTTGTCCTTGAACACTTGAAGTGATCGAACACTACCTACATAGTTTTAAAATAACTCAGACCAATGTAGTTCTCCCTAGATGGGAGAGTGTGATACTAAGGGATAGGATATCTTAAACGATGATGATGGTGATGTCCTAAGTTTTCCCCAAGGAGACTGATTAGGACTGATGAGGATGATGGATGTTAGCCAAAATGTTAGACTGGTGATGATTGTGATTGTTAGATATGATTAGAGGAATGATGGATGATTGGATTAAAAATGAGTTGATTGGGAAGATGATTGGATAGATGGTTAAATTAGATGTTATATTTTATGATTTGATTGATAGTTGATTTGAGAGGTTGGTGATTATACATATTATAAATGATTTGGGGAAATGATTGGATGTTAGATATATTTGTTTTGATGGATAGGGTTTATGGACAATTTGAGTTGGCTCTGATAACAACTAGGATGGTGGATATGATTGTTAGGAATGTTAGATAAGAGATTAGATTATTTTATGTGGATGATTTGATGATGATAGTATGTTGATGAGGGTGGATTTGTGATGTCATGGTCTTGAGCCATATGTTATTGTAATCTTTTTTAATATAACACTAGGAAGTATGCACCATTATATATGTATATAATCATGATGAGGTTTTGCAAAAGTGCATATTGTAATGATGCAAAAGATACAAATATTAAAAACAAAGTGTACAAGTAGCACGTAGTGTAATACACCATTGGTATAAGGAGCCAGGATGTTATTTTTTTCGTATGTTATTGCACATATAATATAATAAGATAAAAGATGCATAAGGATTCACAAAATTCCTAATGAAAGACATCAACGAGAACAAGTAGATAAGCACAGATGATTAGACAAAAATATATACATGATAAAAGACATTCTAATCAGGCCAACATCATCAAAGATCATACAAGTAAAATACCCAAGTATCTACAAGTAGATGATGTGGTTAGTGTCTTATCTATTGTCTTGATGAAAGCCTATGAGTTGAGTGTTTAGATTATGATTCAATGTGACCCTTTTTCCCATAGGAAATGATATGAGCTAGGAGGTTAAAATTTGATGGACGACTTCAATGATTTATTAGATAAGGATTGATAAGCTTGTTTTGATCAAAGTTTTGAAATGTGATAGGTAATGAGGTTTAGACAAGGTGTCCTTGAACAAATTTAAATTTGGAACATGAGCTAGTTGATAGACAAAGTATGTTAAAAGTAACCCTCAATTTGATTAGATTTGACTTAGACAAGCAACTAAGACAAGCTCATGATTTGAAGGGTGCTAGGTTTTAAACTAGCAAAGACGTGATTTAACTAAGTTTGACTGGGTCGCGGTTGATCCTAATCAAGATTAATTTTGAAAATACTAGTTCAAATAAGAGACTAGATAGGATTTGCTCAAGTTTGGATGGGTTCATAATGATGGGGTTGATAATGTGATTTGATAGTGAGGTTGACTTATTTAAATGGGGTGACTATGGTTTGACTTTTAAGCAAGCTTATAGGATTGTGATGAGTGAGAGGAGATGATTTAAACGATGTCTTATGTTAATGATAAAGTGATGGGTGTGATGTGAATGTGAATTAGGATATGGATTTTTCGTATGATGCAAACCAAGTTGTCATATATAAAGGCACACTACCATCTGAATTATGACACAACATGTACACGGTCATCAAGCCAATAATGGCCTTCTAGATATATATATATATATATATATATATATATATATATATGATGTGAATGTGAATTAGGATATGGATTTTTCGTATGATGCAAACCAAGTTGTCATATGTAAAGGCACACTACCATCTGAATTATGAAACAACATGTACATGGTCATCAAGCCAATACTGGCCTTCTCGATATATATATATATATATATATATATATATATATATATATATATATATATATATATATATATATATATATATATATATATATATATATATGATGTGAATGTGAATTAGGATATGGATTTTTCGTATGATGCAAACCAAGTTGTCATATGTAAAGGCACACTACCATTTGAATTATGACACAACATGTACATGGTCATCAAGCCAATAATGGCCTTCTCGATATATATATATATAATGATTAGATCACATTGATGATCATACTAGTTAGACTTCATATCCCATTATGCTAACTCTTGAAGCTCTGCAATGGGATTTGGTACATCTAGCTTCCATGAATCTAGTTGTACAAAAAAGAGTGACTATTGGTACATGTTTCATTTGAGCAAAATGCATGGTTAAACAATTGCAAATGGAGTGACATAGAGCTCCCCTAGAAAATAACTATATTACAAATAGAGTGTTATGGGGATTTTTAAATAAATAACCAACCTCTACATCTTCTAGGAATAATCATTAGGTACATATCATACTTGAACAACTAAGATAACATTAGTAGTACACATCCCCCTTAATGCTAACTAGGGAGTGAAGACAAAATAACTCAATACCTCTAAAAGTGTCAATGTGGTACGTGTGCAAAAAAAACACTACAAAACCCTTAAGTGAGAGTGCTCAAATGCTACATGAAAAAAAAAGCAAGGTTAGAAAAAACACCCTCCAGTTGGACCCAGATCTAATCTATAACCAAACATAGGAGTGAACAACTTGTCATGATGTACAATAAAAACTCAAAATCTAGTCTTGAAAACATGCCAAATGAGTCAAAAAGGCTATTTTTATTCTCGTTAGATCATTTTTACTCTTGTAAATTCTATAGATCTACACAAAACATGATATATATGGCTTGGCAAATGAGTTCATAGTGTTAGAGTTAGATGAAATGAATGTCAAAACTAACTTTATCTGACACTTTGAACATAATGGAAATGCCTGATACACAAGAAAAATACTCAAATAAAAATTGGCTGAAAATCTCTTCTATGAAACTTGGCTGAGAATCTCTTCTATGAAACTCCTCCATATGTAGATATGCAACTGATACATGAATCTAATTGAAGGAATGAACTGAATCTGAACAAAAGAAATGGGAAATGTGAAGAACTTCTCATAGAAGCTTGTGAAGATAGAGAAAAATATTCTTGCCACTTGAATCTTGCTAAGGATTAAAGTTTTGGAGTCAATGAAACTCCTCCTGTACTCTTTCTCCTTTTTGATCTTCATAACAGCTGAAATTTAAAATTGATATGGATCTCCTCTCAAACACTCTAATTGATCTTCTTAGGGAAACCTATTCTGATACCATATTAAATTAATATAGCTCTAAGACCATATTAAAAATGGAAACTTAGCCCATGGATCTCCAACATAGACACCATCAACATAAAATATTTAAACAAGAGAGATATTCATCAATAAAGACACATTGTATTAACTATGTATAAAATACAATGTATGCATGCAACTAATAATGGTTACACTAGAATAGTGATGATAACTAATGCATTTAATAATTATGTGCACATAATAAATCTAACATCAGTATCAAATCTACTTAAGGTGGACTCCACATCAAGTGTGAGAATGACACAATCCAACATTATTAATATAATAGATAAGATTTTTAATTAAAAACAAAACAAAAAAAGATTGAGGAGATGATGAAGGTGTATTTCTACAAATTCTTTAAGTTGGGTCATTTGTGGAATAGCATGAGAAAAATTGAGAAAATATTATTTCAAAAAATGGATGACAAGGCCAACCATGAAACACTTGAGAAAAATGGTTCATAGAAGCTTTGAGTCACTTTGATTAGCATTGTTTTTAGGTGACAAAAAATAATAATTATTTATTAGGATCAGTTGGGAGTTTAAGAGTAGAGCTTACGTTCGAAATGTGTTGTATATTTTGAATGTTTTATATTTCTTATAGACTATACACTTTGTCACGATGTGGGGTTCAAGGCATTATTTGAACTAAAAAGTATAGGAGGCTAGAGGCCCCCATGTAGGGGTTGAGGTGCACGAGTCCCTAGAAATTTATTTTTTAGGTCCATATGGGTGGTTATGTGTTTAACTTATTTGGTAGATAAATTAATTGGATGAGTAAGAGGCAAGCAACTATTGCAATTTCAACTATAGAAGGTGATTACATGGAAACTAATTAGGTAGCTATATGGTTAGCGAGGTGGTGCTCAAGTGTTGGGTTCTTTCAAAAAACTTATAGAGTGATATTCAAAGTACAATCTATTTGTAAATAAATCTATTTATCATGCTCAAATGAAGCATATCAATTTGAAATATTAATTTACTAGAGATATAGTTGAAGATAGGAAGATTTTATTGGAGAAGGTTGATACTTCGAAGAATGTTGTTGATTCATTAGCGGAGTCTATTGATACTGAGAAGTTTTCATGGTGTAGGAAATTAATGGGCATCAAAATTGATTTAATATATCTGTTTTCCTTTATGCAAAATATTCAACAAGTGAGAGAATGTTGGAAATGTGTTGTATATTTTGCATGTTTTATACCCCTTATATATTATACATTTCCTTTGTCGTTATAGACCGTTTCAACTTTGTATGAATGGTTTTGGCCAATGATTATATACCCATTGTATTACAATACAACTGTGTCTATAAATATGTGCACTTAGATTATGATTAAACAAACTATAGAGAAATATCTTATTTTATTGTGAACTATTGAATTAATACATTGAACGAATATTTTTTGTGACGATGACTACATTTAATATGTCTATACAATACAACGTGCCTATATATATCAAACGTAAACAACATTTTATTGAATGAAATTATAACACATTTTAATGACCCCATAACTTAACTATAAAATATTTTGATTGCTCAATGACTTGCTCCATATATTTAAGATAGTGAACTAAAAAAACATAAATGTTGGGAACCAAACAAATAATTCTATTTAATTTGACCTAAAAAGTAGGTACGGTGCATGTTTATATTCATCGAATGGATTGGCGGGCTTTACTGCTTGATATACATTTCTGCTGTCTCACCCCTGTTCAAAATGACAAGGTAAAGGGCATTTGTGATGAACTGAATGGCTGGGGTTTGCTTAGAAGCAAGAGCAATGGCAAGGGCAATGCAGATTGATAGATTGAGCAACTTACCCAATAATATATTATGCTGCAACATCCTCTCCCGCCTTCCCCTCATTGATGCCATTCGCACCTCCATCCTCTCCACCACATGGCAATTTCTTTGGACCCAAATCCCCAATCTCCATTTCTGTGAGGACTTTTTCGATTCCATGGCGGAAATTTTGAAAGAAAATCCACACATGCGGAAAGAGCTCAGAAGATTGAGGGTCCGTGCATTTCTAGCTATCAGAAGAACCAGTAGCCCTAACATTGTAATGGAAACGATGGCTGGCATTCGTAGAACGGTTAGGTCTGTAATCCTGAAAGACATCATTGATAAAATTCTTCTCAAACATTCTGCACCTCTCGAAAGATTTCAGTTAGATATTTGCGAAGAGAAGATTGGTTTTCTATTTGCAGGCAAAGTGAAGCAATGGATTCAGTGTGCGGCTCAGAAAGGTGTAAAATGGATGACCCTTTCCACCCAAGGCTGGCGGGGAACAAAATTGGATTTACCATCTTCTGTTTTTGCTTGTCGTCTCCTTACCCATTTGGAACTTTATGCTATCGTGTTTACACAAATACCCACTGGTTTTGGAGGTTTTGTGTTCCTCAGAAAATGTTCTTTATATCGTATTTGGAGTCTCACTGATGAGAAATTCGAAAATATCATCGCGTTATGTCCGCTTCTTCAGAAATTGGTGGTCGGAAACTGCCAAGAGTTAATTAATTTGAATGTTCAGGCTCCCAATCTCAATTACTTGAATGTATTATTTTGCGGCCGTGTAGAATCATTGACAGCACACTCTTCGCAATTGGTGGAACTCAAAGTAAAGTATTGTGAGAAGTTCTCTGTGTTGCAGATAAATTCTAGCGTCTGTATACAACATCTGCATGCATCAGAGGTCCTGCCCCCTCACAAACTTTCAAGTGTGAAGTCATTAAAAAAATTATCCCTCGCAACATTCCTACAAAGCCCACGCCAAACCCTTATCCTCCAGGGCAGTTTTCCAGATCTTGAAGAACTGAAACTAACAGCCGTCTTCATCCAGGTTAGTAAATTTTTCTTGCCTTTTTATCATTATTGTTTTTGTAAAAAGGGTTTTTGATATGATTGCGTAATAGTTAGAGATTTGAGATTCGGGGTTCTTTTCGCAATGTGGTATCATTGTTAAAGGGTTTCTGGATATGACTCTCATACTTTTTAGTTCCGATGTTTCAAAGTTCACTATTGTTTTTCGGAAACATCAGTTCTAAAAACTGTTATGCTGCTTCTCTCCTGATGATGGGTCCAGTAGTGGAGTCGAAATGTAGGAACTAAAAACAGAATGAGAGTCATATCCAGACACTATCCTACAATGTTATCACACTGCAAAAAGAACCTGAATTCTCTACATATTGTTTTGAAGTGACATCTTTGCTTTGTATATATCAGCCACATTTTCCATGCCAGGTCAGGGGACCAAGCCTGATGGCAACAGGAAGGGGATCGATAGAGGTGGTGGAATCAGACTTCATCTTTCCAAATCTCAAGAAAGCATATGTAGATATTTCACCAGGGGAGGATAGAAAACAAGTAGATGTATTGGCGTTCCTTCTGAGAAACGCTCCATCCTTGAAACTTCTAACGCTTAGCTTACCACACTGCCCCCAGAATATTCATAATCAGGAGTTCATAAATCAAGTGCGAGATTTGAATAAGGTGTCTCTAGAAGCAGAGCTAAGAATATTGGATAATGAACAAGAACTTGATGCAATTTGTGCCGAAATGTCTTTTTCTGAATCTGAAGATGTATAGGCTATTAAACTAATTTTACTAAACACATACTGCAAATTTTGTTAATGTCGTTGTAAGGTTGTCTTTGATGGCACTAAATTAATACATCTAAGTGCATTCTTCAGAAAGTCTGCATGCTAGAGAAATCCATTAAATAGTGCTAAATGCAGTATGAACAACTGATAGTTTTGTAAGATACGCTTTTATTTTCATTTCCTTATGTTGTTTGGAACTATGCTAGAGGGCTTTATCTCACGGCTTTAGCTGTTCTATTGCAGTTTATTTCTTTGAGCCCAAATAAATATCTTTGGTTGCAAGTTTATTGGTGTTCCGTACTTATTTTTATAAAAACAACTATTGTATTTTACTATGTTTGTGAGCTTGGTTGCATTGTGTATTAACAGTGATTGTTTTATATAATTTGCTAATGTCCACCAAGCCAAAGTGTGCCTTTCCAATACGTATTTCCAAAAATTTAAAATATAGGAAAACATAGAGTGGGAACTCTTTTTGGTATTTAGATCTGGGGTAAAATTTAGAATTTATTCATATTTGCCCCAGCAAAGCAGCTGTGTCTGTGTGTTGCAGTGTTTATTTTCTTCAATAAACAAATGGGGTTCAATTTTAGGGTCTCCTGCTATTCAAAGCTTTTGACTACAGCATCTAGCCTACAACCACTGAAACAAATGCTTAGCCATTCCAAAAACATGGCCTAAAAAGAGAGTGTGAGAGACAGCCCAGATTCTGCAGAAATGTGAAAATACATGCACGACTTCGTAGAGCAAAGGCATACAAAATAGCAGACATAACACAGAGCCACCATTCTAGCATATACCAAAGAGATCATAAATCTGAACAGGAAAGCAAATACCATCCTAGATAGTGAAGATTGATCATCTACCTGATATCACAGCAGTCACCACAAAATGAATGGTGCCGGAGCATCCAAGGGAATTGTGCAATCTTGCATAACACTCCCCCCAAAAAAAAAATAATTAATTAATTTGTTTGTTTCTTTGTTTTGTCTTGATGTACAGCTGTCAATCCAAACAGTTGAGAGGTTGTAGGAGTGTGTTCTCCTTAAAATAATAAATTTGTTAAAACCCTGTTTTAGTGGATTAAGAGAATGTATCTGAGTAGCATCGGTTGATTTTTATCGAAGTAAATTTCTAGTTTGAAAAGAGAGACTGCCGTAGAAGTGCAGGCTGAAGGGTTGTTTGTTATATATGCATATATTAAAGAAATAAAGAGGAATAAACTTGGATTTTTTTTTTGCTTTTGGGATGAAAACTAATTTCTCCTACACAATTGTTGATATTTGCCTCTTTGTTTCTCTTTTGTTTTTTTGGAAAAGTGTGACCCTGATCATTAATTACAAATTTTCTAATGGTTTATTGAAACTGCTGTATTTTCATTTACATCCATAGATTACAGGGTTGGTTTGCTACTGTTTTCTAACAGTTTTGTACATCGCTACTGAAAGTAGCATCTGCAGGTGTTAAAATTGTGTTGCAGGTATCTGTGGGCTGCATCAGTTGGTATTAGAGCCAGGACCTTACTTGTTGCAAAAGTGTGAAGAAGCTCTTGTAGAGAGAAGTGCTGCAAACTGTGAAAGAGAAGTTCTGCAAGTTAGAGAGAGATATTGTGAGAATCTTGTCGTGGCATTGACAATTTTGTGAAACTTAAACTTGCAATTGATTGTCAATGGAATTCAAATGGGGCACTGTTAGAAGGGGCGCAAGAGCGGGAGCACCTAGAGTTGTTGACTTGACACAAATGATGAGAGAGGTGCAAGCAAGAATGACTGCAACAGAGACAGCCCAGAGAAGGGGAGTTCATATTATGGAAGTGATGATGGAGAGAGAGCCTAAGGAGCTCAAGAACTTGAAGAAGCAGAGGATGTAGCTGAGACCAGATTTCTCAGAGCCATGACAAAGTTTGGGAGCAGACCCAAGCTGGACACACCTTATTGTAATGGGAGTTTGAAAGTTGAAGAGCTCATGGATTGGATTACATAGATGGAGAAATAGATTGCATCAAGCCCCTTGAGAAGGGTATCAAAAGTTTCATCAAGCCAGTGTGGTTGGAAAGGTATATTTTCCACTGGTAATGTGAACCCCGATGCAGTATTCTTTCCGGCATCCTTCCCAAGCTGGCGCAGGTGTGGGCTGGCAACTAGATCGTGATTTCTAGAGGAAGAGGGTGGTGTGTGCCCTAGTTTTTGCCCTTGTGAAACACTTGCTCTCTCCCGCTCACGCTTTATCTTTTTCCTATCAATCTCATATGTGTGTGTATCTATATATATGTGTGTATATATATGTATATATGTATGTGTGTGTCTACATACATACATACATATACATGTACATATACATATACATATACATATATCTGTATGCGTATATATATACATATCTATACATACATATACATACATACATACATATACATATATACAAATATGAATTAAAACCAATGCAGTGGAACACAAAGGAATTAAACACCAGTTGTTAAATATCCTTGCTACTAATTAGTGTATCAAATTGAAACTTGGGAAACTGTTAAAATGTAGGACATGCTCGATTGAATTCCCAATGGAAACCATGCCAATAACTAAGAATAAAGAAGCTCATACTTACCTTTTTTTATCAAAGAGAACCCGTTTTATGATATTGTTGGGATGTACATTTGCGAACCATGAAGTCACAAGCACAACACACTTAAAGGTGAGTTTGTTATGACTTTTTGGTTTGTGTGGATGTAGTTATGGATTTCTACATTTTATGATTTGAATTTGAAACAATGACAATGACCACCTTTGAGGAAAATGATTCCTACAAAAATAGAATAACCCTGAGGAAAATCAGATTTAAGATATTTTAAGCACAATCTAATTTAAGGGGTGTAAGAAGGTACAAGTTGACAAAAATAAAGTATGATAAAATGTTAGCATGGACTATACTTAATCATATAACAATGTTGTAAATTAGATCAAATAGTTTTACCCAAATAAATAATAAAAAATGAATTTAATTGTAGTAAAAAGAATATTTTAGAATAATTAAAATAGGTAAAGTTAGGGTTATGAGAAGTATATTTAATTGTTTCAAATATGTAGACTTTTTGTAGCTGAAATTATTTGGAAGCAATTCGAAGAACCATTACAAACAAAACCTAGAAACATTATTAAAAATTGCCAAATTTGAAAATTTGACCACAAGTAGAGTGATACACTCTTAGTTATTATCAACTTCATAACGTAGAGATAATATACACTCATGATCACTATATAATTATTCAAAACAAATTTGAAAACTATGATCCTTTGCTTTTAAGCTCTGAAAAACTCGTTCAACTTATTAGAATTCACTACACACCACCAAGAAATATTTTTCCTTTCTTGAAACCCTAATCAACTCATAAAACCATGCAAAATTAAAAAAAGGTAGTGATTGAGGGGTGTGCCTCAATCAGACCCTTGTCCTTGGAAAAGTTAAAAACCAAGACTCAATCTATTTCAACAAGTAGTCATAGTGATGGAAACCTTAATCTTTATATGTCTTTTCATTGCATGAACAATTGGACATAATGAAATATGAAGACTTCAAATAAAAAAAACTTTTCAAATCAAATGCTAGACTTATGATTATAGCTCTTGACCTTTTCTTAAAACTCTTGGTTACATTCACTTGTCACTCACTTGTCATATATGCACTAATGCATATCTATATATATTTACGTCTCAAATTCATATTAGGACATTATTGGCATGCATGATGATACACAAAGGGTGGAAAGGCAATGAAAATAAGCACAAACCTAATGGGAAAAAGAGAGATGGATTAGAGGGAACCAAAAGAGAAGGGGATTGAATGCAAAGTAGTACGCTCATTGTCAAACTAGGAATTAATTGCTCCATTCTTGGTCAAACCCAAGAAGCACAAATAAGCACTGGAAAAACATGGCAAACTAGGAAGGAGAGATAAAAAAAAGCACAAGAGGCAAACAAGGCCTAAAACAAAGAAAATTTTGCCAATAAGAGCCTAAATCAATACAAAATAATATTTAAACCTTATCATATACCAAAATTTGACATCTATAGGTCATGAAAGTTAATAAAATCCCAAATGGGTGGAATGAAATAGAGGAATCATGAGTTAGGAAAGGAAGCAAGTGCACAAAATGGAAAAATATAAAGTAAAAAAGGAAAGGGAATTATAGATTGTTCAGTGTCAAACCTAATGAATTAATAAGCGAAGCTAGTTAATAATACCATCACAATCAAATGAATCATAATAATCATAATAAGATATTTAATTTGCAGCATGAGTATCCTCAAAACTAAACCAAATTAGGATGTTGAGGTGGCCATGAATCAAGGATTGATAAAAGAATGTCATCTTCATCTTCATCAATATCTCCCTATTCTTCCCAATTATTCACTAATTGATATTTATCGTTAATGTTATTTTGAATAATAAAATATTTTATAGGTTTTTGTGTTTGTGTAGTAGAAATAAGTTTTGATAGGCACAATCTTATTGAGACAGATTTATATACTTGAATCTTGTGTTCTTTTGCCTTAGGTATCATTCTTAGTTGTCCATTTGGTATTTCCTTATGTATAACCTCTTCTTGAATTTGTTGTTTTTAAAATCTTATATCCATTTTGGTTGTGATGACTTGGTCTTCATGTATAAACTTAAAACATTCATGTAAAGTAGAAGGAATTTCCTTTAGTTAGTGTAGCCAAGGTTTATCAAGCAAAACATGATAAGATCCATTATTGTGTACAACATGAAAGAAGCCTTGAACTATAATATAACAAAGAGGCTATCTAAAAACACCATATCCCATACTTATTTTTGGACTATATGCTTAAAGTTTATTATAAATCCTAAGAGTGTTAATGAATCCCTTAATACACACATTAAGGTTTAAACTATCATCCACCATAGATCCATATTTTTTTACCAAGTTCACCTATAAAAGTTTTTATGAACTAAGATCCATTGTATGTGTTATTGTATGGCCACCTTGAAAAAAATTGGTGTCAAAGAGAATATGAGAACAAGAAAAAGCTCATGATGTAGACTAAACAAAGGGTTGATAGGATTCTCGCAACTGATGATGAACATGTCAAATCATTACGAAATTAGTTGAAAAAAATTATTGTGATAGTGAAAAACATGAAGCTAGACCCTCTCCAAGATCATAAAGCTAAGATTCTTCTTTTAAAACTTCAAATGAGATTACACTTCATACAAGCACAAATGAAACAATTTCAGCTTGAGGAAGAATTGGAATGCAATGGTGTTTTCATCTCTTTTTGAGCTGAGTTAATGAATGAGACAAATGTTAGAGGAATTTATGATGAGTTTCAAAAGATTAAAGTTTTAATTTTAAGTAGGTTTTTGGAATCATCTGAAGAGGAATTTCTTTGTGAAGAACCAAGCGTTCCTCTTTCTACAACTACCTTTGAAGGGAGTCAAACTGTTGATAAGTTCAAGAACTTGGACTTTCCATTTCCCTCATTTTCTCCCTAGCATTGGGAAAGGTTCTCTGGAGTGTTTAAAATCAAGAAGATTGAAGTTCTCTACTAGTAGGAACCTAATTCCATGATCATAGTAGCTTCCAGTCATGGATTTGATATCCAAAAAAAGCTAAGAGGAATGTGCCTATTGCAAGACATGCACAATGTTGATATAATTCAAGAACAAAAAGTTATTAGGGTTGAGCATGAGGATAGTGGTCTCACTTTTATCATTAAAAACAATCCCATAGTGAAGATATCGTCTTTCACCCCCCTTTGCAAAGAGGATCTTGACATTTCAGTTCAAGAAATGAAATTCATTGAATAATGCATTAGAAATCCAGTTTCAACATTATGCTAGGAACATGAGTTGATTCATGAGCATCACAATATGCACACGAAGAAAAGAGGTGGTCTAGTGAGGCTAACTACAAAAATGAAAAAGATGTGAAGACAAAAGCATATCATAGAAATGATAATGAATAATCAACATGTAAGTTCATCACTCTCATTGTATCTAGATCAAGACACTAATTGTAGACAAAACCAAGATTTCTTCCCAAGGACTCCTATGTTTTTGCCCAAGATAGATGTCTTCGCATATCATAGAAATGATAATTTAGAATCAACATGTAAGTTCATCACTATCATTGTATATTTAGATCAAGATACTAATTGTAGACAAAACCAAGATTTCTTCCTAATGACTTCTATGTTTATGCCCAAACCAGACATCTTTGCATATCATAGAAATGATAAAAAAAATCAACATGTAAGTTCATCACCCTCATTGTATTTCTAGATCAAGATACTAATTGTAGACAAAACCAAAATTTCTTCCCAAGGACTCCTATGTTTCTACCCAAATCTAGACCTCATGCTTCTTAAGTTCATTGATGTTTTTGTTTTCTTTACCTTGCCATTATCCTCCAAGGAGTGAAGACAAAATGCATTTTTTTTTGAACTAGTTAATAGGTTTGCATAAAACCTGTCACACCCATGTTCTCCCATGTAAATAAAATTTTGTTTTCAGTTTTGTTTCCCCTTTCCCTTTTCTATTTTGTTTTTTTTTGTGCATGGGCATGTGTTTCTATTAAGGGCAACTTTGAGAGAGAATTCTTATGTTTTCCGTTTTGGCTTTCCTAGATCCTTTATGTGGCTCCCATTCATGTTTCCCATTTGTATCACCTATTGTTTTCTCAGAGAGGTGTGGAAGATCGTTTGTAAGCCAACAATTTTGGTGTTCATACTAAAGATTGTGTATGTAGAAGGAATTTCCTTCAGTTAGTATAGCCAAGGTCTATCAAACAAAACATGATAAGATCCATTATTGTGTACAACATGAAAGAAGCCTTGAACTATAATATAAAAAAGAGGCTATCTAGCAACACCATATCCCATAATTATTTTTGGACTATATGCTTAAAATTTGTTATAAATCCTAAGAGTGTTAATGAATCCCTTAATACACACATTAAGGTTTAAACTATCATCCACCACGGATCCATTTTTTTTTTTACCAAACTCACCTATAAAAACTTTTATGAACTAAGATCCATTGTATGTGTTATCATTGTATGGCCACCTTGAAAAAAGTTGGTGGAAAAGAGAATATGAGAATAACAAAATTCTCATAATGTAGACTAAACAAAGGGTTGATAGGATTCTCACAACTGATGATGAACATGTCAAATCATTACGTAATTAGTTGAAAAAAATCATTGTAACAGTGAAAAATATGAAGTTAGACCCTCTCCAACATAAATCTAATAATATTATATAAAAAATTCAAATGAGATTACACTTCATACAAGCACAAATGAAACAATTTCAGCTTGAGGAAGAATTGGCATGCATTGGTGTTTTTATCTCTTTTGGAGTTTAGTTAATGAATGAGACACATGTTGGAGGAGTTTATGATGAGTTTCAAAATCCTAAAGTTTTAATTTTAAGTAGGTTTTTGGAAGCATCTGAAGAGTAATTTCTTCGTGAAGAACCGAACATTCCTCTTTCTATGCCTACCTTTAAAGAGAGTCAAATTGTTGACAAGTTTAAGAACTTGGACTTCCCATTTCCCTCATCTTCTCCCTAGCATAAAGAAAGGTTCTTTGGAGTGTTTAAAATCAAGAACATTGAATTTATTTACTAGTAGGAACCTGATTCCACAATCATAGTAGCCTCCAATAATGGAGTTGATATCCGAAAAAAACCAAGAGGAATGTGCCTATTGTAGGACATGCACAATGTTGATATAATTCAAGAAAAAAAAGTTCTTAGGGTTTTGCATAAGGATAGTGGTGTCACTTTTATCATGGAAAACACTCCCATAGTGAAGATATCCTCTTTCACCCACCTTTGCAAAGAGGATCTTGACATTTCAGTTCAAGAAATAAAATTCATTGAATAATGCATTGGAAATCCAGATTCAACATTATGCTAGGAACATGAGCTGAGTCATGAGCATCACAATATGCACACAAAGAAAAGAGGTGGTATAGTGAGGCTAAAAACAAAAATGCACAAGGTGTGAAGACATAAGCATATCATAGAAATGATAATGAATAATCAACATGTAAGTTCATCACTCTCATTGTATATCTAGATCAAGATACTAATTAAAGATAAAACCAAGATTTCTTCCCAAGGACTCCTATGTTTTTGCCCAAGACAAATGTCTTCGCATATCCTAGAAATGATAATTTAGAATCAACATGTAAGTTCATCATTGTTGTTGTATATTTAGATCAAGATACTAATTGTAGACAAAACCAAGATTTCTTCCCAAGGACTCCTATGTTTCTGCCCAAGCCATACATCTTTGCATATCATAGAAATGATAATAAAAATCAACATGTAAGTTCATCATTCTCGTATTTCTAGATCAAGATATTAATTGTAGACAAAACCAAGATTTCTTCCTAAGCACTCCTATATTTCTAACCAAATCTAGATCTCATGCTTCTTAAGTTCATTGATGTTTTTGTTTTCTTTACCTTACCATTAGCCCCGGGTTGTAAAAAAAAATGTATATTTTTATGAGCCAATCAATAGGTTTGCATAAACCCTGTCACACCCATGTTCTCCCATGAAAATTAAATTTTGTTTTTAGTTTTTTTTCCCCTTTTTCTTTTCTATATATATATATATTTTGTGCATGGGCGTGTGTTTCTATTAAGGGCAACTTTGAGAGAGAATTCTCATGTTTTCCCTTTTGGCTTTCTTAGATCTTTTATGTGGCTCCCATTCATGTTGCCCATTTGTATCACCTATTGTTTTCTCAGAGAGGTGTGGAAGATGGTTTGTAAGCCAACAATTTTGGTGTTCATACTAAAGACTTCGTATGAGGTTTATGGGTCATAAAGAGAAATACCTTATTTCGGTCATATCTCCTACTCTTGAAGTCCATTTCCCCCTTATTTGAGGCATTGGAAAGCTCTTTCAGCGAGCAAATATGTAGTAGGGAGTGTTTGGTCCTCAAAATTCAAGTTTGATGGAAAACCTATCAACACACTTTTTCAAGCAGGCTAATACATAGAATTTTTGAAGCAATTATCTGCCCAATAGTGTGTGCTCATTTTGCATATAATTAGGATAGGTGAACTGGCTGATAATTGGCTAGATTGAGGTGTGAACATGTGGGACATGTCATCCATAAGAATACCATAAAGCGGATAAGGCACTGTTCAACCACATAATCTAGAGTTCCTCTGCATTCCACTAGGGAATGCAACCCTATACTCAGAGCCATTATTATCTTCCAATTTTGAAAATCTAGGATAACACCCCAATTATGATTATGAAAGTAATTGGAGGTCAATTTCAATGTAAATAGGGATTACGTGAAGCATAAATCAAGCACAAGGCAAGTTTACGAAGCTAAGTTCACAGGGGCAACCAAATAAAACTGAGGAGGTGATCACAATGTTAAATTGTTGACTCTATTGCCTAATGGAATAGGGTTGGTGGACATGATTAGCATATTTTGAAATGTCTTAGAGACATAATGTACTTCAACATGGTTTGCGACTCTTGACATGAACATCAAAGATTATCTTAGGCTCACTTGTGCTCCATAACACAATGTTTGTTAAAAGGCACATTGGTGTCTTAAATGGGTCAAAGGACCAATGATCATGGGTCCTAATTTAAAGACTCTGTCAATTGGGTCAAAATTCATTCATTTGTAAATTAATAGAAAATATTAAAATGTGCAAGACATAATAAAATCATTTATTATTTCTATCATGTTATAGTGTCGATAAATGTGAAAAATAAGAAAGTCAAATTAACTTCGAGTTGAGTTAGTGTCAAGTATAGTTAATGTCGAGTCAAGTTAAAGGCAAGTTAAATTTAAGAAGTTAGAGTTGGATGGGTCCCAACCAACATTATATTATTTATTAAAATTAAATCAATTCTTTTTAGAATTAATTTAAATTTCAAACATGCAAAGGCATAAGAACATTTCTTAATGTTATCATGAGATATATTTGATAAAAGTGTCCCCTTAATTTTTTAAAAATGGTAAATTCTAATTAAGCCAAGGAAAGTTGTATGTTAAGTTTGGTTGTTCAACCACACCTTTGTGGGTGAGAATGTGTACAAAAAAATATTATTTTGGATGGTACAAAAGATATTTTCTCTCAGCATTAGAAGAAGGTTTGTTACAACGTTGTGTACAATATATTATTTTCAAGGATTCATTAATGAAATACAAACAAATGTGTGAGATCAATTTTTTACTTGGGTTTTTAATGTTTTTATTTATAACATCTACATTGTTGTTCATAAATAGAGACAATGGTTAAAATCCTGTATTTTTCATGATTATTTACAATTCTCAATGTTTTTTTCCCTTTCATTACATATGTTGTTTGCATTTCATTTTTCTGGCAAAAAGGATTTTAGCAACATAAGAGCTTACCTACAAATAATAAAATATCAAAACTTCAATAAAAAATATTAAATTTTAACATTAAAAATAAAAAGTCAAAGTTAAATTTAAAAAATTAGAATGTTTATAAAATCAAAGTATGATGTATTTTAGAAAAATTACAAATTTTTAGATATAATTTCATAAATTTTTTTTTGTATTTTTTATTTCTTCCTTATTTCTGTCTCATGGTGATTATGACAATAACATATTATTATCTCAAGTATAATTTTTAATGTATTTTAATTTTTTAATTTTAAAAAAAATATAATATTTTATTCATTTTGCCATCTTTGAAAACTCATGTCCCATTGTCTGGAAATTGATGTACCCATTCTCTGAAAGTCCTTGTCCCCATATGACTATGTCCTCGTCCCCATATGACTATGACAATAACATATTATTGATGTTAAATAAATAATATGGGCTTCACATGGAAAAGGCAAATATAATCAGAAAACTTGATGTAAAAGAGAGGAAAACTAATGTTACACAGGTTATGATTAAGCATATTTTAATTAGGTTAAAAATATATAGTATTATTAAAAGGGTTATAACTTAATTGGTATTTATGAGAATAAAGTATATTTTCACATTATCCATCAAAGTATAAATTTGAAGAGATATAAAAAAGGATGACATTGGATTCAAGTTCCAGAGAATGAATACCCCTTAGTCCAAAGCATTAAATTAAAGAAGGTGAAACCTGATACAAATACATCAAAATATTTATCCTTCAATTAAAAAATTACTTTATTAATAAAAAATAAACGTATTCAATATAAAATGATACTCTATAAAAAGACCAATTGTTCACAAACATGAACTAACCCAAATAAAATAATAATAATACATATATATGAAATTTTAACATGAGCACCTCTCCCCTTTGATTCAAACATTCATAAGAAGCCTAAAGTTGATCACAACATTAGAATGAACTCTAAATGGATCTAACTGAAAAAAGTTAAACGAAAAATCCAACACTTAAAATGAAGGTTAAAAAAAATTGAATCTAGATAGACAAATGCAAAATGACATACCAACAAAAATCTCAAAGTGAAAACCTCCTTTAAATGAATTCTTCATGCCAATCATTGCCTAGGATTTAAAAAGCCTCCCAAAAAAAAAAAACATAAATTAGCTCATTTAATGACAACTGAGATGAGCAATAATCTGTAAAACCCTATACCTCAGGTGTTTATATTAAGGATTCACACACTCTGATAAGAATTTTCCTCATAGTGATTCACACACTATGATAATAATTTTCCTCATAGTGCAAGGACCTTTGTATAGGCATTATTTATTGATTGAAAGCAAGCTATTATATTTAATTATAAATTAAAGATGAATACATGGCTGATCAAAAAGGTAGTTGGAATAAATAAAGTTCTATAGACAAACAATAACATACTAGGCATAAACTAGGAAATGTTAGCCCTATACTCTGTAGGAATTACTCTAGCCTGCACAGAAGCAAAAATTTTGACAAGAAATGAGCACATACTCACAGCCACAAGTAGAAACTAATTTGTTGAAGTATGCAAGTAAAAGCATTTCATATACACAAAATGAGAGCTGAAAATTCCAAAAAGAATCAGCTTTTATTCTATTTTTCTTTTAAAAAGTTACTAGTTCCTATATTAAATCTCACTAGTAGCCAAATGAAAATAAACTATCTCAATTCTTGGAAAAAAATTGAAGATGTAGTTTTACAACTGTCTCAAAAATCTCTTAAATAAAACTATTCACTGCCAACTATTTGTATCACTTTACAAGACCTAGTTCCTAAGAATTTGGCAGAACTTCTAAAAACTAACTACTCTGAACCATTGTTTCTAATTGTTTTGGTATGTAAGAGAACACAGAAAAAGGCTCTTGCACCTGACATGGAACATGCAATACATAAAATTCACCCATTGATGGGGTTCATAAAGATGGGGATGTTAGTAAGAGTGTTGGATGGTTAGCCCTTTGTAATGAATGATATGGGAATTTATATGTTGGCGGAGCTGTAAAGGGAAACCTAGACTTGGCTGGAGCAGGTGGCCTCTTTTGGAATGGGAACAACTCACTACAAGTTGTTTATCCTATGGGTCTACTTGGGGCCTACAATGACAAAGAATAGGCTATTGCTATTATCCTTGGCCTCAAGATTTCTCTAAGAAAGTATAATTTCCTGGAAGGAAATTCCCTAATCAGCAAAAAAATTGATCTTGAGATATCATCTATTGGCATCTTCAAAGTATTGTCAAGAAGGCCTTCCTCCACATGCATTAATTTGAGTATATCAGACTTGGACACTACCATTGTGAGGCAAATAAGGTGCTTGAATTTATACCTAATTATGGAGTGGCCTTGATCCCCATGAATCTATAGTCACATGTAATTCTGAGAATGGATGTATGGGTTTGGAAGTAAGGGACAAGCTTCCTGGTGTAGCCAAACCCTGCAAAATCCAATGGAAAGAACACTTGTAAATATCATGCAATAACATAGAATTCTGATGTGAAATAGGGATCAAATAAACACACTTGAATCCTTATTAAATCTGGAATTTATAGTAAACAACATCTAGCACAACCTTGACTACCATTCCAAGATGGAACACATGGTAGTTTTTCCTATTTTTATCTCCTATTTGTCATCCCCTCTTTTCCAAAAATAAAATAACACACTACTACCATCAAAATCCCCAACCTCCGATGGTAGTTAATTGTCCCTAAAACAAGCATGCAATTTAATTAAATTAACTATAAGATGGTAGTTTCAACGAAGTCTATTTTTAGGAGGACAAGCTCCCAAAAACACTCAGTTGTTTGGACCAATAGTTGTTACAATAAGATAAAACAATTTTCATGGACTGGTTGTGACCTCCTCAAATGATTTTTATTTTTTCACAACTTTGGATTCAAACATCCAAGTTGCATCATTTTTTGTGCACCCTTTCCACTTGATCAAAATACTCATAATAGTCATTATTCCTTGTGCTCTTGCTTATTTTGATGTCTATGATTGCTTCCATTTCTTCCTTTTCTCCCTCAGATTTTGAGCTTGTTGTACTCACCTTTTGGAAACCATTCTTTGTGTAAATGTGCCAATATTAAGTCTCTCACTTCAAACACTTTCTCTCTGTGCTTCTAATCATTATATTGTTTATATCTCTTCCCACTTTTTTCCAACTTTCTCTTTAACTCCATATGTACATCATGCATGGCTTGGGTAAACTATTCACCCTCATCACTCCTATTCATCTTAGTTGTGCTTCTTAACTCAAAAAATCCTCTTGGGTTGATGTCATATACATTACGAAAGGGGCTCATACTTGTACTTTTATTTATAGAGTCATTATAGGCAAATTCAGCTTGTGCCAAAGCTAAATCCCATTGTTTGGGCTTATCATTAGCAATGCATCGCTGCAAATTTCCTAGAGATCTGTTCACTATCTTTATTTTCCCATCAATCTGTGGGTGATAGGTTGAGCTAAAATTCAGTCTCTTACCCAGCGTCTTCCACAACATTCTCCAAAAATTCCTTACAAATTGAGTGTCCCTATCCAACACAATATTGAATGGCAACCTATGCAACCTTATAACTTATTTGAAATACAAATCAACAATATGGATAACATCATTTGTCTTCATGCATGCTATAAAATACATCATTTTGGAATATCTATTTATAACAAAAATTGAGTCATCACCTCGTTGAGTGCATGGTAGACCAAGCAAAAAGTCCATACTTATCGTATCCAGTGGTTTACTAGTAATTGGTAGTGGTTGATAAAGTCCAATATTCTTATTTCTACCCTTTATATGCTGAAATATTTTACATATCTTCATAAATTTTATACATTTGCACTCATCTTTGGCCAATAATATTGTTCACTCAATTGTGCCAATTTCTTGTCATACCCAAAATGACCAACAAGACTGCCACTATGTTTCTCCTTCAAAAGATTGTCTTGCATTAAACCTTGAAGTATGCACAACCTCTTCCCCTTGAATAACAAATCATCTTGGATCATCAATTCTAGCCATGGAATTCTATCAATACTTGATGGGCTCTTACATCCCATGCTTCCTTGAAATATGAATCCTCTTCATACAATTCTTTCATTGATTCAAACCCAATGACTTCCACTTGAAGCTCATTTGATATAAGAGCTCACCTACTCAAGGCATATGTCATTTTTTTAGGTTTGTCACTTATATGTTTTAAAATGAAAGTATAACTTTGAAGGAATTCTACCCATTTAGTGTGATTTTGATTTAATTTACCTTGGTTGTTTATGCACTGCAATTTCAGATGATTAGTGAACTGAACAAATTCTTTGGGCAGTAAATAATGACACCACTTCTTAAGAGCTTAAAATATAGAGTAAAACTCTTGGTCTTAAATAGAATATTTCCTCCTTGCTTCATTTAAATTTTTAGTAAAATAGGTAATAGGCATACATTCTTGACTAAGTACTGCACCAATCAATGTCCCACTTGCATCACAGTCAAAATATGGAACACTTTTTCAAAATCAGGGAATGCTAAAATTGACTATTTTATAACTTTTATCTTTAATAAATGAAAACTTTCTTCTGCTTCAAGTATCCATTGGAACTTATTATTGTCCCCTTTCATTATCTTTGTGATGGGTGCACAAACACTACTGGAATTCTTAATAAATTTCCAATAAAAACTAGCCAACCCCTAAAAGCTCCTTGTTGCAAACATAGTCCTTGGCAAAGGTCATTCCACTATTATTTTTACTTTTTCTAGGTCCATTTTTAATCCTTCTCATGAAATCACAAATCCCAAATAAATGAGATCCTTTGTCATGAAGATGCACTTTTTTAAGTTTATCAACAATTTTGCCTCTTTCATCTGACTCAACACAAGTCTCAAATGTCTCAATACTCCTCCTTCGAATGATTGAAAATTAAAATATCATCCAAAAACACCATGAAAAATTTATCCTTCAATGGATTTAGCACCTTGTTCATGGGTCTCATAAATTTACTCAGGGCATTAGACAAACCAAATGACATAACCAACCATTCATACAAATTATCATTGGTTTTAAATGTTATTTTTCACTCATCACCTTCTTTAAATCAATCTTGCTGAAGTATTTGGCTCCGCTTAGATAGTCCAATAAATCATCCATCCTTGGCAATGGGAAACTATACTTTATCATGATCTTATTTATTACCCTCAAATCCATACACATTATCCATTTTCTACCTTTCTTTGGTGCTAACATAGCTAGAAATGCACATGGACTTAAACTTTCATGAATCAATCCCTTTTGTAACAGCTCTTGGACTTGTCTCTATATCTCTTCATTCTTTTGAGGTGTCAACATATAAGCTACCTTATTTGTCAAACTTGCTCCTGGCACCAAGTTGATTTGGTGAATAATGCTTCTTACCGGTGGTATTCCATTAGGAAAATCATTGGACACTATGTCTACATATTGTTCCATTAAACTTTAAATTTTAGTAGGTCACTCAAATTGTGTTTGTCTCCACTTGCATGTGTTCGAAAATGAGGGCAAAGCATGCCTCTTCCTTCTTTATCTCTGTTAATAACTCTTTTCCAAATAATATCACTTTTGGATTGTTGTCCATTTCTCCTTTGTGTTTCAATGGAATCAACATGAATCTCTTCCTATCCTTCATGAGAGTATATTTGCTTGCCCTACCATCATGTATTGCTTTCTTATCAAACTGCCAAGACCTACCCAATAGTATGTGACACACATCCATGGGCATCACATCACATACAACTTTGTCTCTATAGGCTCCAATCTGAAAGTTTATTATACATTGTTCATTGACTAACACTTGGTGTCATTTAAGCAAGCAAGGAACTTTACAAGGAGTTGGTTGTATTGACATTTTTAGTCCTAACTTCTCTACCATTTCTTTAGACACTATATTACTTATGCTACCACCATCAATAATTAACATACAAAATTTATCTCCAAATTTTTAGATTGTCCTGAAGAGGTTCCTCCTTTGCGATGGTTCGAATGTATCCTTTGTTAATTTAAAGAGTGCTATTCTCATCAAAAGGGCTTCTCCTTTATCTAGTTCTTTTGTATATGTTGGAAACTAAAAACTTTCCTCATCCTCATTGGCTATATGTGTTATCCCTTCAGTCCTTCTGTTGTTGTTCTTACCAGCATATTTATTACACTTAAAACATTTTCCCATGAATCATCTTCCTCTTCCATAAAACCCTCTTCCTCTAGGCTTATAGCCTCCTCTTCCTCTTGCATTAAAGTTCTAAGCATGTGAGCTACTTGCCTCTCCATCATGGTTTGTTGTCCTCTTCCACCAAAGTTTTGTTCCCTTCCTCTTGGAAACCTTCCTCTACCTCTAGAATTCATTTTTTGTCTTCATGACAAATTCTCTTCCACCTTCAATGCACATTGATAGGCTTCTTCTACGCTTCTAAAGTTCAAAAAACTATTTCATCTTGGATATTAAAACTCAACCCATTTGCATACCTTTCTACCTTTTTGGGGTCATCTTCAACGTGTCTAGCCTTTATAGTGAGTTTGTAAAATTATTTTGTGTACTCCTTCACACCTACTTCTTTTTATCTCAAATTTTGTAACTTTATGAATAAGCTCATCTGATAGTTTAAAGGTAAGAATTTGGCCTTCGATTTAGACACCATTCTATCCCAAGTTTTAACTTTCTCTTTCCCTCTTCTTTGCCTCTCAGTTTGCACATAGTCCCATCACAAAGATCCATGACCTTTTAACCTTGTGTAAGCAAACTTTACTTCCTTGCGATCTTCTGTTGATTCATAGTCAAAGTAATTTTTCATCTATGTAATCCAACCTACTCTTCACCATTTAAGCCTCCACTATAATAAGGTGTGTCTAGTTTGGGTTTGCTTCCAATATTTGTCATGGCTCTTAGAAATCTGATCTCAGCTCATCCCCTACTTCTTGTTCAAGTTCTTGAGATCCTTGGGCTCTCTCCTTCATCATCACTTACATCCTCAATATGAACTCCCCTTCTTTGGGCTATATCTATTGTAACCAATCTTACTTGGACCTCTCTCATCATTTATGTCAAGTTACCAACTCTAGGTTCTCCTGCTTGTGCAATCTTTCTAGTAGTACCCCATCTGTAGTTCATTTTCACCCAATGTCTTTCACAACTTGTAGAACTTCTTTTCCACAATCTACAGCTATCAAACACACTTCTCTCTACAAGAGTTCCTTCACACTTTTCATGACTAGGAAAAACTTGGCTCTAATACCAAAATTAGTGTAGCCAAACCCTACAAAATCCAATGGAGAGAACATTTACAAATATCATGTGATAACAGAGAATTATGATATAAAATAAGGATCAAATAAACATAGTTGAATCATTATAAATCTTGAATTTATAGTATATAACAACTAGTAAAACCTTGATTGCCATTCCAAGACCAAGAACACAATAGTTTTTCCTATTTTTTCAAAGATTTTTTCTCCTTTCTGTATATCTCCTATTGTCATCCCCTCTTTTCCCAAAATAAAATAACACACTGCTACTACCAAAAGCCCCAATCTTCCATGATAGTTAATTGTCCCTAAACCAAACATGCAATTTAATAAAGTTAACTATAAGGTAGGGTAGTTTCAACAAAGTCTATTTTTAGGAGGATAAGACACTCAGTTGTCTGGACTGACATCTATTAGAGCAAGGTAACATAATTACAATAGAAATTAAATATTTTTATTTATTTTTTAATGACACAGGGTTGCACAATCCTGTGGGTGCTCCTGCATCACTTACATATGAAACAAATCAAGTTTAATTTGCTTCAAAACTTTTTTATAAAGGTGGAGGCAACAAACATTTTAATCTATTTATATTCCAAGTAATATATTTATGGTCTTGTCACTAACTTGGTGGATCTTTTAGGGGAATTGCTTACTATGTTCGAGTAGTCTTATCACCAAATTGGTGGATCTTTGAACATGAGTTGATTACTATTGTTTTAATGGAATCAAAGGAGTTCATTCCATATTACATCCCTCTTGGTGTGTTTATTTTTTCTTTGCTGGTAATTTTGCTTATCCTAGTCTTTTCCTTGCCACCTCTCTTTTTCATTTATGTGAATTGCTCTTTGTAGTGGATTTGAATTCATAGACATGACTTGTCGATGTAGTATCATATAGATTTCATGCCAATTTTTTGGCAAAATGCCTCAAAAAATACATTGTATCATGGATTACCATAATTACAACACATGTCTAGAATATACAATTGAATGAAATGTTAAGTATCAAGAAAATAAACCCAAAATGTAATGGACTAGATAAACCCACAATAGATGCCCTGATGAGGCAATATTGCTCTTGGTAGATCTAAAACCCAACCATATTGTTGTGTTTATTGTGCTATCTCAGAAAGTTCATTGAGTGTTGTGCTATCTCAAAAAATTAGCTTACCTTTTTGGTTAAGTATTGTGCCTATGGCTTCCCATTTGCATCACAATCAACTTGCAATACCTTTTCAAAATCAGGTAAAGCAAGCACATGGTGTTTTGTCACTTTCCTTTTTAACAACTAAAAATTGATTTCCGTTACAACCATCCATTGGAACTTCTTCTTTCCCCCTTTCATTGTCTTTGTGATAGGTGCATAGATACCATTCAAATTCCTAATGAATTTCCTATAAAAACTAGCCAACCCATGAAAGCTCCTTGTTGCAAACATAGTTCTTGGTGAAGGCCAATCCACTATTGCTTTTAATTTCTCTAGGTCCATATTTAACCCATCTCATGAAATCAATAATCCCAAATAAATGAACCCCTCTTTCATGAAGCTGCACTTTTTCAAGTTTACTAATAACTTCTCTTCCTTCAACTTAGTTAACACAAGTCTCAAATTCCTCAAGTGCTCTTCCTTAGACTAACTAAAAATCAAAATATCATCCAAATACACAATCATGAACTTACCTAAGTGGTTTCAACACCTCATTCATGAGCCTCATAAATGTATTTTGGGCATAAGATAAACCAAATGGCATAACCCGCCATTCATACAACCCATCATTGGTTTTAAATGTTGTTTTTGACTTATCACCTTCTCTTATTTGGATTTGGTGATACCCGCTCTTCAAATTTATTTTATTTTAGTATTTGGATTTGCTTATAAAATTCATTAGATCATCCATCCTTGGAAATGAGAACCTATAATTTATTGTGATCTTATTTATTATCCTCATATATGTACACATTCTCCATTCTTCATCTTTCTTGGGTGCTAACACAACTGAGACTACACATGGGCTCAAAATTTCACAAATTGGGCCCTTTTGTAACATCTCTTACACTTGTATATTTATCTCTTTCTTATCTTGAGGTGTTAACTTATAAGCTACCTTATTTGGCAAACTTGTTTATGCCATTAAGTCCATCTCCAATAAATCATTGGACACTATGTCTGCATATTCCTTTATCAAACTCTAAATTTCAGCAAATAGATCACTCACCTTTGTGTTTGCCTCTACTTGCATGAGTGTGGAAATGAAGGTAAAGCATGCCTCTTCCTTCTTTGTCTCTGTTAGAAACTTTTTTCTAGATATTAACATCACCTTTAGATGGTTGTCCACCTCTTCTCCCTTATCTTTAAATGGGGTCAACGTGAATCTCTTCCCATACTTCACAAAAGTATGTGTTTGCCCTACCATCATGTATGACTCTCCTATCAAACTACCATTGCCTATGCAATATAATGGCTCACATCCATTGGCATAATATCACACACAACTTATCTTTATATGATCCTATTTGAAAGTTCACCACACATTGTTTATTTACTAACACTTAGTGTCCTTGGAGCAACCAATAACTTTATAAAGGGTTGGAAGTATCATCCATTTTAACCCAAAATTCTCTACCATTTCCTAAGATGCTAAGTTATTTGTGCTACCACCATTAATAATTAATTTACAACACTTACCTTTGGATTTGTGGATTACCTTGAAGTGTTTATTTTGTTGTAGTGGTTTATTTATCTCTTTTGCTGGTTTCAAGAGTATTCTTTTCATCAAAAGGGCTTCTCCTTCCTCTGATCATTTAGTGTGCATTGGTAACCCAACACTTCCGTCAACCCCTTGGGATATATGGATTGTTACTTCAATCCTTTAGCTATTATTCTAGGTTTCTTTCGAGCACTCAAATGACCCATGAGTAACATACTTATTGCACTTAAAACATTTCCTCGTGAATCCTTCTCCTATTCCATATAATCCTCTTCCTCAATGCACATAACCTTCTCTTCCTCTTATATTAAATTTTTGGGTTTAAAAACTACTTGCTCCTTCATCATGGGTTTGTTGTCCTCTTCCACCAAAGTTTTGTCCTATTCCTCCAAAGTTTTGCCCTCTTCCTCGCAAGTATCTTCCTCTGCCTCTGAAGTTCACATGTTGCCTTCATGACAACTTCTCCTCTACTTTCAATGCACATCGATAGGCCTTCTCTATGGTTCTAAAATTTAGCAAACTAATTTTATCTTAGATATTAAAACACAATCTATTTGCATAACCTGCTACCTTTTTTGGGTCATTCTCCATGTGTCTAACCATTATAATTTTTCAAAATCCTCAATGTACTCCTCATACCTACTTCCTTTTGTCTTAAATTTTGTAACTTACTAAATTAATTTATGTGATAGTCTAAAATTAAAAATTTGGCCTTTATTTTGGTCATCATTCTATCACAATACTTAATTTTATGTTTTCCTCTTCTTTGCCTCTTAGTTGTACATAATTATACCAAACTAATGCATGATTATTTAACCTTATGCAAGCAAATTTCACTTTCAAGGGTAAACTAACATCAAAGGAGAAAGCATCTATTAGTGGATGCCCTACCCATGTGGATAAATAAGAAGTTCTTGGTATAGATTTGGACCCACAAGGGACTAGGATGACTAAGCATATCAGGCAACACAAAAAGAAGTGTATCAAACTATCAACCATTATGGCATAGGTAGACATTAACCCATGTTTATGTAAGAAAAAATTCATTTTCTATTCTAAACAATCCTTCATTGGGTGTTTCCATACATGACATTACATAAACATCAATCTTCTTCAATGGTTTCAGAACACTTTTAAACCGGTCCTAGGTTATGTATAATTGATACAGAAAGGGGCCAGAGGATTTTTCATCATGATTACTCGATCGATTAAGGATCATAAGGTGCTAGAGGAGGGTGGAACCTAGTTCTAGGGAAACACATTTCTAGCTACCTCTAGATGGTATATAAGTTTTGACTTAAAATGGGAATGCATCATAGCAATACCTATTAGGTCAAGCTACCAGGTTTACCACTAGAACTATGGGTGAAAGAGACATTTAAAGCTATTGGAGATACCCTGGGAACATTCATAAAAACCCATCACTACACATCCACCCAAGAAAACACTTTGGTGGTTCTCCTTTGTGAAAATATCAAAATATCTAGGCTCTGCTAGGGTCTATCCATATTAATGTTGGTGACTAAAAATATGATTAGATTTTAGACTATTTAAACATTCCATTTCATTTCTCCAAGTGTAGATGTCATGGACATCTTAAAAATAAGTGCCCTTTTTTACATAAGATGCCTCCTTAAAAACCATAGGGTTTTGATGGCTCAATTGAACAATAAAAACAAAACTTAGAAGCATTCTATAGGATCATCAGTGGCAGTAACAGGGTTGAACCAATTTGACAGGAAAGGCAATGATCTTTTGACAACATAGAGCATCTTAGAGATCCATTAGAACATGCACATTCGTATGTCTCTTCCCCCCAGTGACATATGAGATGGATACAATGGTGAGTATGGACAAACACAATAGTGGTAGTAAGAGCCACATAACATACAAATATGGTTTAAATAGATCATAATTGGATATCATAAGAAGCAATAGGCTATTGGATGATATATCCTTCTACGAACTCCCAACAACATATTCTTCTCTAGTGGATTCCAAAAGGTAGGACTATTCTCATGACCCTACACTTCATGAGAATTTGAATACAAAAAAGGATCAATCCAACTCATCCTTGATCGATGCTCATCATATAAGGTTTATGGATATAATATTGGGTATAAAAATACTAGCATACCCATAGAGGACTGTAAGGGACCTTTTTCCATCAACTGTTGGAATGGGGGCAAGCACTTTTATGGAAAAAATTTCCATCCTTGGATCTCCAAAGATAGAAGAAAAATACCGCCCCTATGATGATAGAGTTGTGGTTTCTACAACATAGGTAGATAATATATTATAGGCTAAATATAGGGAAATTTTTAAGGTGAATAAAAGAAAAGGGAAGCAAAAATTGGAGACAACATCCACCACTTCAGGTAATGACTCTTATAGATATTTTGGGAAAAGATATCTAACTCGATCATAAACAAGAGCCACACTATAGAAAAATGGTTCTCCCATAGGCACTGGGGGATTAAAATCCCTTAGGAAATTATACTCACCCCATGAGGGGATGACACACTCTCTTTTCACATGCACAGGATCAGGCAGAGCATGACATTCTTACTGGGAAACATCATACCATCTTATGGGCCCTCAATAGAGCAACCCCCAATATGGTTCCTAGATGATAATCATCTCCTAAAATTTGAGGGGCATAGGGATGGCCACAAAATAATGGTCCCTAAAGATAATGTCATACAAACACAAGCCTGATATATTACTTATTCAAGAGACTATGTGTATAGAAGATGCTGCTAAAAAAAGTCTCAAAAAATCACCCTCAGAATGGTCTTTCTTGATTAGCACCTTAGCTAGCAATTTTGGATGCTTAGCAATAGGGTGGAAAGCATGTATGGAATTATGATCATATATGATATTTGGGAACTACAGTCTTGGCACCTTTTTTTCTAGAGCACACGATTTGGAGCTAGACATCCTCAATGTTTATACTTCATCACACAATAGGCGTAGTTTTTGGGATGACTTTGAGAACACTGGTATTATAAAAATACCACACCTCATTCTAGGATGGGACTTGAATTTTACTACACACATCACTGAAGTTTGGGCACACATGCTAGAACTGATCCTATGGCCAATTTCTTCTTAAATTAAATAGAACCGCTTTATCCTGGTGGATGTCACCCCTTTGACGATGGATTCTTCCTGGTCTAATCATCATACTAAAGCATAGGGTATTTTTAAGAGGTTGGACCAATTTTTATTTAAGCTCTCCTTTTCCCTTTTATCTCCTACAACACAACCACTCTAAAGCAACATACATCTGATCACCATCCCATTCAATTGGAAATGTTTAAAGGTTTAAAGCAACCACCTTCACCATTTAAATTTAATCCACACTAGGTGGAATATGATGGCTATAGAGAAATAGTTAAAAATAGTTAGGTTCAACACACTAGTGAAAGGGGCAATTTTGCTATGATCAACTTACAACAAAATCTCTCAAGTTAAAGTTATCACAAAATCTTAGGAATTTTTTTTAGGATAGTGAACAAATGTTATTACAGGTGGAAAAGGACATTCTAGACTGTATGGAATCTTTCCATTTGCATTATCATATGATTAAAACTCTTCAATAATTGGATAGGTTAGAAAAGGAAAAAACAAGGCTATTGGCTTGGCCAGGAGTGAAATGGAGAATGAAGAGCAGGGTCACTTGGCTTACAAAAGGTGATGACAACACAAAATTCTTCCATTGTAGTTCAGTGGCAAGGAGAACACATAATACCATATGGAAAATTAAAGATACATAAGGGAAGGAATGATGTGACTTCCCCTCTATTTCCAATGTAATTTTGTCACACTATAAAAACATATATTCTAAGCCTCCCAAGGAGAATATCAAGGACATAAGGGCTACTACCACTTTCTTTAATATATGGGTAGATGAATAACAAAACTAGATGCTTATGAGACTGATCACTTAGAAGGAATTGCTGGATACTATCCACACTTTTCAATTAGGGAAAACTCTCGAGCTGGATGGTTGGCCAGTGGAGTTTTTGTTGGGTTTTTGGAATCTCTTAGAAGATGATCTTCTCTTAGCCATGGAGGATTCTGGACTCACAAGTCACATTTACAACCCCTTTTCTACCACCTTCATTACCAACATTCCCAAGAATGTCTCCCCCTCTAGCTTTGACCACTTTCATCTTATTTCCCTTTGTAACTGTATTTACAATATTATTTTAAAAATCATTGTTGCTCATCTCAAACCCATCCTCTCTGAACTTATCTCTCTTGAGAAATTTGATTTTCTAGATAATTGACATAAACATGATGCCATTGGCACTACCCAAGAGACCTTACACACCATAAAAACTAGAGCTAGAGTTGATTTCATCTTAAAAATCGACCTCTCCAAGGCTTTTGATTGAGTAAATTGGCTATATCTACAACTTATATTAACTCAGTTCAGTTTTATCCATCTTTTTACTAACTAGTTGGAAGAATGTTTTAAATTTATTTCTTATGTTGTACTTATGAATGGCTTAGCTTATTTTTTTTCTCTCCCACTCATGGCCTGAGATAGGGATACCCCCTCTCCCCCCTCCTTTTCTTACTTGTTATAGAGGCCCTTAGTTCATATATTGATCAAGAGCACTTTGTTGGGAATATTCTAGGTATTAAGATGGTTGCAAGCACTTTTATTACACATACTCATTTTTTAGATGACATCCTCAT
>JARHVA010008619.1:0-140000 GCA_037957365.1 Torreya grandis | reverse complement strand
AAAGATCTGTATTTACCGTTGGGTGGGGTTTCAAGGAAGCCCACAGATATGGAAGATGAAAAATGGAATGTTCTTGATAGAAAAGCTCTTGGATCTATAAGGTTGAGCCTAGCAACTTTTGTGTTTTCCAACTTATCATAGGCAAAGACAACGATAGAGTTAATGGATACTTTGGCAAATTTATATGAAAAACCCTCAGCTTTGAATAAGGTATATCTTATGAAGCAATTATTTAATTTGCAAATGCAGGAAGGTGGATCTGTATCTAGTCATCTTAATGATTTCCATACAATAGTAAATCAGTTAAATTCAGTCAAAATAATTTTTGATGATGTAATTAAGGCTCTCTTAATCTTATGCTCTTTACCTGAAAGTTGGCATAGTTTGGTAATAGCAGTTAGTAATACTGCATCTGCTTCAAATATCTTGAAAGTTGATGATGTTGTTAGTGTAATCTTGAATGAAGAAATTCACAAAAAAAGCATAGGGGAAACATCAGGTAATGATTTAAGTGTTGAAAGCAGGGGAAGACAAAGAGAGAAGTGCAAGTAAGGGAAATCAAGGTCAAAGATGGGAAGTAGATCCAAATCCAGAAATGGAAGAATAACCTGTTGGAATTGTGGAAAAAAAAGACATGCAAAGAAAGATTGTTGGTTGAAGGATAACAAAGAAAATCAGCATGAAGGTAATAAAGAAGCAAAAGTTGCAGGTATTGTTGCACAGGATGCTCTTATATTTTCTTTGGATAGTAAAGTAGAATCATGGGTTTTAGATTCTAGTGCCTCTTTCCATGTAACCCCAAATAGAGAATTTTTCAATGATTACGTCCATGGAGATTTTGGAAAAGTTTATTTAGGGGATGATGAGCCTTGTAAAATTGTTGGCAAAGAAAAAGTGCAGCTGAAATTGCAGAATAACAACACATGGATGTTGAAGGATGTCATGCATGTACCCATCCTGAAGAGGAATCTGATTTCTGTAGAAAAGTTGGGTGATGAGGGTTGCACAATAACTCTCACAGATAAATCTTGGAAAGTTTCCAAGGGTGCACTTGTATTAGCAAAAGGTAAGAGAGTAGGTACACTTTATCTATCTACTTGTATTACTGATTATTCTCCTTCTGTTTTATCTACTTCAGATGTAGATGCAAAGTTGTGGCACTGTAGGCTTGGTCACATGAGTGAGAAGGGAATGAATGTTCTTAAGTCAAAAGGTAAGCTTTCAGATTTGAAAAGCATAGATCTAGATTTCTATGAGCATTGTATTTTTGGGAAATAGAAGAAAGTGAGTTTTCTCAAAACTGGGTCAACAAAGAAGAAGCACAAGTTGGAGCTTGTTCACACAGACGTGTGGAGACCAGCTCAGGTAGCTTCTATTGGAGGATCAAAGTATTATGTTTCTTTCATTGATGATGCTACAAGAAAGGTATGGGTTTATTGCATAAAGAGGAAATCTGATGTTTTTGACACATTTAAGAAATAGAAAGCTTTGGTTGAGAATGAAACAAGTTTGAGATTGAAGTGCCTTAGATCTGACAATGGTGGTGAGTACTGCAGTAATAAATTCAATAGTTACTGTTCTATGAGTGGAATACATAGGGAAAGGATGGTTCCAAGGACACCTTAGCAAAATAGAGTTGCTGAAAGGATGAATAGAACAATAATGGAGCGTGCACGGAGTATGAGGTTGCATGCTGGTTTGCCCTTATAGTTTTGGATAGAAGCTGTAGATACTACAGTTTACCTGATTAACAGAGGACCTTCTACTGCACTGGATGGTGGAATTCTAGAAGAGGCTTGGATAGGTAAAAAGGTAGATCTTTCATTTTTCAGAGTTTTTGGTTCTGAAGCTTTTGTGCACATTGATAAAGAAAATAGAAAGAAGTTGGATGCTAAATCTATGCGATGCACTTTCATTAGTTATGGTTTTGGAGATTTCGGATTCCAGTTGTGGAATTTAAAAACTAACAAAATTATTAGAAGTTGTGATGTAGTTTTTAATGAGAAGGTGATATACAATGATCAGCTCAAGAGGCTAAATAATTTTGAGCAAGGCAATCTTGATTTGGAAGAGGTTATGATCCAAAATGAGCTCACGGGTAAAAATCATCACTCACAGAAAAACACAGAGACTGTCATCGGTTAGGTGGAAACCAATGTTGGTCAGGTGGAAATTGATGTTGGTCAGGTAGAAATCGACATCAGTCAGGTGGAAATTGGTGTCGATCAAGAGGAATCGACATCGATCAGGTACAGACCAGTATCGATCAGAGATGACCGGGATCAGTCACTATCAAAAGAAAATTTGGGCAGACAACAAGCTATAAATGAGTCTCAAATACCCATAAGGAGGTCTAAAAGGGTAAGTAAACCTCCAATTCATTATTCCCCTTCTTTATACTACTTTTTGCTCATTGATGGTGGAGAACCAGAAAGTTTTGATGAGGCAATGCAGGTAGAATCTAGGAAATAGTGGAAGCATGGCATGAATGAGGAAATTGATTCCTTAAAACAGAACCATACGTGGGATTTGGTTGAGTTTTCAGCCAGAAAGAAAGCACTCAAAAACAAATGGGTATACAGGTTAAAGGAAGGAGAGAATGGACAAATTAGACATAAGGCCAGGTTGGTAGTAAAGGGATTTACACAAAAACTAGGTATTGATTTTGGTGAAATTTTTTCTCCTGTAGTAAAGATGACTTCTATTCGGACTGTATTGTCTTTAGTTGCTATTGAGGATTTGCATCTTGAGCAGCTTGATGTAAAGACAACATTTCTTCATAGAGATTTGGATGAAGAGATATATATGGATAAGCTAAAAGGTTTTGAGGTCAAAGGTAAGGAGAAACTTGTGTGCAGGTTGAAGAAAAGCTTATATGGTCTTAAGCAAGCTCCAAGACAATGGTATTTAAGGTTTGACAGGTTTATGACAGAGCATGGCTTTAGTAAATGTCAATCTGACCATTGTGTTTATTTTAACAAATTGGATAATGGTAGTTATATTATCCTGTTACTGTATGTAGATGATATGCTTGTTTCAGGTTCACACATGTAGGAAATTACTGAGCTTAAGGTAAAATTAGCTCACACATTTGCCATGAAGGATTTAGGAGCAGCAAAGAAAATCCTTGGCATGAGTATTAAGAGAGACAGGAAAAATTATAGTTTGATTTTGTCTCAAGAGGATTATGTGAATAAGGTGTTGGAGAGGTTCTATATGTAGGATGCAAAATGTTTGGATCGTACAACACACTTGATTACTATTGTGTAAGCAACTAAACATGGAATTAAACCAGAATAATAAGTAACTAGAAATCAAAATCAACAAAAAATAAGAGATACAAGAAACAATGAAAACTTGTATTAAACTCTTCCAGAAGGAAATACAATTGAAAAAATCTCTCTTTTTTCCACACCTCTTAGATGTACAGATCTCTTTCCCTCAAGAGTTCTCTCTCAAACACAATTCAACTACTTGAATTGATTCACCCTTTTTCTCATACACAAGCTATGAAGATCTATCCCTATTATATAGAATTAGGGATCATGAGCTATGCATTCTCCACCATTAGATACACCTCATAATCAAAGGTCTAAAACAGTCCTACCAAAAATAGAAACATGGACTCAACACTAACAGTTAAACTTATCATGCAAACATTCTGTTCATCCCATGAAAATAGACTTCTAGAACGCACAGGTGACCGACACCAATCTCTGTCTATCTGCATATGACCGACATCGGCCGATCCATAACCGACGCTGACAGATCCCAGTTGACCCCTGACCAACGTCGATCGGTCCTGACCTATGTCAGTGACTGTGTAAGTCCAACAACCTTGCAATTTGTTCATTTGGTGAAGCTTTTAGCTCCATAACTCAACAATCTTCTACTTGGAGATAAATAGTTGCACCTGTACCTGTACATCAACATCTTCTAGCTTCTCCATTTTCAAACTCAATCTTGAAGACCAACAAAAGTTGAATGAAGATTCAACTTCTCTTTTGTTACCAGCTTTGTTAACATATCAGTAGGGTTCTTATCTGTATGGATCTTTTCTAGCTTCAACTCACCATCCTCTAATACCTATCTAATGAAGTGGTACCTAAGCTGTATATGTTTGGTTCTTGAATGAAAGGATAAATTCTTTGCCAAATGAATTGCACTTTGACTATCATTGTACAATCTACAACTCTCTTGCTCCTTTCCCAACTCTTCCATGAACTGAGTCATCCATATCATCTTCTTGCTAGCCTCTGTGACTGCAATGTATTCTGCCTCTATAGTAGACAAGGCAATAACCTTCTGCAACTTTGAAATCTAGCTAACTGCCATTCCACCAATAATGAACACATATCCTATGGTGCTTGTCCTACCATCCAAGTCACCTACCATATCTGAGTCTATATATCCATGTAGAGAAGTTTTTGACCCTCCATAGCATAAATGCCTATTGTTGGTCCCTCTTAGATATTTGAGAATCCACTGAACTACTTTTCAGTGTTCCTTCCCTGGATTGGCCATAAACTTACTGAAAACTCCCACTGCTTGGGCAATATCAAGTCTCGTACATACCATTGCATACATCAAACTCCCAACTGCGGAAGCATATGGAACTCTACTCATGTACCCTACCTCATCATGTGATTTAAGACACTGTTCTTTGCTCGACTTGAAGTGTCCAGCCATAGGTGTGCATTCCAATTTTGCATCCTGCATATTAAACCTCTCCAACACCTTGTTCACATAATCCTCTTGAGACAAAATCAAACTGTGATTTTTTCTGTCTCTCTTAATACTCATGCCAAGGATTTTTTTTGCTTCTCCTTAATCCTTCATGGCAAATGTGTGAACTAATTTTACCTTAAGCTCAGTAATATCTTGCATGTGTGAGCCTGCAACAAGCATATCATCTACATACAGTAACATGATAACATATCTACCATTATCCAATCTCTTAAAATAAACATAATGGTTAGATTGACATCTACAAAAGCTATGCTCTGTCATAAACCTGTCAAATCTCAAATACCATTGTCTAGGAGCTTGCTTAAGACAATATAAGCTTTTCTTCAACTTGCACACAAGTTTCTCCTTACCTTTGACCTCAAAACTTTTTGGCTGATCCATATATATTTCTTCATCCAAATCTCTATGAAGAAATGTTGTCTTAACATCAAGCTGCTCAAGATGCAAATCCTCAATAGCAACTAAAGATAATACAGTCTGAATAGAAGTCATCTTTACTATAGGAGAAAAAATTTCACCAAAATCAATACCTAATTTTTGTGCAAATCTCTTTACTACTAACCTAGCCTTATGTCTCATTTGTCCATTCTCACCTTCCTTTAATCTGTAAACCCATTTGTTCTTTAGTGCTCTCTATCCTGCTGGCAACTCAACCAAATCCCACGTTTGGTTTTCTTTCAAGGAATCAATTTCCTCATTCATGCCTAGCTCCCACTATTTTTGGGTTTCTACCTGCATTGCTTCATCAAAACTTTCTAGTTCTCCACCATCTGTGAGCAACAAGTAGTATAATAAAGGGGAATATCAAATTGGAGGTTTACTTACCCTTTTTGACCTCCTCAAGGGTGTTTGAGACTCATCCACAACTTGTTGTCTATCCAAATTCTCTGTCAGTGACCGATCTTGGTCTTCTCCAGGTCTGTACCTGACTGACGTCAGTTTTACCTGACCGACATTGATTCCTATCTGACCAATGTCAGTTACTGTCTGATCGATGTCGGTTCCTGTATGACTGACGTTGGTTACTACCTGACCGATGTCAGTGTCTGTGTTTTCTTGTGTGTGATTTTTCTTTTCCATAAGCTCATTTTGGATCATCACCTCATCCAAATCAACATTACTCTACTCAGTATTATTCAGCTTCTTGAGCTAATCACTATACATCACCTTCTCATTGAAAACAACATCACAGCTTCTAATAATTTTATTAGTTCCTAGATTCTACAACCAGAATTTGAAATCTCCGGAGCCATAACCAATAAAAGTGCACCTCATAGATTTAGCATCCAGCTTCTTTCTATTTTTTTTATCAACGTGCACAAAAGCTTCAGAACCAAAAACTCTAAGAAATGAGAGATCTACCTTTTTACCTATCCAAGCCTCTTCTGGAATTCCACCATCTAGAGTAGTAGAGGGTCCTCTGTTAATCAGGTAAACTGTAGTATCTACAACTTTTGCCCAAAACTATAAGGGCAAACCAGCATGTAACCTCATACTCTATGCACGCTCCAATATTATTCTGTTCATCCTTTTAGCAACTCTATTTTGCTGAGGTGTCCTTGGAACCATCCTTTCTCTGCGTATTCCATTCATAGAATAGTACCAGTTGAATTTACAGCTGCAGTACTCACCACCATTGTCAGATCTAAGGCACTTCAATTTCAAACCTGTTTCATTCTCAACCAAAGCTTTCCATGTCTTAAAAATGTCAAAAATAGCAAATTTCTTCTTTATGCAATAAACCCATACCTTTCTTGTAGCATCATCAATGAAAGTAACATAATACCGTGATCCTCCAATAGAAGCTACCTGAGCTGGTCCCTACATGTCTGTGTGAATAAGCTCCAACCTATGCTTCTTCTTTGTTGACCCAATTTTGAGAAACCTTACTCTCTTCTATTTTCCAAAAATACAATGCTCACAAAAATCTAGATCTATGCTTTTCAAATATGAAATCTTACCTTTTGACTTAATAAATTTCATTTCCTTCTCACTCATGTGGCCAAGCCTACAGTGCCACAACTTTGCATCTACATCTGAAGTAGATAAAACATAAAGAGATTAATCAGTAATACAATTACATAAATAGAGAGTACCTGCTCTCTTACCTTTGGCTAATACAAGTGCACCCTTGGAAACCTTCCAAGATTCAGCTGTGAGAGTTACTATGCAACCCTCATCCCCTAACTTTCCTATAGAAATCAGATTTCTCTTTAGGTTGGGTACATGCATGACATCCCTCAACACCCATGTGTTGTCATTCTGCAATTTCAGTTGCACTTTTCTTTTGCCAACAATTTTACAAGGCTCATCATCCCCTAAATAAACTTTTCCAAAATATCCCTAGACATAATCATTGAAAAATTCTCTATTTGGGGTTGCATGGAAAGAGGCACCAAAATCTACAACCCAAGATTCTATTCTATTATTCAAAGAAAGTACAAGAGCATCTTGTGCAACAATACCTGCAACTTTTGCTTCTTCATTACCTTCATGCTGATTTTCTTCTTTAACTCTCAACCAAAAATCTTGCTTTGCATGCCCTATCTTTCCATAATTCCAGCAGGTTATCTTTCTTCCATTTCTGGATTTGGATCTATTTCTCATCTTTGACTTAGACCTTGATTTCCCTTGCTTGCCCTTCTCTTTTTACCTTCCCCTGCTTTCAATACTTAAAGCATTACCAGATGATTCCCCTGTGCTTTTCCTATGAGTTTTTTCATTTAAAATTACACTAACAACATCATCAACTTTTAAAATATTTGAAGCAGATGCAGTATTACTAACTGCCATTATCAAACTATGCCAACTTTCAGGTAAAGAGCATAAAATTAAGAGAGCCTTAATTTCATTATCAAAAACTATTTTGCCTGAATTTAACTGATTTACTATTGCATGGAAATCATTTAGATGACTAGATACATATCCACCTTCTGCATTTGTAAATTAAATAATTGCTTCATAAGATATACCTTATTTGAAGCTGAGGGCTTTTCATATAAATATGCTAAAGTATCCATCAACTCTACCGTTGTCTTTGCCTATGACAAATTGAAAATCACAGAAGATGCCAGGCTCAACCTTATGGATCCTAGAGCCTTTCTATCAAGAACATTCCATTTTTCATCTTGCATATTTGTGGGCTTGCTTGAAACCCCACCTAACGGTAAGTATAGATCTTTCTGATACAAACAATCTTCTATTTACATCCTCCATAATTGATAATTCTTATCGTTGAACTTATCCATTCTTAGTTTACTTTTTTCTACCATTGCTTTACTCTCACTCAATCAGAAACCCCTGTGAATGACCTGTAATCAACAAAAACTAAACAAATTTGAACCACCCGTTAGTGAACCTGAGCTCTGATACCACTTGGTGGTATCACTTGGTGAACCTAGCTCTGATACCACTTGTTGGGATCATACAACACACTTGATTACTATTGTGTAAGCAACTAAACACATAATTAAACTAGAATAATAAGTAACTAAAAATTAGAATCAACAAATAATAAGAGATATAAGAAACAATGAAAACTTGTATTAAATTCTTCTAGAAGGAAATACAATTGAAAAAATCTCTCTTTCTTCTACACCTCTCAGATGTACAAATCTCTTTCCCTCAAGAGTTCTCTCTCAAACACAACTCAGCTACTTGAATTGATTCACCCTTTTTCTCATACACAAGCTATGAAGATCTATTCCTATTATATAGAATTAGGGATCATGAGTTATGCATTCTCCACCGTTAAATACACCTCATAATCAAAGGTCCAAAATAGTCCTACCAAAAATAGAAACGTGGACTCAACACTAATAGTTAAACTTATCATGCAAATATTTTGTTCATCCCACGAAAATAGACTTTTGGAACGCACAGGTGACCGATGTCGGTCCTTATCTGCCTACATATGACTGACATCGGCCGATCCATAACTGACGCCGATAGATCTCAATTGACCCCTGACCGATGTCGGTCAGTCCTGACTGATGTCAGTGACTGTGTAAGTCCAACAACCTTGCAATTTGCTCATTTGGTGAAGCTTTTAAATCCACAACTCAACACAAAACTGATAAGCACACCTATGGCTAGACACTTCAAGTTGAGCAAAGAACAGTGTCCGAAATCACATGATGAGGTTGAGTACATGAGTAGAGTTGCATATGCTTCAGCAGTTGGGAGCTTGATGTATGCAATGGTATGTACTAAACCAGATATTGCCCAAGCAGTGGGAGTTGTTAGCAAGTTTATGGCCAATCCAAGAAAGGAACACTGGAAAGCAGTTTAGTGGATTCTCAAATATCTGAGAGGGACCAACAATAGGCATTTATGCTATGGAGGGTCAAACACTTCTCTACATGGGTATGTAGATTTGGATATGGTAGGTGAGTTGGATGGTAGGAGAAGTACCACAGGATATGTGTTCACTATTGGTGGAATGGTGGTTAGCTAGATTTCAAAGTTGCAGAAGGTTGTTTCCTTGTCTACGACAGAGGCAAAATACATTGTAGTCACAGAGGCTATCAAAAAAATGATTTAGATGACTCAGTTCATGGAAGAGTTAGGAAAGGAATAAGAGAGTTGTAGATTGTACAGTGATAGTCAAAGTGCAATTCATTTGGCAAAGAATTCAACCTTTTATTCAAGAACCAAACATATACAACTTAGGTACCACTTCATTAGATAGGTATTGGAGGATGGACAGTTGAAGCTGAAAAAGATCTATACGGATAAGAACCCTGCTGATATGTTAACAAAGCCAATAACAAAAGAGAAGTTGAATCTTCGTTCAACTTTTGTTGGTCTTCAAGATTGAACTTGAAGAGGGAGAAATGAGCTAGAGATGTTTATAGGATGTTGTTGTACAGGTACAGGTGCAGCTGTTTATCTCCAAGTGGGAGATTGTTGAGTTGTGGAGCTAAAAGCTTTACTAATGAGCTAATATGGAGGTTGCTAAGATTACACAGTAATTAGCATCGATCAGAACCAACTGACATTGTTTAGGGGTCAACCGACATCGATTAGAACCAATCAACATCGATTAGGGGTCGGCTAGAATCGGTCATCTTTAGATCGACACCTGTGCATTTCTAGAATTGCTATTTTTAGTAAAATAGATTTGAGCCTTTGATTTAAGAGGTGGATCTAAGGGTGGTGAATCCATGGCTCATGAACCCTAGTGTTGTAGTATTCTATATAATAGGGTTAGATCCTCATAGCATGTACAATTCTTTAATTGAGTTGATTGTAATTGATTGAGAGAGAGAGAACTCTTGAGGGAGAATTACTGTACATCTACGAGGTGTGAGGAGAGAGAGATTTTTTCATTGTATTTCCTTCTGGAAGAGTTTAATATAGATTGGTTGTTTCTTGTATCTCCTATTATTTATTGTTTCTAATTTCTAGTTACTTATTACTTTTGATTTCAATTCCGTGTTTAGTTGCTTATAAAAAGGTAATCAATTGTACTCTAAGATCCTAACAAGAACACCTTATAAAGAGCATCATATAGGGTGGTCTACACCTACTTTCTTGGATTCTATCCAATGTAGGATGGATGCTTCTATGTGAATCTATCCTCTACTTGATCTAGTCAGTGCTCAATGTTCTTGAGTGAGAGTTAGATCATCATTCTATTGCACCATTACAACAACAAAATTCAACATGGGTCCCAATAATGGAACCAAAATGTTATAGAAAAGTATCTTTGTTTATCTCATGTGCTTAGTCATGCACTTAGCTATCAATCCAAGTTAGTTTTGTACTTGATGTGACTATGCACAAGCATAGTAAAGGTCTCTGGTGCAAAACATTTAAATTCACTATTATGTTGTCATGAAATTCACACAAGGCACAAGCCTTGTGTGCTCCCCTAAAGCACAATAATGAAGGGTCTGGGGCTCACATTAGGCTAGTTGAAATATGGTGTAACCTTAGTCTCAATAGGACTTGGTCATTTATGAAATGAGCTTAGGGTGGGATATCCATACGTGCTATTCTAGATAAAATCAATAGGGACAAGCCTATTTAGGGGAACTAGTCTCGATCATGGTGGCATGAGTCTATAGGTATAAATTCACATTTAGGCTGGTCACTCAAGCATGTAGTATTTTGGATAGCCAACTAGGTGCCATCTAGATGAGTAGTGATCCAAGGGAAATTACTTATAATTAGGGTTTTTTTCATTAAGCTAACACTATCGATGCAGGATCCATGGCTTAGGTGTGTGCCTATTTCAACACTTAATGTATTTTACAGTCTATTACGAGTTTGTTACTTCACACAGAGACGTCATTTATGATGAAGAAAAACCTCCATTTAAAAACATGTTCATATATAGAATTTATACTATCATAACTATTAGAGTCATGCCATAAACATAAAATAATGCTATAACCATCTAGAAAATATCAACACTCAATTGTTCTCAATAACATTCTTCATTATTTCACAGTTTTAGTATACAAAGTTCATAACATAAAATAGAGCATGTACTCATATTTGAAACTATTCATGCCCAATGGCTCATAGGTGAGCTTGGGCTATACATTAAAAATTATTAGCATAGTTCATGCTAATTTATAATATACTATTGGTGTCTCTTGATTTTAGTAGAGCTTCACTAACATTAATCGCCTCCTTATCTTCAGGTTCAGCCTTGCTTTTATAGGAAAAGAAGTATCTTTATGCTAGGTAGATGGGTGCATGCCAGGTGTTGAGTTGTCAATGGGGGTGATTATTCCACCAGCTCCATTACTCTACCACCTACGTGCTCTAGCCACCACGTGTAAACACTCCATGAGATCATCCTCCAAAACTAGACTCTAAGCAACTGATTTACTAGCTAGTGTAAGATCCTCATGGATTCCTTCAAATAGAACCAAAAGTGCCAAAAGATCAATCATTCCTCATGATTACCTCATGTTGAGATGTGTTGAGTTAGCATGGGTCCATAAGTAAGCATCAAAGTGGCCCAACACACATTGTCACTTGAGGTGTGAGATGGTGTTGTGTAAGGAACAACCTTTATATCTTGGGATGTATTCAGATAAAATGCAAGGAAATTTTAGTGATGCACATCCAAGAGGAGTCAGTTGCACTTTTAGTGCTAGTCTTACATAGAGGGAAAATTGAGGTATGATTGTGGTCTAATATCATATTGGTATTGACATAATATTTTGGGCTTTGATAACCAGTTATGTAGCTTTTATATTTTGGATTACTAATTATATTATGGATACCTATGTCTTTCATGATAGGAATAAGTGAAAATACCAGTTCTATGGTAAGATATAGAAATGTTAACAAGGCATTGTTCAATATTGAACAAGTTTTTGCACTTTGAGTTTTTAGTTTGTAATTGGTTGATAAGTTGGTTTATTTTTTCACAGCTTTGTTGAGAGTTGTAGGAAAAAAACAAGAAGTTGTATAAACCCCAACAAAATACCAACCAATACTCAACAGATGTGAACTTCACAGTTCTCAAAGAATTATGAGTTATTTTCAATGTAACTATATGGCACAATTCTTGGTTTGAATCCTTGATGTTAGGATAACTTTTGTGTGGGTTACTTTGTAAGTAAAATATACCTTTATGTGGAATTGTTTTTAAATCCTTTTGAGAATGCAAATGGATCATTTAAATTTTAGAAGATAGAGTTTAAAATAAGATAAAACCATCTATTATTCAGTTGTTAAAACCATGAAGAGGGAACAACCCTTATGTTGATAAAATGGTTTACTTGAATAGTTTTGATACAAGCATAACTATAATATTACATAGTATGTTTAGATTCATTTCAAACACTATTTCAGAGAAATTCTTAACTATTGGATCTAGGGAAGGAATTTTGATAAAGTTGTATTTGGAAGAATGTTATTACTATCTCCTAATTAATTTTTCCATTGTGATAGACATTTTGGGAAGCTAACTCAATTTGTTGAGTTTTGGAGGTATGAATCAGGGAACAATCAGATGCTAAAGGAAACATCGAGACAAGTTTAAAATTCTTGGTTTTATTCTCACCTTTATATAATATTTTGCTTACAGTTATTTGCAAAGTTTATGAGTTTTTAAATAATCTCTTATTATGGAAAGTCTTTAAGTTGACATTGGAGTTTGACAGGTATAGTGAAATAATCAATAATCAGTTTTTGGGATCACAACAGTTAACTATGTTGTTTATAGGATGGTGATCACATATATTTCCCTTGATTATTCTTTCAGTGTATTATGTTATTATAACCTTTGGATAGATAAATTCATTATAAATTTTTATACTTTTCATATATGTGTAAGTCCCACAGTATTATGGGTAATGTCTGTATTTCAAATTTCATGTACACACATGTATGTTTGTTATGCATGTCATGGAGGTGTACTTTTCAAAGACCCATAGATGGGAAATGTTTGTAAAAATGTAAGTATATAGGTGTGCAATTTATTCAAGTTCTATAAGGTATATAACACATTTTTTCTCGCTTGTGTGATGTTGATAGCAAGGAGAACACCTTAACCTTCATGTAATGGAGGGGTTGAGAGAAGCTGCCAGATATTATGACTATTTTGGGTGACAAGTCATTTTGGCAGAATAGATATAGAGTTTGTTTTACTCTCCATAATAAAATATCTATTTAGTGGATTCAATGGAGTATTTAGACTTTTGGGGACCAAAAGCCTCTTATTGGGGAGGTTTGATCTAGAGGATTTTCACTCTTCATATGGTTCGAGATAATCTTTTATTTTAATATCCTATTTTCATATGGTTTTAATTTACCATAGGATATATTAAATCCTCAATTTAAATATCCTATCTATGGCTATTTATTATACCATTGAATATTTTACATACCCACTTTAAATGGTTGGCAAATTACATTACATGGTTTTTATTGAGCACGGGATACATTTTAATTCTTTAACCCCCTTATTTTTTTTGTTTGGTGTTAGATCAACCATTAAGTTGGATACATGGCATTGAAGGGATTTCCAACCATGGTATGGACTTAATAACTATGGGATTATTTTAATATCTCCTTGTTTAGCACTAAACTTCTTCGACCATGCACTCTTTCCTTTTTCATGGTCTCTGTGGAACATCCACTCAAGCTTGGTCAATAGTTTTGGTGGTTTATCAAATATAGTGTGGAGTATGTCATTATTAGGGAAGGTTTTGTCAAATAAAGCAAAGACATTAAACTACCCATTTAATTATGGGATTATAATTCCCCAAGATAAATACATGTCAAGATTAAAGAGGCACAACCATGAAATGAACCATACAATGAAAGCATCTGCTATCAAGAAACCATTGGAGTGATTGGGCATGATTCTAGTGGATGGAGGCCATGAATGGTAGAAATATCTTACAGAAAAGGGAGCTCATGGTGAGATTCTGAGCATGGATGAGGGGACTATGTATTGATAGAAAACATCTTCAACTATTTGGGACATGGTTGATTCGTAGTCAGAAACCAAACTATTTTGATGCTTAAGCATCGATTTTATAATGTTTATAAATATGTGATAGTGCATTAAAAGGTAAGATCGACCTGAGTCTATGTTTGATGGGATCTTCTATTTGGTAGAAGCTATAAGAGTAACCAACAACAATTTAGTGTACATGAGCTCACTGGGAAGACCAAACATCTATTTGTAAGATCAAGCCTATGAATGGAGCCATGGGATGCATGAGAATCAGTTTTGATCTATGACTAGATAGTATTATATGATATGTGGATAGTGCAAACCCAAACCATGTTAATAAAAAATATCACCATTGAAGTCAAGCTAGATAACAATAAGACTAAACTATCAATAAAGGGACAAAGCTGAGGTAGTTTGATTTGAACTAAACCTGAGCCCTAGAGACATGGTGAAAGAATGTTTCATTGCAAGCTTGTAGATTTGATCTATTAATGTGAAGATGGATTTCAGGAACATAGATCCAAATTAAGGGAATGCTGGTTCATATTATGAAAGACGTTGCCACCATAGAAGGATGTTGTCTTTGATTTTTAGAAAGCTTTTCTATCCATTAGCATGCATTGAAATATGAATGGATAACAGTGTATTTGTGTAGACCTAAGGTTGCATTTATATGGTCTTCTTTTCAACTAAACTTTTGTCATGGAAGATATACATTGAGATACACTCTAGACAATACGAGTAGATTCCTATTTGGTAAATTCATTGTATATAAAAGAGATAATCCTTGAACAAAATAGGAGACTATACACCTATTTGAATGCTTATTTAGCCAAGGGTGACACTAAAGATTATATGTTGCAGAGTCAATGAATACACATGGGTGTTTGGTAAAGCCATTGAGTCATAGTGAAAAGGAGACCAACTTCACCTTTTTGTGGGATAACTACATGCACTCAGATCGAGCTAGAATGGAAGAAAGGTAATGAGTTTGTAGTTTCTTTTCTTTATATATGCACTTTAGGAATTGTAGATTTATAAATAGACTCAAGCCATGGAAATGGTTGTGTAATAATATACAGAGAGACTTAAGACTCGGTTATTTTTAAAAAACCTTCTATTTTTGTAATGCTAAAAGCCATGGGAGGTTTGATAATGAAGTTATAGGGTTATTTTAGGAGTTATAGGTTTGAAAAAAACTAGAGACACTCCTATATTATATATTTTTGTTTTAAGATTTTGTAATAGATTCTTAATGAAGAAAGTTTCTCAAATACACAAAGAAGACAAACAGATGTTGCTAACAAAGGAAAGATGTTTATTGTATGAATCAGAGTCTTTAAAATCAATTTTATCACTGATTACAAGTTCTAAATCCATTCTTGATGTAAGTTTTAAACTTTTAATACTTGTATCTTTTTAATGGATCAGTTTGTAATTACGAACCCTAAGATGTAGCCCAAATGGGTGAACTCAATTATCAGGTTGGTGTCATTTCCCTTTTAGTATTTTGAGTTTTGGTTATATTTACTTTCAATTTTTTTGATGGATTAATGAGAAACTAAGAAAATTATATAAAATTATAAAAGGTATTGATCAAGAGTTTTAAAATAGGAAATGAGTAACAAAGTTTTTAAGAACTTTTTATTCATTCCTAGAATTTTGTAACTAGTTACTATTTCATTTAAAGGGAATTGGGAGTTTTCAGTATCCATTTACATAAACTATTTACCTAGTTTACAGATCATTCCCCTAAGTAAATGTCTTCAATAGTATGTCCCATTGACTACTCAATACATAGCTCCCTCATAAACCCTTGGATCCTCTTATCTTCACTCATGCTCACAAAAAAGTATACCCTTACAAGCCCCATAATATGTGGCTGCATCCCAACTTATCATGACCACTTCTATTGGTTATCCCTTGTTACAACTCTTTTCCACTCCATTCCATACCTATCAACACTTGAAACAAAACATCTTAGGGGGTATTTCTCAATATAATATTGAGCCTGAGCTTATGAACATCCTTATGAGTAGGATGGAAAATATATAAACCTCTTCCTCTGGGTAGAAAAGTATGCTCACATATGAGCAAATTTACAATGAACCCATTAATCTAGCCATCGCTATTAGGCCATATCCCTCACAATGGGAACTTTTGAAATTCATGAAATTTCAAAACAAAAAATATCCTCAACAAAACATTAGAGCATTTAGACATGCTTGTTATCTCATATATCTTGATGACGCTCTCCTCCTAAGGATGTTCCCCATGTCATTAGCTGGACCAACCTTACACTGGTACATATCTATCCCTCAACACTCCTTTTTCTCTTTTGGGAAAATGGCCCAAATATTTTTAGAACACTTTTACATTAACATCACAAGGAAAGTTACCATAACCAAACTTTATGCCATTAGATAGTTTGATGATGAATCTATTGCCAATTTCATGGTTAGATGATGAAATCTTATAAACGAACTTACTTTCTCCCTTCCTTAACTAGAATTAATCAAGTTATTTGCGAGATAGTGTGCTAAGCATACCTCATCAACCTTATGGATGTAATCATTTAATACATTTGATGAAGCCTTTTTGATGATCCATAAACTATAAATTTGAGCTTGAGAATAAGGAAAAGTAAAGTCACATAGTAAAAACTTCAAATCTGATCCCTCTAAAGGGATTAACAATACCAAAACTAAAGGCACTGTTAATGTTGTGGTCTTAAAATCAACACCTCCATAGACAAATAGCCAATCAAAACCCTCTATCTCCCAAATGCAACCTAAAAACCTTTAAAATGGTTTATTCCTCAATAATACACACCCTTAAGGGAATTTTATGCTTCCATTTTAGACAAGCTCTTTAAATATTCTATTATAGAACTTCCTCCAGTCAAACCCCTTGATGATTATCACCCCAAGCTTGGTTGGTTTAAAGAAAATGACTTCTAAAACTACCATTATGTACCCATGTGATAAGTATAATCTATAGACACTTAAAATTAGACACTTCATGTTGATTTTAAACTTATTTTCACTAATCCCTAATCATCCCTAGTCTTCTCCAATTATAATTATTCATTACTATTCATCATCATTATTCATGGTTTATTATTCACATATTTATTAAATTAATTAATCCAAATTAATTAACTAATCCTTCTTTAATCAAAAATTTCATGGATTTTAAATATTCACAATTTCTATAAATACAAAAATCTAATTATCCTCACCTCATGAGGTCATCTTCCACTCCATTTCCCTTTCCAAATTTAAAATATACCCTAGGCCCTACCTATCCCTTAGAATTTGAATTTCATAATATTATCTTCCTCATCTTTCCAATTTAATAATCCACCTCATTTTCCACTCAATTCTACTCACCAATTTTATAGTATATCTTTCTTACAAATGAATTTTATATTCATTTGTGAGTCCTACATGTTCTTCACTCTAATTTAAAGTCAAGATTCCCATCTTAAATTAAAAATTATCTTTTATTCTCATCCCTTGATTCTCATCTTAAGATGGATGGTTCACATTTATTTCAAAAGTCTATAAATTAGAGGTTCTTACTCTAATTTAGACAAGATTCTCAATTATAAACTTACTATGTAGGAATTCCTCTAGTAAGATCCAACATTTGTAAGGTTATTATGCCAAAATAAACTTAGAAGCTTCAATATTCTTCTATCAATTACCAAGCCACTACAATCAAGGTGAACACGGAGAGATGCTTCCCACAAGGACTAGCATTGTCAAAGACTTCTGATGTCACAATCCGAGCTCAATCCATCAATAAATTTTCAAGCATATCTTAAAGGGAGGTAAGATTATTATTTTATCATTCCAATTGCATTTCATGTTTGATTATTATAGCTCAACATAGTTATTAGACTTGTGAAATTATGTTTTTAATTTTTTTGTGATTTGTTCACTAACATTTACTAATCTCTCTTGGATTTTTGATCTACACAATCCATGATCAACTTCTACCTAAATAAGTTGGTAGTACTTTTGAATCACCTTCTAAAATAACTACAAACCCAGATCTCCTTATAGGAAATGTTTTCCAACCATTCAAATTGGTTAGATCTGTTCCTAATATTCACGTAGGTTTTCTGGATCTCATTATTTGGGATCCTCTTGAGGAAATGTTACCTAGCCCTATTCAAATAAATCAACCAAAAAAAAAGGATAAAAATGTTATCAAGGAAGATACTTGTTTAGATATCCTAGAAGATATGCATATTATTCCTTTAGTCACTTATGCACCTTCACATAGCATACCCATTCTTTCTAGTTTACTCCCTCCTGAGATGTCTACTTCATTACATCTACCAACTCCAAAACTAGCTTCCCTTATAGCTCAGGCCAAGCCAAATCTTGTTAGGGAAAAAAAATTAGAAAGTGGAAACAAAAATATTAGCACGTCACAAGGTAAATCTTTACAACATACACCATTAATAATTTAACTCCCTAAAGAGGATATCCCTATTACTTCTGACTAGATTCGAAAAAGGAAAATGGTTATGCTACCAATTCAAACTAGAGAATCCATATTCGGATCTCATCCTTTGGTGAGACCAAAAGCCACCATGATGGAATCCTCTTCTAAAAAGTATATACCAACACAAAGAGATATTCCCATATTAATATTGCAAATACATAATTCCTTAAATCATTATTACCCTCAAAATATTGGTATAAGGAATAATTCCAAGCATAAAGTACCCTCTATGGGAAATGTTTGAATAATCAATGCGAGGAATCAAGACATGAAAGCAAATGCAACCTTCATGCCAATGCCTTAGAATGTCGAAAATCCCAACTAAGATCCATTATGGGGGTCTTACTCTAGGATTCTCGATCAAACCTTTTAAACCTCTCTTATCACACTACCATTTATAAATCATGGTAAACCCCATATTCAAAAAATAACATGATATCAAGAAAGGAATACATGCACGTACCATCAAATAGTAGGACATGATATTGAAATTTATAATGCATTAAAAGGTGTAGTCCAAAAATTATTATAAGAGGATGATCTTTTACTAGAACAATTTGGTCATAATTATCCTCATAGTCAAACTACTAGAGTCATGACCACCCTAGGAATTAGTATATTACCAAAAGGACCAAAATGAGCTTCAAAGGAAGATAGGACCTCTAATAAAAATTAGTATCAACCCCTATTAAACCCTCTAGACTTGAATGATTATGGAAACATGACAAATCCACCATTGTTCTAGATAGATGTAATACATATAGCCACTCGATCCCAAACCCAGGGTCATAAAACCCAAAATCCTAACAAACTTAAGGTGACTATTTCAAAATCACCTACTTCTTCCCCCAAAAATCCCACAATGCCTATCCCAAAGCCTAAGGTTTCTATTCCAAGGAAAGTGCATATAATAATTCCTTAGAGTTGATATAGATATCTGTTCTAAAATAACTCCACCAACTTATCTTTAAGATCTCCTTATATAAACTTATCCAAAATTCTACACAACATTGTGAAGCTATGATAGAGGCATTATAGGCCACCCATATACAATTAAATGAATCTCAACCTCTGTCAACTTTCATAGGATCCTTTCATAAGTCATCATCTATCACATTTCATGATTCTAAAATATCCCCATTACAACTCGATGACCAAGACCCACCATTATTTATCACTTCCCAAGTTAATTAAACATGAATAAAAAGAGTTATGATTGATAATGGAGATAATATAAATATTATCTCCTCACATGCTTTTAGGCAAATCTAGTTACCTAAAACTATTGTAGCTCAATCTTCAACCATCATATGAGTGTTTAATGATAAAATTACCCCCATGTTAGGTACAATCATCCTCCCCATCCAAGTAGGTATACGTACCCTCTTTGAGTTATTTTATGTTTCATAGGGGAAATTTTAATATAACATCTTACTAGGATGTCTTTGGATACACTCTATGTGTTGTATTCCCTCCACTTTATATAGATGTCTTAAATGTGAGCATGAAGGTAAGATCCATGTTATTCTAGCATATCCACATATGTTCAAGACTTACAACTTCACTTATCAACCCAATGATGTATTGGTACCCTAAAATGATTCAATTCTACTATATTCAGGGGAAATGTCTGCTAACTCTACTATACCTTCATCTGTATCCCTGATGTAAACACTTTTGAATCAACATTATAACAACTCTTTGTAGGGGAATATCAACTATTAAATCTCAACATTATAATAGCCCCTCAAGAATATGTGTGCCTTGACCAACGGTGTAATTACCAACCAGATCTATGAGACATTATCCCCTTTAGACATCCTCACTTCCAAACACACTTAAATTATAAAGGAAATAACCAATCCCCTTTATATAGGGAAAGCCAAATACATGCTAAACCATTCATGTCTAACTTATCATTTATTAAGAAACCATACTTTATGCGAACCTATTTATAATGATGTGATTGGAAAGGATTTAGAATAGGATGTTATGAACAAACACTCCATGACGTTATGATAAATGACCTTAGAAAATTGCATGAGAAACATGGCCTTGATTTCAAGAAAACTCCTGAAGCTGACAATAATCATGCTTTGAAGTCCCATGTCCCTATGGATGTGGATGATGAAACTCCCTCATCCCCTCTTGGATCCCTTATGGAAACTGATGACACCATTTCCATCCTACCTAATGTTTTTTTGTTAGCACCCTTTTCTTGTAACTACTAACCTATCGAAGTGTCAAGAAAACCATATCCCTTCCCTTAGTTTTTCTCGACCTAATAAATGAATATTATTCTTTGATCCATGTAATGGGATATTAGGATGATGACTCCATAAATGAAGTCAAAACTAATATTAACATAGGGATGCTCAAAGTCTCATGAAATATCAAAGTGAGCCAATCCTTAGATTCTCAAGAACATGAGGATTTTTTAGCATTATTTGATAATCATAGCCAAGATTTTGATTTGTCTTATAGTGAAATTCCAAGAATTTACCCTACCATAGTCATCTACAACATCGTTACCATTCCTGAAGCCAAGCAAGTAAAGAAAAAGCTTCAAAAGATGCATCTTCGCATAACACTTCTTGTAAAGAAAGAATTGCAATAATTCTTATCCATTAACTTTATCCAACCCATCGATTACCCTCAATGGATATCTAAGATAGTACCTATCATAAATTTTATAGGGGGACTATGCATTTGTACTAACTTTTATGACCTTGATATTGCTTATCTAAAAGATGATTTTCCCCTTCCTAATATCGACCAAATCATAGATCTCACTACACGAAATGAGATGTTATCTCTCATGGATGGATTTTTTTTAATAATTAGATTCTCATCACCCTAGAAGACTAGTATAAAAACTATTGTATTACTCCATGGGGGAATTTTTGTTATAGGGTCATGCCTTTTGAATTAAAAAATGTAGGATCAATTTACCAATGTGACATGACCTATATTTTCCATGATTTAATTCACAAAATAGTTGAAGATTATGTGGATGATCTCCTTGGTAAATCTAGGTATCATAAGGATAACTTATCTGTCCTTCAACAAATCTTTGTTCATTTGATCTAAATATCAGCTTCATCTTAACACCAAAAAGTGTCTTTAGAATTTTATAATGTAAGATTTTGGGTTTTATCATTTCCCTTAGGGAAAACAAGGTTGATACTGCCAAGATTAAAACCATTATCGATATGTTGCCTCCTTCCATCCTCAAGGAAATTCATAATTTATAAGGGAAACTATAGTCTATTCATCACTTTATTTCATAATTATCTGACTGATGTCAAGCCTTCCATCACCTTCTTAAGAAAGACACTCAGTTTGTATGGGATTTGAATTTTCAAGTAAAATTTGAGACTCTTAAGAAGTATCTCTTATCTCCCCTATCCTTATTCCACCAAGAGAGGATAAGAATTTTTTATTTTATATATCAACTATAGATCATGCAGTAGGTGACATTCTTACCCATCAAGACAAGAAACATAGAGATTAAGTATTTTATTATACAAGTCATACTTTGGTTGAGTATGAGACTCATTACATGCACATTGAAAGACTATGCTTGGCCTTAGTATTCATAGCTTCTAAGATTTACCATTTTAAGCTTAATCACAAGACCTATGTGATTACCAATATTGATCCTCTTAAGTTCATGCATTTGAAACCCTATTAGAATAAATGAATGGAAAGATGGATTATGGTTATCACTAATTTTGATCTTAAGTTCCTTAACCAAAAGTAAATTAAGGGGTAGATCATTTTTGAACAATTAGCTAAATCACCCCTTGCAAATAATCTACCATCTAGATATGAATTCCTAGATGAAGCTATAGCCTCTACATCCTAAGAAGATCTCGAATATCAGATGACATTATTATTTGATGGATCTAAATGTGAATGTGGAAGAGAAGGGATCATTCTAATACCACCTGAAGGCATTCCCATACCCCTATATTTTAAGCTTGAATTTTACTATACTAATAATATGGTGAAATATCAAGCCCTAATTATAGTTCTTCAAATAGCTTTGGCTCTAGGTATCAAGTTGCTTCATATTTTTGGGGACTCCTAGCTGGTAGTCAATCAAATAATTGGCATATATCAGTGCAATAATATCATCTTATAGAGGTATAAGATGTTAGGAAATTATTTGTTATCCAACCTTAACTATTATGTCATCCAGACCACTCCTTGATTAACCATCAAGTCTTCTGATACCATGGATTCCTTTAGCTCCTTTGTCCCATCATCCTCCCAGGAGTTTAAATTATTTGTCTTTATTCACAAGGTCAATCAACCTTCTTATACCAAAACTAATATTAATTCTATCCATATTATAGAGGAAAACCATTTGGATTTATGGTACACACATATATTCGATTATTTGTCTAAAGGTATCTTTCCTTTAGGTTTATCCAAAAACACTACGTGTGCTTTTCAACAACAAAATTCTTGGTATGTAATACTAGGGGGTGTGATTTAAAAGTGGGGGTTTGATGGTGTTCTCCTCCATTATCTCCAAAATTTTGAAGCAAATATCATGATCAAATAAACTCATAATGGAATCTGTGGTGGCCATTTCAGTGGTTTAACTATCACCAAGAAAATTGTGCAATCAGGATACTTTGGCCCACTATGAGTTAAGACTATTATGAGTATGTTAGGAAATGTGTGAAGTGTAAACAACATGCCAACTTATCCCATATCCCTAGTCATGCATTAAAAGTAACTAGGGACTTTTGGCCCTTCTACCAATGGAGTTTAGACCTTATAGGGTAGATTAATCCTAAATATTCCCAATGCCAGCTTTATCACTATTGTTATCGAGTATTTCACTAAACGGGAGGAATCCATTCCCCTTATTTTAACCAATGAAAATAAGATTATTGAGTTCATTAATAATCACATTATATATCATTTTGGTGTACTACATAAAATCCTTACGGATAATGGGAAATCTTTTAAAAATAAGCATGTCCAAAAGTTGTGTGATTCCTTTGGCATTAGGCTAATATTTTTATCACCTTATTATCTAAAAGCCAATGGATAAGTTGAAGCATAAAACAAAACCCTTATCAATATGTTAACCAAAATGGTCAATGAGGTTGGAACAGATTGGCATCTTTACATACCTTTTTCTTTGTGGGCTTATTGAACTAGTATTCAAACACTTATAGGGGATACCCCTTTTTCTTTAGTGTACATTACTAAAATAGTTCTTATAGAAGTCCAAATTCCTTCCCTTCAAATATCTCTTAAGGATATCATTTTTGAAGAGGATTATCATCAAGACGGATTAGCAAAGTTAGAACTTTTATATGATCATCAAGCCATAACCCTTGACCACCTTCATATATATAAAAAATGGATAAAACATGCATATAATCGACTTGTAAAGGAATAAGAATTTATTATCAGTGACATTGTCCTTAAATAAAATCAACATGTTACAAATATGGAAAGAAGTAAACGAGGAAAGTTTGCTCTGAATTGGTTCAGACCCTATATTATCACTCATAAATATGGATCTGGGGCATATCATTTAGCCTCTGCTGGAAAACCATAATGTTAACCTATTAATGAATTTCATCTATGTCCTTTCTATTTTTAATAATCCTATTACAAACTTTAGTTAACATAAGTTAGCCTAAAATATTGTCCCCTATCTTTAAACATACCCCATAAATGACCAAGAATCATGTGGATTTATGATAGTATATTAATTGTATCCTTAACTATGGACACCCAAGATATATTTATATCATGTTCTCATGGATTAGCTACACTCAAAATAGAGTGGAGTCCCATATCATTATAAACTAAAAATCCTACACCGTAAAAGCTTTTTTGAAAGGAATAACACATGGTCTTATTATGTGGCTTATGAAAACACCTTAGGTTGCCTTAAGTCTAATCCATGGCAAAAATGTTAATTTGGGATTTCAAAATCAAGTAAATATTAAAGTGATAGACTGATCCCTCGAAGGACATCTGTTATCAAAATCAAGAAAAAAGCAAAAGTTGTAGACTGATCCCTTAAAGGACAGTTGTTAAAACATATATATCTAAACATGTAGACCAATCTATCAAAAGATGGCTAGGTGCCTATGATTTATAAAAATTCCTATATTGATCAGTTTCCTATTCAAAGCAAATCATGTAAAATTTTATAAAATCAAAATTATATCCCATAAAAGCTTCCCATATTGATCAGCGTTCATTAAATTTTTAGATTTCCTGCATTGATCAATCTACATATATCCATGGATTAGCTTAAGGTTAAAAAACTTGGGAACATAAAACATGTGTATTCCCAGAGAATTAAGATTTTTCCCCATTCCTATATAAAAGTCCCCTTTTTAAAACCAAAGATTTATGAATTTAGTTGACAAGATATTGTTAAGGATTTTTATTAACATTGATAAAAGGGCATATATGCAAAAAGTAATAGGAGGCCTAGTGTTGGTTAGGGTCCAAGGCAGTTATGAGTCATGCATCCTTGGTCCATTAATACATAAGACTATTTTTTCAAACATTTAAATTCATGTCAAATTATAACATAATCCATAATCAACCATGATATAAAATCCCATCCATATAATCTAATGAGTATAATCAAAGGTAAAAATCCATATAAACACCATACATGTAATATAAAATTCATAGCCATAGACATCATAAATTACCACATGAAATAAAATCTATAATTCATCATAAATACATTAAAAATATATACAAGCTACATCACATAATCTAAACATCATAATCCATATAAACACTATATAAACAATATAATCCATGATATAAACAAACTCAAAAACCATATAAACATAATCCACATTATCCAAATCTATAATCACATAACACAAACTCATGTAATAAATATGTGTAACATATATTCATGAATATATATTTAGAAAATCAAATGTACATCATTAAAATGTCATAACACACAATATGTATAAAGTAAATCCATATAGTTAGCCATAACTATGACTACTCAGTGAACTAGATCTAGTTTAGGAAGATATCTACTCTACCTCTTTCACTATCACCTTCATATCCTCCCCTATGTTTCATGTCTCTCCCCTGAGGTACAATCCACACACTAACTATAGTATTATGTGCCCTCCATAGAGTTTGATCTTCCATGGCTATGTGGTTGGCATATCTAGGAACCTTTGGTAATCAATCTATCACAATCTGCTCATAATATTGGAACTCAACTACCACATCCTGATACCTATCTAGGCTCATAGTACCTAGAGGCCCGATCTCCTACCCTATCCCTCTTCTCCAATGGTGGATCTTGTTCCCCCTATATCCTCTGATAGTACTTAGAGACTCTCATGTTGATTTTGATATCTATCTCATGCTCGACATACATCATCATAACTTTGATGCAATGCATCATAGTGCCCTTATAGATCTATCAACCTCACCTATAATTGGTCCTGATAAAAAATAACTCTAGAATACTATGCCTAATTCACATCCCTCTCTACTATCATCACCTGTATGTCTCCACCACCCTCCCCATCTCCTCCTATAACCTTCACATCTACCATTTCCACAAAACCCATCTCCTACCTCTATCACACCACCCTCTCCTCCCCCTTCCATGTTGGTCCACCCACCATAATAAATATACCTCTATTACAATGGCATCATCTACATCCACTCCCTCTATCTCCTCATCTACCAAAATTTATAGCTTTATAACCTATGGCTTAGACAAATCCACCTCTGAGTCATCCATCCTGTATACTTGGGGTACCTCAGGTACATCCTAATGTAACCTAAACTATCACAACATGTGCCCAAACTAAAATAGATCCACATGTTCTATGCATCACCCCCATAACTACCTCACTCATTATCCTACCATCATTTCCATCTCCATCCCTAGCTATGATGAAAACTTGACATATGGCCTCCATATCACCTCATCCTCCTCCAAATCATCCAACACCTATCTATAGTAATCTAAATCTTGAACTCTCTCATATTGATGAGGATGAACAAATTTATCCCTACATTATAAAAAACCAACATTGAAGGCAAACTGGTGCCATCCCATCCATGGTAGTCCTGGTTGTTAGACTACTCACATGTGTTCATATGCCTAACACTATAAAACATAGGTGAAATCCAACCCATATCACTACTATGTCCTCCATCACCATTGCTCTCTATATATCTATGCAATTAATGTTAAAGCCCATGTAAATACTATCTGATGCTCCCATTTATCTACAAGCACACATATCAAGATTCATAAAACCTCCCTCCACCAGAGTTAGGAAATACATAGTAGGAGATGGCCATCATCATCATAGTAATAACCCATCTCTTATCTTGGTACTAATCATATAAAGCTTTCAAAACTAAATCCTCCTGCTATAAACTTAATATCTACAAAATCATCCCCATACAACTATGTCAATGTTGCTTCCCATACTCTCTCATATACTGGGGTAATATATGCTCCCTATACCAGCAATCATATTATCCTATAGATATCCTCTAGAGTCACAATCATCTCTCCTATCAATAGATAAAAGGTACCCAAATTTGGATCCTGTCATTCTAATAGTGCTATAAGTAGGATCTAGTATCGATGTATTCAGAGACAGTGGCATAGTCCTCCTCAACCTACCACCTTGAGTTGCTCTCAATTTGCATCTCCTATCACCTCCCACAGTCACTCTAGAAATAGTATCACTCAATTTAAAATAGTTAGTAATACACATGCATATAATCCCTTAATCCCCTAGATTTATTTAATTTCCTAACCATTAGTCCTATCTACTGCATTTTCTTTTTCACCTAAGAATTGATAACAACCATTAAGGGATCAACACTGATTGATCTCTAATCAATGCCAATCATCCAATCATTATTGATCTTTAACCAATGAGTTGTTGATTACCAGGGAGTTGGTATCGATCCATTATGGATCGATGTTGACCCTTGATAAACCCTAACAATGTAAAACCCTAACTAAACTAACTAAAAATGCCAAAAAATTTAAAATTTCACAAAAACATCAAAAAAATTTACCCCTACCTCATCGTGAGATCATCATCATCATCATCGACTCCCACCAGTCTCCATCATATATATCTCACTCAAACATGTTGATAGGTATCAATTTTTTGGCTTTGGCTCACACATTTTCATTTGTAAAGTGAGTATCAAAGCTATTTAATGGCCTATTTACAGCCATTTAGGATTGGTGATGATTTATTTACAATCAATGTTGACTCTCTCCTAATCGATATCGATCCCTTATATTGATGTTAGTTTGGTCCATTTTAGCTTCCTTGCACTACTTGCACATTTTTTTTACATCTTTTTAGCCCTATTTCAAGGCCACTCAAGTAATCTATTGTTACAACTATCATACCCTTTGTTACCCAACATTACTAGCTTATAAACATAGACCCCTTAATATCCCCACATCCTTTGAAAGGTTTACATTCATTTCAATGTTTATCCCTTGTGGATCCTAAAAATGTACCTCATCTTGAGCTCAAATGTCCCTAGATAGTGTACATGTACCAAGCACACCAGATGCTTTGGTCAACCCATCCTATATTTTGACCTCTTACCTACCTTAGATAGTTCTTCCATATTCTTAGTTGTGACAATCCATTCCTTATTTGCCTTGGGGCATTCTTATTCAGATATCCTTCATTTTTTTACTACAACATTATACTTCATACTTATCCTTGCATCTTAAACATTAATTTACCATATGCCTTATCCGTTACCACCTTATTTTCAAACCTATCTCCACATTTTTATCCCTTACTAGCCTCCCAATTTGAGGGGAAATACCTCCTCACATAAACCAGGGGCATTAGAATCATCCTATTTTTTGTCTCATGATAGGTTATCTCAAACTAGTCAATAAAAAGGGGTAAATGTAAACACTATAAATTTACACCATTTTATTAAAAATAAATGTGTCTTACCCCTTTCCCATTATTTTATGCTAGTTAATGTAATTTTACCTTTTACCATCTTACATTGCTTAATTAATCTAATCAATTACCATTTTACCTAAGTAACTAATTAATCATCCATAAATCTAGTAAAATATCCATAATTTTATTTAAGAGGTAAGTTATTTTAACTCCCTAAAAACTTATCTCTAACTGATCCTCATTAAAAAATAACCTAGACTAAATTTAATATCATGATTTAAGTTGTTAAAAAAAACAAGTTAAACTTGGACTAAATGATACTAATCCCCATGATCATCATCGATCCTGTTAGGATCAACATAGATTTATAATTAATTCATCCTCAAGATCAAGGATATTGAATTTGCACACTGAAATGTTGAATAAATTACTCTAGCTTACTATGGAAGAATTCCATCCTATTCCAACCCATCCACACATAATCCAAGGTTAAGCACATCTCTATTAACGAGATATTTTTTTGCAGCATAAGAAGCATTTTTAGAGGTAAGTATGTTGTATGTTTGAATGAATTCTGATCAATGTATTATCCATTTATATTTTGTTTACTTTTATAAGTCTATTTAGATAAATTAGTAACTAGTCCTTAAGCCTTCTAGAATATATTAAAGTCCTCCCTTAAGCCCCATCCTGAGTTTTCCATCACCCATTATAAGGATTGATGATGATTCCTTCTAGATTGACATCGATTACATAATTATTACCAATTTTGAGATAGTCGACATTGATCCATATGTTTTTATTTATGTTTACAACCTGATACTAGTTTAACAATCCTAAGTGTTTCTAATTTTCTATTTCTAAGTCCTAAAATCATACATTTCTATCTATATATGACCTTGTCTAGTATTATACATGATGTGGTTTTAATCCATGACTTAGCCATAGCTTCTCACCCATTATTTTTTTTATCAAAGTGACATATCTTTTGATTTAGGAATTTTCATGATCATCTTTGCCCCAACTCTAGAAGCCATCACTAAGCAACTAGAAGCAATTCAAGAACAAGAAGACTTAGCTATAACATATTGGAGTGAACGCTTTGATAATATCTATGTAGTAGATTAATTTGTTTCATTTTAGTTTCATATCTTGTCACCTGCTTTATTATAATTTATCTCATTACATTATCCACTTGATTTCATAAAAAATAGGACTAACATCTCTCTAAGGAAGCATACCACTTCTTGGAACTGATATTGTATCAAGCAGTCCACTCATCTATCTTATTAATCCAATCTTATCTAAGTTATCCCTTATGTGCAAGTAGTCCTTACTAGCCAAAAAGGGGCTCCCACCTCACTAGATCAATGGTGTGCATCCCCATCACATGTATTCCTCTTTAAAACCTATATCATTTCTATGTTTAGTAAGTTAATTTTATTAAAGCAAAACAAACTAAAAAAATACTAAATCACAGGGTGACCATGATAACCTTGAATAGAGATTATAGGGAAATTAAAATGTTGAGATTCATATAATAGAACACTCGATAAGGGTTTAAGGGTTAGAATTTTTAATACACCATAGTCTTGGAAATTTTTAAAATTCCAAGGTTTAGTGTCACCTTGAATCCTATAGATAGTACCATAGTGAGGAAACTTGACACATTGGTAGGTAGAAGAGGTGATAACCTTCATGTGATAAGTTCATGACCTACAAAGTAATATATTGTAGGAGAGGGGAAATTTGAATATCATAACCTTCACTAAAATAGTGATAGGTGGGACAGTAATATAGGAGCCACACATAGCCTAAAGGAGGCATTTACCTACGATCATAACCTTGACACATACTGCATGTGGACTTAAGATTACACTTGAAGTATCCAAGGGTTTTAATTAATTCAAAAGAGGCAACACAAGTACCTAAACCCACATCAATTAGAGCATTTTTGACTTGAATATCACCAATTTGGATGCTTATAAAGAGAGGAGAATCATTTGTACAAAGCAGAATCTCATCTGAGATCATGGAAGCAATAGGAAATTTAAGAGAAAGAGAAATGTCTATTATTTCATCAACATTTATAGACATCTCTTCATGTTCTTACAAGATGCTATCTTCTAACCTAGAAAAAGTAGCTTCATGTTTTTATAGTTGAGATGGGGGTTGTTTATTTCAAATAGGAGTTGTATAAAGTGTGTGATCCAAAAATTTGACTCAAGAGAGGATGGTTAGTATGGTGTTAGTTCTAAAATGAAAATAAAATAAAAGAAACACACTAATAACATAACATCTCTAGGCCTAGACACTAGGGAGAGCTTAGCTAACAATCATGAATGAAACACACAACTAAAATTCAAATTCAAAAGTTTATTTTACCTGCCTTGGATGCTCTAAAATGCTTGTTGTAGTGGCTTGCTCAGCGTGTGCTCGTGAAGTCCTTGGCAATGGAAGCTTGGCTACCTCCATCTCTCCTTTAGCACCTTTGGCTTATGGTTTGGCTTGGCATGGAATCAATTTGGCATTATAACTTTGCATAATCAAGTCCTTAAAGATATTTGAGCATAATAAATTTTCACCAAAATAGATTATAAATGATGTTCATGGCCTTTTTATTTATAGATTTTTGAGAATGTCTAAAATCAACCTGAACCATCCATCTCTAGATTGAGATGTGTGGTTGAGGATTAATTTAATTTTTGAAATTAATTTTGTAATTATCCTTATCATGAAATGGAAGAATGGGCAATTAAGAGGTATGGAGGGAATCATGGAAGACATTGATGAGGCATGGAGGGCATGAATCCTAATATTTATGGCATTTATGGCCTAGGAATGTCTTTCCAAGAAATGAGGTCACTTGATGATGTATATATTCAATATTTATTTCCAAAAATAAGTATTCAACAAGTTTACATGGAATTCTTTATTAAGCCTTGATTTGGGTTAATTAACTCTTAAGCATGTTTAAGCACTTTGTGCACAAATTACTCAAATTGATCAGAATGTCTTGTTATTGGTATAAAATTTGACTAGATTGGAATTGGAAGGAGATGCTAGATGTGTTAGATAAATATTCCCATTTAGGATGTTTTCAACAATAAATAATAAAGGCACATGTCTTGTGTAAAATATTTGATAGGGAAGAGCAATCCAGAGCACCTAGGTTTAAATTTGGCATTTTTGAATTGAAATGAACTGATCAAAGTTAGTTGGCCCATAAATTTCATTTCCCTATTTAGGGATACCCTGGTAAAATTTAGCACTTAAATATGTCATTTTCTCATCATTTATCATGTTTTAGTGTTTTTAGGCCAAATTGTACACTTTGGGTGGAAATTGGCCAAAAGCTTGATTGGAGGTTATTGATGACTAGATTTAGGTGTCTATAGTTTGCCCCTATTTGGGAAGGCATTGTAAGCTACAATCATAGTAAAATCTTCTCAAAGAATGAAAAGGTCCTATATGCCTTCAATTGCAATAATGATAAACTAACTGTATGATGCTCCCTTAAGGGAATTATTAGCATAAGGAAGTTGGTAAATGATCCCTCAAAAAAAAGAAATGAAATTAGGGGACCAATGAAAGGAAAGATGATGGGGTGAAAACACAATGATACTACAAAATTAGTCAAAATCATTGAGAATGCAAGTGGGATGGTGTATAATGGTTTTTCCAAAGGCAGTTATAATTATTGTACCCCGATAGTGGCAATGTGATATGATAACACAATGATTTGCCCAAAGGTGGTTATAATCATTGAGAAGATGGAGTTGCCCCAGTTAAGATAAACAAACAAGAGAACAGCATGCCCCTGTATGGTAAAAAAAAGTAAAGTGGTGACAACACAATGATTTTCCCAAAGGTGGTTATAATCATTAAGAAATACAGGTGGGACGGTGTGTAATTATTTGCCCATATGAGGTTATAATCATTAGACTTCGATTATGGAAAACATGATAAACTTGGCTGAGGATGATGATAACTTAGCATAGAGGGTAATGGTGAATTAGAATAACCTAGTAGCAGGGAGATGCACATCCAAACTAATAAAGGTTGAAATTCTTTTGTGGTTAATTACTCTATTTGAGATATGATTGGGAGTAAATCAAGATGTCAGTGCTAAAGAGATGTTGCCATTGTTGAGTATAACTTTTAAAGCTGAGGTTTGTTGTATTTCATGTCAGTAGGCATCATGATATAACATCATGAAGACTTGGCTGAAATATACATGAAAATGGACTCATGTAATCCAATACTCAATAGAAAACAATGCACCAATGATAGAAACCATGATGACAAGGTAAACACATGAATATGGATGGATTTGAGTATAAGTGTGGGAAAGTAATCACCCAATGAACACACATAAACTGAATCAAGGAAATAGTGCTTGAAAGCAAACAAATAGGCAAACAAAGAAATAAAATAAGCAGCAATAAACAAATAAATAATGCAATAAAAACCCTACGAATATTGCCCCTAGAAAATAGGTGACAACTTAATAAACTGAAAAAATGGGGGACTAGAAGAAAAGGAAGTGGGTGGCCAAGTTTTTTCCATATGCACTAGGCATGTGAATGCTACCTGCGTAGTTCCATGTATGTAATATCTAATAAAAAAACTTCAAGCTAATTGTAGTTCTCCTAGGGAATGGGAATAATGTGATAACTAAGGAAAATAAATAGAATGGATGTGATAAAATAATAGGAATGGTCTTGTAAAATGTCAAGTGCATGAGAAAAAAAGGCCAAAAAGGATGGGGAAACTAAATGCCAAGTGATTTGCTTGTAACTTAGTAAGGGTTCCCAGAATCCTTAAGGCAAAGAAGTGGTCAATATTTTTGTTGTTTTTTAACAATTTTTCAAATGTTTTTAGAATTATTTTGGAGTGTCTCAACTCAATCAAGAATGATGAGACACTTAATGGTTCAATCTCACAAAATAGAGAGAGCGTTTAAACTAAGGTTGCTCACAAAATAATGAGAGCATGGCTAAGGTTGCTCGCAAAATGGTGAGAGCATTTAAACTTATGTTTCTCATAAAATGGTGAGAGCTTGCTTGGCTTAGGGTGACTGAGCTAACCTCAACAAGTATTGAGCACTACCAACATAGTCCTAGAGTAGGACCTCAAGTCACTATAGTTTCACCCTTACAGTGGAGGAATTCGACTAGTGTAGCGGTGAATTCAAACAAAGCAAGCACAATTGGTAAAAAGGCATAGTTTGACATAGGAAGTGGAAAGTTGGTATGTCAAGGCTTAATGTTTCCCCTATTTTTCCCATATGTGGTTATAAATAGGACATAATGACATAGATCAAAGGTACTAATTTTCCCAAAAGTGGTTATAATTAGTAGTGAGACCGGTGGTAATAAAGGAATAACAAATGAAGGATGCAACTACCAAAACCTCTATCATATTATTCCAAATATGATCTCTATCTAAAGTACTTAAAATCACTAATGAAACTAATTAGATACCTTGATGTTGCATAATGAATGTCAAAAACCAAGGTCAAATAGGCTAGGTTTTAGAACACACTGGGTTGATAAGTTAGAAGTGGAAAGTGGATTCGGCAAATAAGGATGGTATTATGTATAAAGAAGAATAGTGATAAAATGGCATAACTAAAATGGTCCTTATAGAAAATACACCTTAGTGCTCAAGCATAATACTACTTGAGATGAATAATATTTATCAACTCAGGAAGTTCATCTTCTTCTGGTGTGGCAAGAATGTATGCTCTCAATCCATAATCTATAGTAATGATGAAAGGCCCTATCCAATTTGATTTGAATTTCCCTTTATGTTTCTTCTCAGTCATGGTATTATTTTGATTTTATTTAATAATAAGGTCACCAAGTTTAAATGTTCTATTATTAACACATTAATTATAGTGGTCTTTAAGTCAGTTTTAATATGCTTGAAGATTGTTGAGTGCAGCTATACATTTCTCATCAAGTAGGTCTAGCTCTTACAGGTGAGCTACTTGATAATCATGATCATCCAAAAAATGTTTGAAAGAGATGCGTAGTGAAGGCAATTTAACCTCAATGGGAAGGATGGATTTAGTACCATAAACAAGTATGGAGTGGCTCTTGTGGGGGTATGATGATTGGTACGACATGCCCAAAGGGTAGGGAATATCTAGAGGTGCCAATCATGATCAACATCATTGACAATTTTTTTAAGAATATTGACAATGCTTTTATTGGATGCCTCAGCCTGGCCATTACCTTGAGGGTAATATGCTATATAAAAATGTGTGTGATGTTATATTCAGTACATAACTAGTATACATCCTTGTTCTTGAATGATCCTCCATTATCATGTATAATGTTAGAGGGGATATCGTAGTGGCAAATGAGATGGTTGAAGATGAATTTAGAGATTTGCTGTCTAGTCATGTGAGGGGTATAAATTCAATCCACTTAGTGAAATATTCGATGGTGGTAAGGATATATATATGGCCATCAAATGAAGTGGCATTAATCTTACCAATGAGGTCAAGTTTCCATGTAGAAAATGGCCATGGTGTCAACATTGGTTTTAGAGTTTTTGTTGGGGCATGAATCAGATTAGCATGTCATTGACATTTGTCACACTTTTTTACATATGTAGTGGCACTGCATCTATTATGGGCCAATAGTAAATAGTACGTAAGAGATTTTTGGATAGGACTACCTCACTAAAATGAGCTCCACACACTCCTTCCTCAACTTCTCTTAACACTAGTGTAGACTCTACCGAAGTTAAACAACGAAGCAGAGTTCCATTAAAACTACGGTGATAAATGGTGGATCCTTGTAGAATATAACAAGTAGAATGATGAATGAAGGATTTGGTTTTTTTTTGAGATAGTTTAGGTGGTATAACTTGGGCATGAAGGTAGTTGTAAAGGTTTGAGTATGAGATAGAATTAGGACCAATAATATCATAAATCATGGTAATGATTAAAGGTTCATGAGCCGGTGCTGACAAATTTTTGATGAGGAATTGATACTCTCTAGTTTATCTATTTGTTGAATCAGAGAGCCAATAGTATCCATGGCATCTACAATTCTGTTACTAGCCTTTGGTATGTGCTTAAACTAAATGTTAAAAAATTCTTATTTAAGAGTATCGACCATGGCTTTATATATAACTAGCTTGTCATCTTTCATGTGAAAATGATTTATAACCTAATTGATGATTAACTAAGAATCACCATAAACTTGGAGATGAAATATATTCCACTGCACTGCTTATCAAAGTCCTGTAACAAGTGCTTCATACTCAACCATGTTGTTTGCACAAGGAAAGTTGATTCTGAATGATTTAGGGATTAGATCCCCCTGTGGTGTAGTAACAATAGGTTTGCCCTCGATCCATGTACAGTAAATGAACCATCAAATACAACTTTTAGGGATACTGCTTAAGGGGTGTGTCAATGATGGTCATGATGGATTCATCAAGAAATGGAAATGTAAGTGGCTGTGTGTCTATGAGAGGTGCTTCAACAAGTTGATCTATAAGATCTTGTCCCTTGATTGCCTTATAATTGACATACTCTATGTCAAACTCACTAAGAAGCAAGATCCATTTAGCCATTCTACCTTGTAAATCTATTTTAGATAGTAGATACTTGAGTGGATCTACCTTTAAAATAACCATGGTCTTATTATTTAACATGTAATGGCACAATTTTTGAGCTACAAAAACCATGGCTAGACAAGCTTTTTCAACAGGGGCATAGTTATGTTCATATGTAACCAAGGTACGACTTAGGTAGTATACAACATGTTATTTTCCATTGTCATCATGTTGAGCCAAGAGTGCCCCTAGAGAATTATTGGTAGCTGATAGGTACAACAAGAATGGCTTTTTTGGCATAGGGGGTAATAAAATAGGTAGATTAATAAGATAGTCTTTGAGTTTTTGAAAAGATATTTAGCAGTGATCATCCTAGTGAAATGTAACTAATTTCTTCAAAAGGTGTGTAAATAAATGGCACTTGTCTACTAATTGAGAGATAAAGTGTCATATTGACTAGATCTTACCCTGCAAACTATGGAGTTACTTTAAATTGGTTGGTGACAACATCTTAGTTATAGCATAGACTTTAGCCAGATCAACTTCAATACCTCTATGAGACATGATGAAGCCAAGTAATTTGCCTAAAGTTACAAAAAATACACATTTATTTGGATTGAGTTTGGCTTTGTACTCTCATAACCTTTCAAATATCTTATGCAACACTACTGGATGATTGAATCCGATTTTAGATTTTCATAATATGTTATCGACATTCTTCAACAATATCATGCATCATATCATGGAATGTGATAGTCATGGCCCTTTGATATGTGGCTCCAACATTATTAAGGCCAAAGGGTATCACTTGATAATAAAATATTCCCCATGGAGTGGTGAACGCTATTTTATGTTGGTCTTCTAGTGATATTCTAGTATGGTTGTATCCTAAAAATCTATCCATGAGTGAAAGTATTTCATAACCGGTCATGGAGTCAACGATAATGTTAATATTAGGTAAAAGAAAATAATATTTAGGACAAGCTTTGTTGATGTCTTGAAAATCAGTACAAATTTTGATTCTTTCAAGCTTTTTGCTAACAGTGACCACATTAGATATCCATTTTTAGTAATCAATGGATCAGATACATCCTACTTCTAAGATTTTTTCCAACTCTTTTTTTACCAATATAACAATGTGAGGATGCATATTATGTAGCTTTTTTTTAATAGTTTGGCATAAGGATTAGCCATAAGGTGGTGTAGAACCAAGGTGGGGTCTAAATCCGGCATGTCAAAATAGGCCCATGCAAAGATATCTATAAATTCTCTCAATAGAGCTGTAAAGACGTCATGTTCCTCCTAAGTGAGGGATGTGCCTAATTTTATCCATTTCAGGTCTGATGGAGTCCTGATATTTACCTTTGTTGTATCTTTGACTAGAAGGGTTGAACCATCTTCTAGGTTAGTAGGCAATGACTTTAACTATTGGATTATATCAAGGTCTTCTGCTAGGACTTGCTCTTCAACTTCTCCTAGGCATGATGAATCTAACTCTCCTAATGGGAGATCTAGCCATGTGATAAAAATAGTTAGAAAATTTTGAAGAATTTTATTAAATACTTGTTTCTCAAATCTAAACTCATATCCACATGTAAGTTTATTATTGGTGGTCTCCTGGTCTAAATTTGAAGAATAATGAACACCCTTGTCTAATGGCACCTAAAATAGGTTTTTAGCACTAGATTGGCCTTTTTATTTACTTTTTCCCTAGTCAGAAAGCACATTCAAAGAGGTTTTCTCTTTGGGACCTCAATGTTTTACTTATTTGTTTTTGACTAAGGGTGTTCACTCACTCTCCAAAATAGGCTACAGGATCTAATGTGATTGAGAATCCTGATTTATGATCTCCCAATGGAACATTATCTCTAAGGCCTAAGAAATCATAGAATACCTCATCATTATAGAATTCATCAATCAATAGACTAGATTCTTGTTGGTCCCAATCTATCAGTTGAGGATAATATAATGGCAAAGGATTGCAATGAATGGCTAGGGTAAGGGTACAAATGGCATTGTTATTAAATAGGTTAGTTTTAGCTAGCTCATCAAAGGTGAGGCTATGATTAGACTCTACGTCATTGTCAACATCATCATCACTAGTCATTGGTGATGGAGTTTGAATAAGATATGTGGGATCACCCCCAAGTGGTTTAAATCCAAGTCCATAAGGTCTTTCATACTTAGTCATGAAAATTGGCTTGATGGTTCCTTATTGATTTTGGTCTGAGGCCTCTTCTTTCATAATTGTGACGCTCCATGATCCTATTGGCAATAGGATACTTTGAATTTTTATAACAATCAGCTTGGTTTTCATTGTATAACCATGATTTATCCCCTTCAAGAGGGTCAGGTTCTAGGCCATATGTTGGTACAAATATGATAGGTCCTTTATCTTTATTCTTTTGTTACCAGTGCATATGTGGGGTGACTTTAGGTCACCTAAAGGTTTTTTGATTTTAAGGAAGATCGGTAATATGAAATGTATCATGGATAACATATTATCCTAGTCCATTATCTAAAATGGTGAAATGATTGGAAACTTTAGGAGGTGGCATGTGGGAAAGGGAATCCAAGGTATTAGGATTTATGCAATTATCCAGTGAAGGATCAATAAGTATAACCTTTCCTTTATCCTACTTGGAAATTAGATTCATATCGTACCGATAATTATAGCTTTAAAATTTGGCCTCAAGATGCTTGTAGTGTTCATATGGGTGTAAATCTCCTGGAATATTCACTTCCATCCCTGAGTGGGAAAACTTGATACATTGGTGCAACATTGATGGGATTGCATGAATCTCATGTAACCAAGGCCTGCCTAGAAGCATATTGTATGATAACTCAAGATCAAGCACATGGAAAAGTGTATCATGGATCAAAGGCCCAATGATAACTAGCAAACTAATGGTGCCTTATGACTCTCTTTCCTAATTATCATATGCTTTGATAGTTATTGTTTCTAGCTAGAGATCTGTCATTGTGTACCCAAGAAGCTTGATGAGCTTTAGAGACACTATGTTGAGGTCAGATCTATTGTCTATAAGGACACATTTCACTTTATACCATCTTATATAAACTTCTATATATAAGGGGTTATTATGGAGTGGGCCAAGGGAAGACATATTGCTTTGGTTGAATGTGACTTGTTGGGTTGGAGCTAGGTGTCCAACCAAAGCTTGAAATTTATCAGGGGATATGTTACTAGCAACAATGGATTGGGTCAAAAACACATTCAAGATGTTCTTATGGATTATTGATGTTCATAAAAAATCTAAAATAGAAATTTGTGCCAGTGTCTTATATAATTGTTCCACAATATTAAACTTCTTATCTTGGTTAGTAGTAAATGGTTTATTTTGACGTTGAATGATTGGTTGGCTAATAGGCAAAGTGGTGGATGGTTGTGGACCTGGGATAGTAATCTTTGACCTTCAAGTTGTGATTTCACAATCGGGATTAAATACTAGACCATTATTACTAGTTGTTGTTGGAAATGGTGTGGGACCCGATAGTACAAGTCTTGATTGCCAATGCACTTACATGTGGTCACGTGGTAAGAACGAGTTATAGATATAAGATCCAAAATGGGAAGTCTTCGTTTGTTGGTTTTCCTATATGCACTCCTAGGTCAAAGAAGGATTATCCATGTAATTTGGTTGAATAATAGTATTTAGCAATGGTCTAAGTTGATTAGTGTTGGGTCTAGGATTAATGGAGATGGTATTAATGTTACCCCCTGCAATATGACCTACAACCTTATTGAAGTCATGTGTAACTGCATGATAGGTTTATTGGTTGTTATCATTTTGACCTTGATTTTGTTCATTATTCTATTTTTGTGGGTTCTACTATTGATTTTGTTGATTCTGTTGGTTTGGCTTTTGATTTTGATACTGTTGATTTTGTTGTTGCACTAGTTGTTGTTGTTGTTGCCAATTATTTTATTATTGTTGATTGTTATGTCAGGGAAAGGGGTTTTGATAAATGCCAAGAGTTTGATTGGAAGTGGAAGCACCATTATCCAATGTTATTTCCCCATTCTCCAATATATTCTCAATTAAATGATTGATTTGGACACACCTTCATAGATTATGCTTGTTGACCCAATGATAGTCACAAAATTCATTTTCAAGATACCAATCAGGATAAGAAATGCCTTACAGATAATGATTTGGTATAGGCCAACTAATTAGATTAGTAGTAGTAAGCTTACAAAATATAGACTTAATAGGTTCTCCTAGGTCACTAAAGACATGATGTGGAGGCACGGTTATCTTAGAAGGAGTTTGCAATGGTAAAGGTTGATGTGTTTGTTGTGTAGGTTTTGGTTGTTGTGTTTGTGGCATTGATTAGAGAGGTTCCTGGGAGTAAGATGAAAAATTGGTGTGGATGATGTTTATACTATTTGGACATGATGGGATTTAGTTACTCCATTTCCCACAACATTCCTATTATGGTTGAATTGCTTTGGTCTTTCTTGGTTATTGGCCTGTGCCAATGGTGATGCTTACACTTGAATAGGATGTTGATATTGGTCATTTTCCTAATTGGTAAAATTAATTTTGATGAATCCTTTATTGATGAGCACCCACTTGATCAACAAACCTTTATCAATGATCTCTTTGAACGTATGTGCATATTGTAGTTCTAGATGGTAAGCTATCTCATTATGCAAATTTTTAGTAAACATAGCATCTAATTGTTTATCTAGTAAACTATGGGTGAAATAGCTTGCAAGGGCTCTCCATCACTATCAATAACTTACAAAACTCTCCCCAGCTTTTTTCTTTACTTGCGTTAATTCCATTAATAAAATCTCATGCTTGAGATTATGGGAAAAGTGTTACACAAATTTATCAAAAATATCATCAAAGTCTATTATTTATTTCTTGGATAACTTTTAAAACCACTCCAAGGATTGTCTAGAAAATCTCCTTGGAAACAACATCAAAAGGTATATGTCTCTATGCCATTGGTTGACATGCAACAAAAAATTTAGTCAAATGAGCCTTAGGGTCACATTTTACTTTATATTTATCAAATTTGGATGGTTCATATCCTGGAGGAAATGGTATCTGCAAATAATCCATGTTGAATGGATAGGAACACACATCATCTAATTTAAACTTTTTAGTCTATTTACCTACTTGAATGGTAACAATTGCATCCTTTATCTATTTTAATTCTTGGGATAAGAAACTGGAAAGGACATTGGTTTGAGGGAGAATATTGGTTTGGGTAGATGGTTGAGAGGTCACAATTGGGACACTTTGACTAGGGTATGATGGAGATACTTGTTGGGGTATATTGGCTAGGTTAGGGAATGGACTAGGAATACACATACGTGGATTAGGATGTACATGAAATTGTACATTTAGCTGCATGATATTCTAGTTTGGGTTGGTGATAAAGGTTTGACTTGGAGGAATTTTTAGTTGGGATTGTAGGATATAACTATATTGTGCCTATTTTGGTTGAAAAGGGACATGCTATCGACTAATCAGACCTTGTTGTTGAGTGGGAAATTGTGGACCAAAACCCTATCTTTGAAATTATGACACATTTTAAACTAATGGTTGTCTATTAGGTACTTGAGAAACATGGGGACCTCTTTATTTCATGAATCCCTATGAGGAAGTGAAAGTAGGTTACAGATTTGGCATCTATTGCTGACCAATATTTGCATGTTGTTGACTAGTCATTACTTGGTTTTGAATTAACATATTAGTCTGTGATTGTAAAGGTATATTCATCATTTCTTGGTGAGGTAGAACATTAGTTACCCCTGATTGAGGTGGTAATGTATTTGTCTTCTGTTGTGTTGATACACTAGATTGTGTCTACTATTATGGAATACTACTCACTACCTGTTAAGGGGGAGTAGGATTCATCACATTCTATAATTGATGTATGACATTGGCCATTATTTGATTACCTAATCCCATATGTTATAAAATTGAGGAAGTAGTTGTTTGAGGTTGGGGTGTAGAAAGCCCTATTGCCTGGTATGATGATCTACTCATGGGATTAGCTATAGGTACATGTTGTTGGCTAGTTTTTTGTGCATTATACCACTTTGGTCAAGATTGGACACTATTTGCACATTGTCTACTATGTTTGGCTCGTTATTATTTATAGAGGCCGAAGACACTTCTTCAATAATAGGCATATGCATCAATTTATCTATCAAAGTGGTTTATATGAATGAGTCGAAACTTGGATTCTCTTGTCCAGTCAACTCTATCAACACTCCTATTGAAGGAACTAAGTTGATAAGAGGCTTACTCACCATGTTCATCTGATTGAAATCATGTGCTAAATTTAGGTGGGTTTGATATGTTTTATATATTTGATTAAAGTGATCTTCCATGATGTTTTTGCCTTGATTAGATAAACTAGGTTCTTGATATGTTGTTTAGACTAGAGCCATAAGATTACTGGAAGAAGCCTGTTGATCATAAATGATATTATGGGGCACTCTTACTAGACTTGGAAATTTTTCATGAGGGAAGCCTTTTGGAAACTTGGCCCCTACCTCTATGACTCTAACCAAAATCTCATCTTTGTTCTCTAAAAAATGTCGCTCAAACAAAAATGGATCATATGTGGAAGCTGTATTAGTAGGATATAACTGGTGAAGAACTGGCTCATCCACTATGGGTATTGTAGCTAGGTATTGCATAGTTTATTCTTGATCTTGTTTTGATTAAGGTGGTGTGTTAACCAAATAATTAGCCAATGGATCTTGGATTTGTGCCCCTAATTGAGTATTATATGAGGGATAAGAATCCATCTCATAAGCAATATTATCCACATAGGGGTCTTACACCATTTCTTCCTATGCAACTACATTACTAGTCCCCAAATTATACATGAGTCCACTACGAGTGTAGGAATACATGTTATGATCCATAGTCAATGTTTTATGATAAAAGGTCAAAGAGTTTTACAAACTCTAAAAAGGATACAATCTAAAACAGATGATGTTTTAGCTTGATCTAGATTTGTCAAAAGGATAAAAAGGTTTATGCAAAGATTTATGAGGAAAAAAACTAGTGCAAAGTACCTAACGTTTCATTATTACACAAAGGTAAGCAAGTAAATGTTTCAAAAATAAAAATGCCAAACTCTAAGGTTGAAGTGTTTCAAATCAGTCTAATCTAAGAATTTAAAAGTTGATAGGTCTCTTGGCCAAATGTGACGTCAAAATCTAGGCTTAAACAAGGCATGTGCCAGGAATCTTAGCCAAACAACATCAAAATGTAGACTTTGAAAATAGATGAAAGTTTTAATCTAATGGATTTGAAACACTTCTAACAAACACTAGGCATTTGAGTCTTGGTTATGAACTTGATCAACTAGGTATAAGGTATGAAACAAAAGGCACTTTAGCAATAGTTTATTTTCTCATAAATAATGGTATAAAACTTGGTTCTTTTGAAAAATAAGCTAGACAAAATTGAGTGGTATAACTGTGCTTTAGGCAAAAGATCATAAAAGTATAATTAGATTGGTTTAAAAACATAGGAACAAATTTGAACTCTATGAAAAAAGGTCTATGAAACAATTTTTGAAATGTTTTGGGTAGCATAATAATATTATACTACCCAAAAGGTGTGACAAAAACGTTTGTTTCAAAAACTCTCTAAGGCAAAGATAATTTCCCATAATTTTGATAGCATAACACTATCTTTCTTGACTTAAAATATTGTAGTGTATAGACTCAAAGTGCAAGTGTTTAGCACAAAATGGCTTAAGTCTATCAAGTGATGATAATGATTATGAGTCTTAAATGACCTTCAACCCAAATTAGTAATTAAACCTAAGTTCCCTCAGGTTTAGTATAAATGGTGAACCCACTTAACACATCAACTCTATGAACTTATAAAGGTGTAATTCTGAATTTAGATTATAAGTGAAGGACTTAAACAACTTTGGTAAATGTCTAAACTCAATTGGGCAACACAACTGTGCCAAAGTAGATGATATGACTCTCAAGATTTTGATGAACTTTCAACAAGGCAAATTGATGATCTCACGTAGGCAAGATAACGCCTCTTTGTTTAAATAAAAATTTGGACTATGTGTTTGGTTTGGATTTTTTGCTTACACCAAGTTTTGACTTCAAACAAGACTTTAATATAGGACAAGACCAACTAATTCATCACCCTTAGATCCTAAACTGACAAGGTTGCTTGGTATTGTTAGAATTTGGCAATATAGATCATTTGAGAGGATTTTAAGTGTTCATCCAAAAGTAAATGTGTATTATATAGTAGGGTTTTTATACCCCCCCTTCTCTGAAATGATAGTAATGTGACATGGACCTTGAGGCACACCTTGAACCAACAATACTTCTACGATAAGTGGGGATTTGTCTAAGATCTAACAAGTTTTTGAATGATCTATGGGAATTAATTACACAATGACTTTCATGTCAAACAATTCAAAGAAAAACACAAATTTTGGGTCTGTATCACTTGGCTTATTACAAAAAGGTCTAGTCTTTTTTGTAACCACTAAATCATACTATTCACTCAGTATAGTGCAATGTCCAAAGTTCCACTACATCTCATGTGCAACTCCAAGGGAGCCAAATGAAGTCAATGCTGGGAAATGAAACCCCAGGTCAAAGCTTCCCTAAAGAACTTACGGGAGGTGATGAAGTCCCCATTGCAAGCCAAGTTTGCATAAAAATAAATAAAGCATGAAAGTAGAAAGATTTTAGGGTCATTTTCAAGGTCACCCAAACTTTGACAAGTTTTTAGAAAGTGCTTTAGATGACTTTCTTTCTAAGCCTTGGACTAGGCTACTTGTAATAAGAATGACACTTTTGATTCCAAGGGTTCCTTATAGGGGACATACACGCAACATTCCTCTTTTTTCCAAACAAAAATTTGATTAAACAACTATTTCAAACAAGAATTGACAAGTGTGTTCAATTTTAAACCCAAAATGAAAGATTTGGTGGTGTTCATTTGACCTCTTGGTCTTAGTTTCAAACTTTGAAAACATTCACCAAAAACATCAAAATTCTTTGTTAAACACCAAAACAAGGTTACTAATTGATTTTTAAGCATGAAAAATTTGATGTAAACATGTTTTGAGAAAATATCAAGTTTGGTCCTACAGTAAAAATGTTAGCTCATCCTTTAGCTTTCAAGCTCTTTTTGATTTGAAACAATTAACTTTGGAAAAATAATTGTCGAGTCTATGTTTTTAGAAAAATGTAGTGACTGACGTCGGTTATTACCACCAATGAATGTTACTTTGGCTAATACAGATCTAACTGATGCCAGTTTCTCTAATTGACATCAGTTAATTTAGGTAATCGATGTCGATCTTACTTGCCGATGTCGGTTACTGTGTAAAACTGTGACAAACAAAAATCGTAAAATAAAGTTAGAACATCGATTTACATAAGTTTTAAGGGTCCAAATGGATATTTTAGAGTTTCAAAGTGATCTTATTTATGTGTAGGATGTGTCTCATACCACTAGGTGTGACATTATGTGATCTAGGAATTTGACTCAAGAGAGGATGGTTAGTATGGTGTTAGTTCTATAATGAAAAAAATGAAAGAAATACACTAATAACATAACATCTCTAGGAGTAGACACTAGGGAGAGTTTAGTTAACAATCATGAATGAAACACACAACTAAAATGAAATAGAAAACTTTCTTTTACCTCCCTTGGATGTTCCAAAATGCTTGTCGTAGTGGCTTGCTCGGCTTGTGCTCATGAAGTCCTTGGCAATGGAAGCTTGGCTATCTCCATCTCTCCTTGGCACCTTTGGCTTATGGCTTAGCTTGGCTTGGAATCAATTTGGAATTATAACTTTGCATAATCAAGTCCTTGAAGATATTTGAGCATAATAACTTTGTACCAAAATAGCTTAGAAATGATGTTCATGGCCTCTCTATTTATAGATTTTTGAGAATGTCTAGAATCAACCTAAATCATCCATCTCAAGATTGAGATGTGTGGTTGGGGATTAATTCAATTTTTAAAATTAAGTTTGTAATAATCCTTATCATGGAATTGGAAGAAGGGGAAATTAAGATGCATGGAGGGCATCATGGAAGGCATTGATGAGGCATGGAGGGCATAAATCTTAATATTTGTGGCATTTATGGCCTAGGGATGTCTTCCCAAGAAATGAGGTCACTTGATGATGCAGATATTTAATATTCATTTCCAAAAATAAGTATTCAAAAAGTTTCCATAGAATTCTTGATTAAGCCTTGATTTGGGTTGATTAGCTCTTAAGCATGTTTAATCATTTTGTGCATAAATTACTCAAATTGATCAGAATGTCTTGTTATTGGTCTAAAATTTGACTGAACTGGAATTGGAAGGTGATCTCAGATGCATTGGAACCATATTCCAATTTAGGATGTTTCCAACAATAAATAACAAAGTCACATGTCTTGTGAAAAATATTTGATAGAGAAGAGAAATCTAGATCATCCAAGTGCAAATTTGGCATTTTGACTCAAAATGAACTGATCAAAGTTAGCTGGCCCATAAATTGCATTGCCACATTTAGGAGTACCTTGGCCAAAATTGACGCTTGAATATGTCAGTTTATTATAATTTAGCAAGTTTTAGGGTTTTTAGGCTAAATTGTGTGCTTTAGGTGGAAATTGTCCAAACGCCTGATGGGAGATTAGTAAGCTTTAGATAGGGTCCCATTCATCATAACCCATGAGTGGAATACTATATAGAGGTGCAAAATGTTAGAGGATCTCTTGGGAAGGAGGATTAGAAGTGCATGTAAACTTGTGTTGATGGGATGTGGTTGGTTTAGTTTGAGGATAAATTGGTTGATTTTATTGAGAGGATAGGTTAGTTGATTTAGGTTTATCTTGGGACTGATTTGAAGAAGTGGTATTATAAGGTTAAATGATGTTATCAATTGGTAAATAGGTTGGGTAAATTGTTGAAATAGTATGGGAGGTGTTATCCAATAGAGGTGTTAGAATGTATTCTTTGAAATAAGTGAGGTCCTCTTTCCCCAACTCTATTAGGTAAGTTTGGTAAGAATCTTGGATAACAAATTTTTTTGGGGATGGTTGGTGTGTAGGATGAGAATCGATGAAAGCAACTACCCTTTGCATATTAGTCATATTTACCATGTTATCTTTGGGAGTTTGATCTATAATAATTTCAATGTTATTGGTGGAAGGGGTAGGCTTATCATTATTGTATTGATGGTTTGGAAGAGGATCTTTATAAATGGCAAGATGAACATTAGCCTGGCTCAAATCTTGATTTTTATTTTGTGTTTCATGAGCTTTGAAGGTAATGTTATAGGCTTGTTGATGTAAATGAATGAGGGTATCGGGATCAAAATTTGGACCAAGGAGGAAATCCATAGCTAAGTTATGTAATTGCCTACAAGTTTCATGATAATAACCCAAACTAGTATGAAACCAATATAATCTATTTGGATCATACCATGATTTCATGGGGTGAGTGGGATCAAGATCTCATGGTGATCCAAAACTGAGAAGTTTTGATTGACAAATATTTCAAAAATATAAAAATAACACAGTAACAATGAATTCTCTGAGAAGAGATGTTTTATTACTCAAGATCGCAATACAACTATATGCTTAACTCTAGGAAGAGATGTCTAATTTCCATTTCAGGTTACATCTTCATTTATACACATTTTGAAAGTAGGAGTAGGATGTGGAAGGTCACTAATCTCAAGGGAGATTAAGCAGTTTGACTTCTATGATTTAAAATAATACAAAATTTAAGGAATTACTATTTTTAGACTACATTACTAAAATTGAAATTTGGGGCACCTACACTAGGTTTTCAAGGGGTAATTACATCTCACTGTGTTATCCTCATTCTTAGCTTTCTAATTATTCAAATGGTGAGTCAATTGGAGCTACGGTGCAAAAGTTATGGCTCTCAGAAGTTCCATTATCAATTGGGGTACAACCATCACCCAAAATGTCACTTGAATTATTGCCTAAATCATTCCTCCCTCCTTGAGAAGCAATGGTTCCCATTACATCAATATTCCTCATCAAGTATGGAAGTTGTGTCTTAATTTGACTTTCTGTAATCCTCTCACCTTGGTGGCTAAGATGGCCCCTTTTGACCACCCAATAGAGTGGAATAGAGTGTCCTCTTATTGTCTTCATCCAGGTGTCCACAATCTGATCCTCCTCCACTGGGGCAAAACTTTGTGGATCAAGCTCATCAATGTCTAGTTGTTCTGCTATAACTGAAGTGTCCAACAGAGGTGGATAATATGGTTTGAGGAGCTCCATGTTGAATTACTTAAGATTCCCCATGATGCAACTTAGGAACTTATAGTTTTATGTTGTTAATAGTAGGAACTTAGGATTCCCCATAATGCAATTGGAAATAAACCATCACAAAGTAGAAATCAAAGTATAGAACACACAATAAAACTCCCTTGAATTACTTAGTTTTATCCCACCTAGCAATCATTTATTGGCACTTTATAATTAAGTGTAGTTACAAGGTTGGATTATAATATTTATAATTTACAAAAAGCTCAATTAGGCCCTCTAGACTAAAAATACAAAAAATTATGCACTTTATTACGAAAATGTTTACACCAAAACGTTGTGCTCAAAAAAATATTAACTTTTTAAAAAAATGAGACATTAATATCAGGTCGTTTGTGAAAGTTATGAGCCTCTAAAGTTTTAGAAACAAGGACAAGCAAGAGTTACTATTGAAAAACTTGAATTCTAAAAAAATATGGAAAATTTTGAAAAGCACTGAAAGTACAACAATGAAGAGCATAAATTTTAAGCTATTTCAAAAAATAATTCACTCCAAAATACCTCCTGGTGTTTAAATGGGAGGCTCTCAACGTTGCCTGATCAATTTTGCATCCTAATCCATGAGGCCCATTTAAATTTTTATTTTTATTTTGCCTTGCATAGTCTGTAAAGTCCATACAGTTGTACCTAAGATCAAAAAAAATTTGCTTTTCAGGTGACTGTGTCCAAATTGGAAAAAATTTATATGGATTTGTAGGTTTTGACACCTTCTGAATGCAACCGTGAGGTTTGTTTTACTCAAAAATACTTTGATTTTTAGGTACCCACCAGATTTGGGTGTGGTATTTTTGGATCAAATCCTTTCCAATTTTACCTCTTGTGCCTAATCTGGATAAAATTATAGATGATTTTGACTATCTCAGCACTCTGAACTCAATGGTAAGCTCAAAAATTCTTCATAAAGCTCCAATTTGTGTCTGTATACAAAATAAAAAAAATTGATCCTATATCTAAATATTTTTCTCTTAAATATTTAACAATCTACAAATTCAAGATAACTCTAATACCATGTTAGAATTAGCATACATGATCTAATGAATCTAATAGAAAGCATGAACAAGAAATAAAATAGTAATAGTAATAAACAATAATTGTATATCTGAGACAATAACTGAAATGAATAACTCAAATATAATGAATTACTCTGATAATTCAATATTTTTCTCATAATGAATACATAAATAGTCATTGATTATATAGAGTGAGGCATGCAAAATATAAGATCAGGGGACTCAGACAACACGTGTAGTTCAACTGATATCTAACTACATGAATAGTGGAGTGCAACTCCACAATAACAAGATAGGTGTCAAACTTGTGTCAATGATCAACACAAGTTGACTACTAGTTAAGCAGTCTTATCCTATCTTACCTTGAATAGTGAAGTGCAACTCCACGGTAACAAGATAGGTATCTATGTTGACTATTAACTAAGTATGCTTATCCTATCTGGTAAAAATTATTAATCAACATAATAAACTAATTACAATAAGTAATTAGTGCACTAGTCTAAATAATAAACACAAGTAAATGTAATAAAACAAATAAATGCACCAATACTGAATTGCATTAAGTGTTGGATTCTAACATTTATAAAGATAAGTATCTAATTAAGACATGTTCCCCAATGATTACACCATTTTCAAAGATTTTACAAAGTCTTGTGAGTTGATTAGGGTTTTAATAAAGGAGAAGGATTTTAATGGACATGTTTCAATACTAAAGAAGGATTTTGATAGACATGTGAATTTTGAGAAACAGAATGAAGTTTCAAAGCCAAAGAGTGTATGGGTAAATTCATCAAATTTATTCAAAATAATTGTATAGATACCAAGAGTGTAGCTTAGCTCTAAGCTACACACCTGGTAACAACTAGGAGCATATCACTCCACTCTTAGTCTAATTTTCAAAGTCAACAGATTGTATAATGGTTTCTATATTTGTTTACCTTGGTTCCTAGACTTGTTTCTAATCAAGTTCAGTCTTAGATAGTTTACACATTTGAAATAATTTAATATTATTCTCATAATTTTCGCTTTACAATTTTCAATTATTTTAGAATATACCTTTTATTGTAGTGAGATCTATTTTTACTATTTATTTAGGTAAAATTATTTTGATATGAATTTAAGCTTTGTTATATGGTTAGGTGTAGTGCATGTTGATGTAAAACCACTTAACTAGATTTCATACTCACCAATTCTAGCTTCGACTTGGCTTGATTACATCTCTTATATTGATGTTCATGATTTTGGTCTAGCTTTCACTCCTTCCAAAATCACATTTTCCCTAATTTCATCACCAGTGCTTATTTCACTATCCTATTTCACATTATTTTCACTATTTTATTTGCTAGTATGTAATATTTTTTTCCAAACATTACTCTACAATTATATTTACTTAATTTATATTTTGGTTGAAATTATTTTTCTATTATTTTATGGTGGCCTTTTCCAATGATTTTTATAATTATTTGTCCCCTTGATTTTGTTTTTGTCTCATCCCAAAATCACATGATAACATATAAATGGTAAGGACACATTTTATTTTTGGCACCAAGAAGACACTCAAACAAAATTTGATAGAAGTTGTGGGTGAGATGGAATCCTTGTTTGTCTATTATTTTTCTTCTATGTGTAGGCTTGAATTTTCTCTCTCAATTTTGTTGTGCTCATTTTCCACATAATGTATGTATTTTGAAATTCATTTAATTTTATCTTGTTAAAAGTATTGGTATAAATAAACTATATTAGGGTACACACTTCATGCTCATATCATATGGTTAAATATAGATACTTTATTTCATTTATTTGATACATGATATCAATGAGTTTGTCGAGATAGATTTAAGTTTCCTTTTCACAGGTTACTGGTCCATTGAGGATAAGTTCCCACAATTTCTCATTGGAAAATCTAGGGTCAATATGGGACATCTCCTTGCTCTCTACCAGGTTATAATTACATTTATTAGTCTTTATGTTATTATGTTTTCATTAGATATATTCTTGTTTATATCTTTAATATATATTCTATATGGATTTATGCTTCTATTTATGTCCACTATGCCTATTATCATTCTTACACCACATTTAATATGATATATAACATGTTCACATTGTGATTACTATGCTTCAAATCATTATACATCGTGCATGATGTGTCTTCATTGGGGTTGATGTTTTTCTCAATATTTAATATGAATTCATTGTCATATGTTCCATTTACTTGCTTGGAACAACACTAGTGTTTCATGTGTTTACTTTTTGCCTTATCATATATTTGACATATCATATGTTTTAGTTTTATTATTCAAGTGTTTCATGTGTTTATGGTGCCATGATCAATATCACACACAATGTTTTTATTAATTATTTAAGTTTCCATAACCTATGTCATAAATCCATTGGGAAAAAATATTATTTCATGCTTTGTGTTGATATATACTATGATGATAATGATATATTAATTATATCTTGAGCCCATATGGGGTATATTGCTCTTGATCTTACATTAATTATATCTTATGCCCATATGGGGCATATTTTACTTGATGTTATATTGATTATATCATAGGTCCATATGGGATAAATTATTCATAACACATGTTTCTAAGGCTATGTGTTTATATGTTATATACCAATGATTTCAGACATTATCTTACAAATGACGTGTTTATCTCCTTTCTTTTGAGATGTGATTCTCTGGTTTATTCTAACTCTCAAAAGGATTAATTATCCCACTCATTATATTTATTCAAAATCCATCTACTCCTATAAGGGGAGACACTTAGAAAAAATTTCACTCATATAAAAGGAGTCATTCAAAGTTCACTCACTCCCTTAAAGAGATGTACTTGTTATCAATCAGGAGTGTGGCATTGTGAGAAAGTGTGCAATTCCTCACTCCTATTGGAACATGGAATATCTCCAAAGTGTGGGCGACTTCAGGAGGGAGAGAATATCTAAAGAGGGTTGGTTCCCTTGGTGCTCTCACTAAAAGATTTTTTCAAACTACAACTTACTGATTGAATTAACTATTTTGGTAATATTGGAGTTTTACTCCTAATTTAGTTAAAGGTCTGAGTTAATTAAATTAGTAAATAATATTAAAATAATTAAGCTACTAATTTTTATAATTTAATTATAATTTGAACCTTTTTAAAAATAGTAATAAATGAAGATAAATATAACTTAACTTAAACTGGACTGAGATGGTTGAGATAGGGTCTAGAATCTACAGTGTAAGACTAGGACAATGTTATGAATCAGGATCTAGTCTTCATTTCATGAAAGGATAAGAGAACCAAAATAAAACACCCTAAGGTTTGGCACTATATTCATTCTCTATCTTTGTTATCCTAAAGACCTAAGTTTTTTGGGTTTTGTTCATTGTCCCTGTGTGAGCCTGCCTATGAAATTTTGGATGTTGGATGTCTACAAGACTCTTTATAAAGATGATTTAGTTTTCAAACCCTATATTCCATTATGCTTTGATAAAATTTGAGAATGAGGGTGGGGGTGTGGGGGGGGGGAGGGGGCGGTTAGTGTGTGTAATATTCACTAAACATGTATCCACACCCCTTGTGTCGGCACACTGCCTACATACCAATAATTTGAAGAGGGATCAAGCCATATGTTGTTCTACCACTTGATGTGCTTTGTATAATAGTGTTATGAAGATACAAAAAATACTAAATTGGGTGTGCTTGAGGTGATTAAATAATGGTGTGAGGGTTTGAATGAACTTGTGGCTATATTGGTTGGCTTTATGCAGAGAATAGGGAATATTGCCTTAGTGGTTTCGCTTGTATTCTTGTTTCCTTTTTTATAATATTTGTCAACTCATAAATAAAATTTGAATGGGATTTTATAGAGATCTATTGGTCATGGGTCAAATATATTTGTGCTGGGCCAACATAATGAGGAATAAAAATTGAGAGAAAATGGTCACCTGGGTTTAAAATGTGATTAGATAGAAGTGTTAAACTCAGACACCCTAGGGTCCAACACTATAGTCCAAGTTAGGTGCTATTGTCCTACAGGTATGGGACCTAAGCAGATGGATTTGTCATGGGAAAAGTAGCCTAGCTGAGCTAGAATCAAGTTTTGGAAATCTATGGATGATTGGGAATAATCAAGAAGGTATCTAGAAGGGTCATAAGAGCATGCAATAGGGACCTATGGGTTGGGTATCACAAGCCACACTCAAGCTACCAATTTTAACATTTCATATGACTACATTTCCCCCCTTTATTCTAGTGATGTAGAAAAACAAAATACTAGGATAAAGGAAAATTAGAAAGTGTAACTAAACTTACCTATAAGGGTGAAGCCCATGAAGCTGTGTGATGTTGGGTGTGCATAGAGAGAAAACGTCATGAAGTATAAATATTCAAGAGAAAAATAAAGAGTAGATCAGTTCTTAATAGATATGTTATATCTAAAATAAGAACATACAAAAGTTGGATAAGAAATAAAGATAAATAAATGAATACACCTCACCAAGTATGTGAACCAATACAAAACCTGTTGTGATGCTATGTGATGATAGATGATATTAGGTATGTGTTATACCAAGAGTAATATTATGAATAGATCTGAGTGCTCAATTCCTTGAGAGTGGCTCAAGAATGCACAGGTTATCCCTTTAGATCCATCATCACCCACTAAGTGAAGCTATGTGATCATGCATGTGTTAATCAATGTTTGGACTATGTGTCCAATCCCTCAGAGTAGGTGGCTCAAGAATACAAAGGCTAGTTAGACCTTTGTCTCCATCATTGCCTCATAAAGTAAAGCTATGAATTGATACCAATATAAAATATGCATCATATGAGATGGCCCTTAAATCCCATAAATGTTTTGTAATCTAAAAATGTGGCATGGATAGCCGAATGTGTGCTGGAAACTAGGCCACTTTTGGTCACTCAAAAAAGGTGGAGATTAGGCTTGTATGAAAGCCACTCTAAAACTGGGAAATAAGCTTATGTGGAAGCCACTCAAAAATGATGTTAACCACCTATAGATGGAATAAGGTACTCAACTGTTGAGAATACCTAGGTAATGTATTGAACTCAAAAAGAAAAGAAGCCAAATATGCTATGCATATTGCCCTCAATCACTGGTGTCTAAAACATGGATTCTGATCTAGAAGTAATATCCATCACGCCACACATGATGCCCCTTATATCTATATTCTCTAAGAAAAAATATATAAAAATTATTGATTCTAGACTGAACTATTGTTAAAAAAACTATAACTGGTCTTACCTTTATATTTATTTTTGGAAAATCTAATTTTTTTATTGTTTGGATAAGAGCACAAAAATCAAACACCCTACCATCCAATGTTTTATTCCAATCTTGGTGATCTTTTCCTATGTTGATTTTGATGACTTTTTTATAATTATCATTATCTACCTGGTCTATTCTACCTAGTTTAAAGTCTAGATACTATTTTGGGTGTTCTGAAAGCTAATTTTTTGATCGATAAAAGCTTTGCTCTTTGTGACAAACCTCTTATTTGTTTCTCCCTCTTTTAAGGGTAGGAATTAAGACCCTACAATGACTACCCTCAAAATATAGATCCCTAAAAAAAATTTATTCTACAAAATACATGATATAGCAATGATAATCGACAAGATATCTCAAGATATAGCATGGTTTGTAATGGAGATTGTTAGATCAACAATGGTATCCCTAGATAGATATAACAATGTAATAAAATGTGCAATATAATGAAATAGAATTGGAAGTCTAGTTAGTTTTTAGTTTTTAATTATTAATTTTCAAGGAGAGATGGAGCATGATGTCCATCATGACATTCAAGAAAGCAAGATAATACATGACGTGAATCATGGCATTGAAAATAATTGAAAAGCAATCAAGGAACAAACACACAAGGTAAGAAGCAAGAAGCATACAACAATGGCCAAGGGTCCAAGAAAATAAGGGACATGGTCACATGTCACTCAAATTGGAAAGCAAACCTATAAGGCATGTTCAAATACCACATACACAAATAATTAGAAATAAGAAAGGTTGGCACGAGGGCCACAATCTCATAGAAGAGTACAAGCAAAGGACATTGAAAAATGTCATAATGCACACACAAGAATATAAGCAACAAGAACTTGGAAACTCAATCACATATAGCTATGAAAAATAAGAAAGGAAAGCATGTAATAACAGAAATACAATCGTATCTAACTAATCAGACTAAGAAATGAAAGTATGCAAGACATGTAATACAAGACTAGGTATATGCTAAGAAATACATAAGTGTTATATACTAGTGAAATGTTGATATATTAATCTTTATAAGCTAGTAAATAATGTACATCATCATGATAACTAAAGTATGTGGTGTAGGAATGACATAACCTAGATGGTGTGGTCATGTAGAAGATGCTCCTAGTGGGTAAATATATCGATCTATGTCTCGAATGTAGAATTAGGATGCCCCTTCAATGGGTAGATTGAAGCAATCAAGGATCTGTGTATCAAAATGAGTCTCATGAGAGACCTTCTATCATGTTATCCTGTATCAAGGAGAGGGATCATGCCTGATCATGAGGAATGATGGAAGCAGTGAGACTGTGACTCTAAAATTTATGTATGTTGTAAGTGTTCTAAAAATTTTATAGTAGAAACTAACTATGGGGTCCCCTTGGAACTCTAAGAAGTAGATGAAATTGTGAGGTTCTCAGGGATCCATCTAGTAGTAGAATAAGCTATCTAAAAATGTGTTCTATGTGTATAGGCATGAGACCTCAATGAAACTACTCTTGGTGTGAATAGTATAGCTAGAAACTGTCTAGAGTTGTGAAACTATCACTGATGTAGTGGTTTCTCTAAGATAGGTCTCCATGGAAGTGTATGAAATCTCTGTGCTGGTGAGGGAGGCCTTGATTGTTTTTGGATCTCAATTAGAGGAAGAACTGTAACTGGTGGAAGAGCTGAAACCATATCAAAATGGGTGTTAATCTAAGTGACAAAGTTATATCCATGTGTGTAATCAACTTACCTATCTTCATAAACTTGGGTGATAGCATGTACCACATGTTATACTATAGGCATATCACTGGTAATAGGTGTAGGATGAGAGATAGATGAACCAAGTTTGAAGGGAGAAGGGATAGATAGAACCACTAGTGTTTTCTTGTGTCTAGTAGTGATAGGGAGATACTTAAAATTAGCCAAAGAGTTAGATACGTCTAAGTATAAACCATGTCTATGGAATGACATGCATGTAATTGGAGTTGTAATTTGTATAACAATATGATTATAAAGAACATTCCACATGAGAGATATCAAATAAGGGATATAGAGCATGGAATGTTTCACTAATGCATAAAAAACATTGACTTGTAACATGACATTTCTAACATGTTTAGCAAGATAGACTTGAAACTTATGTCATATGAGAGATAACAAGCAAGGGATAAAGAGCAAGTAATTGTGCACTAATGCATAAAAAACTTTGACTTGTGATATGACATTTCTAATATGTTTGGCAATGTTGATTTGAAAATTATTCCACCTGAGAGAGAGAGAGAGAGAGTATGTAAGAGAAATAATGAAACCTTGTATTAGAGAATAGTAAACATTGTTTTGAAGGAAAGGGATCTTAAGATTTTTAGCAATAAATTTATTTATATCATCCCAAATTATAAAAATTAAACATGAAAGGGAAAAAATTAAGCTTTGCATTAACATGTAGTAAACTTCATCATTCATGTACATGACAGGACCAAGTATGGTCTCCTTATTGTTTGCAAGAAATGCAAGAAATATGTGTAAATAAGTGAGATCCATTTTTATTATTTTTATGTGAAATATTATTTTAGATGTAAGGTGATACCTTAAGCAAACAAAGGGACCTAGTATATGCAACTAGGGTTTTGAAAATGATATTTTTAAAATTACTATAGAATTTTAAAATTTAATGTGAATTTTTTATTTAAATACGCAAGTAAAAAATTAAATAATATTGGACCTAGTATGTGCAACTAAGGTTTGGAAGAAAATATATATTTTTAAATTACTATGGAATTTTAAAAATTAAAGTGAATTTTTGATTTAAATATGCAAGTAAAAAATTAGAAAAATATTGTAAAAATTATGATTTAAAGGGACCTAGTATGTGCAACTAGGGTTTGGAAGATTTTTTAAAAAAATTACTATGGAATTTTAAAAATTAAAGTGAATTTTTAATTTAAATATGCAAGTAAAAAATTAGAAAAATATTGTAAAAATTAGCAAGAAATTTACCCTAGGTTTTTTATGCACAAATGAAGTAAATCGGGTTCACCAAATGATTTAATGTTTTGAAAATTTTAGAGTTTTATTCCTAATTTAGTTAAAGGTCTTAGTTAAATTAAATCAATAAATAATATTGTAATAATTAAGCTATTGATTTGTATGATTTAATTGTAATTTGAACCTTTCTAGAAATAATAATAAATGAAGAGAAATGTAACTTAGCTTAAACTGGACTAAGATGGTTGAGACAAGGTTTAGAATCTACAGTGAAAGACTAGAATAATGTCATGAATCAGGACCTAGTCTTCATTTTGTGAAAGGATAGGAGCATCAAAATAAGACACCCTGGGGTCCAACACTATAGTCCTTCTCTACCATTGTTGTCTTAGAGACCTGAGTTTTTTGGGTTTTATTCATTATCCTTGTGTGAGCTTGCCTATAAAATTTTGGATGCTAGATGTCTGCAAAACTCCTTATAGACTTGATTTAGTCTTCAAACCCTAGACTTCATTATGCTTTGACAAACTTTGAGAAAGAGGGTGCTATGCCCCTAACCTATCACATGTATTAGGATAGGAATAGCCAAATTATGGATTAATTATCCCTATTTGATGCTATATCACATTTATCTATGCATTCATTCAGTTAGTAGGTCAGCTTATGGAGTAATCATGACCTAGATAGACTATATATATGAGGTAGTGGGTAATTGTTTATCATCATATTGTGAATTTTGCTCTTATTGAAACTTGTGGAGGTTGCCCCCTCGAAGTGGCTTGTTTATTATCATATAATCTGATATATTTTAGTCATATTTAGACCTATTTATACTATTCTACTTTATTTTTGAAGTAATTTCATTACAAGTGGTATCAGAGCTGTGATTTGGGCAATCTTGTGGGTGAAACCCTAATTTTTTAAATTTAGATATATCTAAAACAAGGTTACTAATTTCTCTTAATTTTTTTTACTAGAGGTGAGAAGTCATTAAATTAATATTCTATTAAAATTTTAGCTCATTTGGATCTATTTTACAAAAGTTATCACCATTTTAGGTTTTTTCATAAAATTACTCTATAGTATGTAATTCAAAGAATTTTTCTAAGTTATTTACATTTTTGGAAATATTATAAAAATTTGTCTAGGGTATGTTATTTGTATTTTTTGATTTGAGGCTGACATAAGTCCAAATTCACTTGGTCAAATTTAGGTCAAAGTGTCAATCAAGGTCGACATCGTAAAGCCCTTTTATGGCAGGGCCACAAACTCAGGATTGAGGAAAGGGTGCTGAAACTTTAGGTAAAAATCCTAAAAAGGAAGAGATGAAGTTTGAAGGGGGATGTACTAGATCCTTTATACTAGGGTTCTTTGACATAGATCACAAAGTGAGCCAGCTTGACTATAGTGTGCAAGGCATTTAAAGTGAGGTGCAACGCATACAATCTATTATGAAATCCATAAAAAATAGTTTGGTAGATATCATGATGGATTTGAAAAATAATTAGTCAAATCATCTAGGTATCACTATTACATAACCCCACCAAGGTGGTTTTCCCAACTAGTCTACTTAAAATCCAACTACATTGCCATAGAGGAACCTATTACCAAAGGTGGATATGCACAAATTTGATGGAAAAGATCCACTCAATTAGATCAACCAAATAGATAATTTTTTTTATCTACATCAGATCTTAGGTGGATAGAAGGTTACCATGGCATCCTTGTATCTTGAACCTGATCACTTCATTTGGTATTGATGGTTGTGTGCTCAAAAGAAAAAGATGACTCTCAGTGTCACTTGGTCAGTTTTTATAGAGGAGCTACAATTACACTATGGCAATAGTGTGACAAAGAATTATTTCAGCCAACTAGAAAAATTGTGATAGACTGGCTCTATTGAGGATTATATTTATCATTTTCAGAACATATCCTTACGTGTGGAGAGAATTTTTGAGAACTTAAATGACCTATTTCTGGGTGAACTCAAGGACCACATTTAACATGAGGTACGTATGTTTAATCCACTTAAGATTTTTGATTCTATTATCATGGCATGCAGAGCTGAGGAAAAATTCATAGCTAGCAAGAAGTAGCCATTCACTCACTTCAAAGATCATAACATATGGACACCAATATTTCCTCCACCTACTAGATTGACCCCTCAGCAAATTGAAGAGAAGCGTGCAAAAGGATTATGTTTTGGCTGTGACAACAAGTGGAGCAAAGGATATAGATGTGCTGAGAAGAAGTTATTATACATTGATGGATCTAATGAAGATGATGCCTCTAATGATGATGAGGAAGAGATAGAGGAGGTACCTAAAGATTCCAAACCTACAATCTCTTGTCATGCACTTGCAGGTATTAACACTCCAAAAACTCTTAAGGTGGTGGGTTTCCTCAAGAAACAAAAGGTGATAGTATTGATTGATTCGGTGAGCACCATAACTTCATCAACCATAAGTTGGCCACTTGATTAAACTATTTCATCTACTTATCACCAAAATTTTAGATCATGATTGCGGATGGTGGCATAATTAATTATTCAGGAAAATGCCATAGTATTATGCTTGATATGGGTGAGTACAATATTAATTATCCTATGTTTTCTATTCCCATGGGTATCATAGACATTATTTTGGGAGTCTAATGGCTCACAACCTTAGGTACCATTGAGATGAATTTCTAGGAACTATTCATGCACTTTCATTATGAAGGTAGAAAAATTGATCTATGTGGATTACAGACAAAATCTCCATAATTGATTAGTTCACATCAGATGACCAAGATGCTAAAAAAGGGGGTAGAGGGAAATCTTGCATGATTATGTTCCATAGAAATTCAACCCACATAGGCATTTACACATCCTGATCTATAGATGCTTCTTGATGACCACCCATCTATTTTTGTGGCCATGCCAAAAGGACTACCACCAAAAAGAGAACATGATCATTCCATTCAATTACTTTTAGGGAGTCAACCACCAAATATTAGACCATATAGATATCCATATGCATAAAAGAGTGAAATCAAAAAGATGATCCATGAGATGCTGGAGGCAGGGTTCATCAAGCATAGCCAAAGTACATATTCATCACCAGTAGTCATGGTGTAGAAGAAGGATCACACATGGAGGATATCCCCAAATTATAGCGAACTCAACAAGTACACCATCAAAGATAAGTTTCCTATTCCAGTAATTAATGATTTACTTGATGAGTTACATGGTGCTAATTATTTCACAAAATTAGATCTTTGCTTGGGGTTCCATCAAATTAGAATCAAGGATGAAGATGTTCATAAAACTACTTTTAGAATGCATGAGGGCCATTATGAGTTTTTGGTAATGCCCTTTGGTCTTAAAAATGCACCATCTACTTTTTAGAGCTTGATGAACACTATTTTTAGGCCTTTTTTAAGGAAGTTTGTGCTGGTTTTCTTTGATGACATATTGATTTATAGTCAGGCATGGGAAACACATCTGCAACATGTGAAACAAGTGTTGATAGTTTTGGAGAAGCATCAGCTTTATGTGAAGCCATCCAAGTTTTATTTTTCAGTATAGAAGATAGAATACCTAGGTCACATGGTTTCCCATGAAGGTGTCAAAGTTGATCCCCAAAAGATCAAAGCTATGATGGAATGGCTTGTGCAAAAAACTCTTAAAAACCTCTGAGTGTTCTTAGGACTAATAGGTTACTACTAATTTTTTTTGAAAGGTTATGGTAGCATAGTGGTTTCACTCACTGCATTTCTAAATAAGGATGCTTTCCATTGGAATGATTCCACCACCAAAGCATTTGAGAATATAAAAGTAGCTATGTGCACCAATCCAATTTTGGTTACTCCAAACTTATCAAAGACATTCACTATTGAATGTGATACTTCTGGATCTGGGTTGGGAGAAATACTAATGCAGGAAGGAAGACCCATTGCATTTGAAAGTCATTAATTAAAAGGTAAGAATCTACTAAAACCTATCTACGAGAAAGAAATGATGGCTATTCTACATGCAGTTAAACAATGGAGGCCCTATCTGATGGGTAGACACTTTAAGGTGAAAATAGATCATGATAGTCTCAAATACTTTTTGGAGCAAAGATTATCATCTAAAGAACAACAAAAGTGGGTAACCAAAATGTTGGGTTATGATTTTGAAATCATCTACCAGAAGGGTAAAGATAATGTAGTAGCAGATGCACTATCCAGATGGGATACATCCACAGAAGCATTACTTTGTGCAATGTCCATGTTACAAGTAGATTGGGTGGATGAAGCCAGGTTAGAATGGAAACAAAAAAAGGATACACAAGTTCTGACTCAGAATCTCCATCAAGGTAATTTAGCCTCTAACAAATTTGAATGGAAAGGTAATGTCCTATGGTATAAGGGTAGGTTATACTTGTGCAAAGATTCAGAGCTTAAGCATAAGATTCTTGTGGAGTTGCATGCATCTTCAATTGGGGGACACTCAGGGTTATTGAAAACTTATCACAAAATTAAGAAATAATTATTTTGAGGACTCAAGGGATATGTACAAACTTTTGTGGTAGAATGCTTGATATGCCAATAGAATAAAGGTGAGACAGTTAAGATCCCAAGTCTATTAAAACCATTATAAATTCATAGTCAAATGTGGGAGGAGGTTTCCATGGATTTTATCATAGGGTTGCCTTATTCTGAAGCTAAGAATATTATCTTGGTCATTGTGTATAGGCTTACAAAATATGCCCATTTTTGTGTTCTCTCACACCCATTTTTAGCAAGTACAGTAGCAGCAATTTTTTCGGAGGTAGTTCTAAAATTACATGGAACCCAAAAAATAATTATAGGTGATCATGATCCTATTTTCATTAGTAATTTATGGACTAAACTATTTTCTTGTTTGGGTAGTCAGGTACCTCATAGCTCATCTTACCACCCCCAATTTGATGGACAAATAGAAGTGGTTAAAAAATGTTTAGAGGGGTATGTCCATTGTTTTGTATCAGATAAATAGGAACATTGGGTTAAATGGCTACCACTTGCAGAATGGTGGTATAACACATCTTTCCATACCTCTTCTAAAATGTCTCCATTTCTATCACTATATGGCTACCATCCACCTTCCATCACTTCTTCATTAAAGGTGCAAACCAAGGTTCGAGATGTGGAGGAGCACATTCAACATCAACAATTGGTTTTGGCTAGTTTGAGAGAGAATTTGGCCTTAGCACAAAACAAGATGAAGCAAAAAGTAGATCAATATTGTAGTGAGTGAAATTTTGAGGTGGGTGACTGGGTATTTGTATGTTTGTAGCCTTATAAGTAGATGTCCTTGAAGCACCAAAAAAAGGACAACAAACTTGCTCTTAAGTATTCTAGCCCTTATCAGGTTTTGAAAAAAATTGGAAGGGTGGCTTACAAGCTCAAGTTACCTCATTCATCTCTTATACACCCAGTATTTCATGTTTTCTATTTGAATAAGGTCATTGGACATAAAGTTTCATCCCAGACAGAGCTCCTAGAACTAGATGAAGAAGGATGAGTCATTTTAGAACCAGAGAAGATCCTCCAAACATGTACTAAGATATTGAGAACCAGAGAGATTAGGAAATATCTAATCAAGTGGAAGAACCTAATCAGTGAAGATGCAACTTGGGAAGGTGAAGATTTTTTGTAACAACATCTAGAGTTGTTCAACATTGAGGACAATGTTGGTTATAAGGGGAAGGGCATGATATGCCCTTAACCTATCGCATGTATTAGGATAGGAATATTTGACTTGTGGCTTACTTATCCCTCTTTGATGTTGTATCACATTTCTCTATGCATTCATTTGGTTAGTAGGTCAGCCTATGGAGTAACCATGGCCTAAATATACTATATATAGGAGGTAGTGGGTAATTGTTTATCATCATATTGTGAATTTTGATCTTATTGAAAATTTTTAAGGTTTCCCCCTTGAAGTGGCTTGTCTATTATCATATATTTTGATATATTTAAATCATATTTGGACCTATTTCTGTTATTCTACTTTATTGTTTAAGTAATTTCATTACATAGGGGGGTTTAGTGTGTATAATATGTACTGAACGTGTATCCACGCCCCTTGTGTGAGCATGTTGCCTACATACCAATACTATGAAGAGGGATCAAGCCATATTTAGTTCTCCCACTTGATGTGCTTTGTGCAATAGTGATATAAAGATGCAAGAATGCTAAACTAGGTGTGCTTGAGGTGACTAGGAATTGGTGTGAGGGTTTGAATGAGCTTGTGGCTTTATTGGTTGGCTATATGCAAAGAATAGAGAAGATTGCCTTAGTGGTTTTATTTTTATTCTTGTTTACTTTTTTTAATATTTGTCAACCTCTTCCTAATGAACTTTGAATGGGATTTTATAGAGATCTATTAGTCATGGGTCGAATGTATTCACATTAGGCCAACATAATAAAGAAGAGGAATCAGGAGAAAATGGTCACCTAGACTCGAAATGTGATTGGAAAAGAATGTCAAACTTGGACACACTAGGTTCTAGTGTTATATTCCAAGTTGGGTGCTATTGTCCTACATGTGCAAGACCTAGGGGGATGGATTTGTCATGGGAAAAGCATTCAGGCTAAGCTGAAATTAAATTTTAGAAGTCTATAGATGACAACAAATAAGCAAGAAGGTATATAGAAGGGTCATGAGAGCATGCAAGAGGGACCTATGGCTTGGGTGTCACAAGCCACACTCAAGCTACCAATTTTAACATTTTATATGACTACATTGATTCTAATAAAGAAAAGGGTGAAAAATACAATGAAAATGGATGAAATTGAATGAAACCTAAAATGGAAGGTGATGCACCAATTTTTTTGTGAACTTCAATGCTTGAAATGAAAATTCTATGAAATATAAAAGCTTACACACATTCACTACACCCAATTATTTCTACATCAATATTTCACAATAAGGATCTTACAAACTCAACTTATGCAAAGAAGGACTGAAATCACATCCAATATATGAAATTAAGCTTTCTTTAGAAACTTATAATGACTTGTATAACATAAAAAATATCTCATGAACGTACAAAACTATACTATAACCAATAAAAATAAGTATTTCACTAAGCTATATCAATGGCAAGCACATACACTTCACTAGAAAAGACTTGAAAATGAGAGAATTTAGCTTCTTATTACTCTCAAAATGTGTATACAAATTTTGACAGCCTTTAGGCACAATAAAAATAGAAAATATTTCTTTTACATTCTGTAAAAATGAAACATATAGCAAAGAAAATGATTGGAGATAAAGCAGCCCCAAAGTAGGGGACCTCAAATTTGGTCAAAATGGCTCCTCCAAAAGTGCTACCTAGCATTTTAAGCTTCTCAAATCTTGGTCCTTAATAAATTAGCATGGGAAATAATTTTTCCAATGTTATGGGGTTTTAGGAGACTCATCATTATGTTTGGTAAAGATTAGAGCACTTGGAGAGTGCCTATATTCTTGAACCAACTCCTAGATTTTAGCCTTCTTGTCTCCCTTGATGTAAAAGTCTCATCCATGGATGTAGGTATTAAAGTACCTTAAATTATTTAATTTTAACCATTATATAGGATTATGAATTATGATTTAACACATGACATGATTTGTTTATGATACTCCTTCAAAATATTGACGTTGTCTTACACATGAGGCATTTGAAGAGAAAGAGTCCTATTTGCACTTATTGGAGACATTTTCCAATGATCCCCTTCATTATGAATCCTTCATGACTTATTCTTAGATTCAATATGGAGCTATATATCGTTATCCAACTTTATAAGTCTTTGTATTAGGTTATATGCACCTATTTAGCCCTCAAAACCCTTAAAAGACTCATTTTGCACTATGATGTAGAGGGAAAAGGAGGAATTTTTTCCAACCTTGCATGAAACCTACACTTTTCCACCATGGATGGCTTCTTGAGGACATATCAGACTTGGTTAAATATTATTTAAATCACTAACTACTCCAAAAATCTTGATTTGACACTCAAATAATGTCTTTTCCATGTATTCCTTGTAGCCCTGTTTCAATCAAAGCTCCTTGTCTGGGAGAATATGGAGGTAATGATGAAAAATCAATATTTTTTATAGGTCTATTTCACCCTCCCATAGTTACATTCAAAATTTTATGGCCAAAATCCAAGTTTTTACATGCTTTCTAGCCCATTTAGCTTGTTAAATTAGGCCTAATTAGCCCTTTTAGCCCTAGAAGATAAATTTTGTTGTTGGGAGATCAAACTATTTTTAAACCTACAAAAAGTGTTTGATTAACTTTTATCATTCTCCCAACATGATCCATGTCAATTTTGGTGGTCTGGAACCACTTGGAAGTACCAAAACCATGAAATCGCCTTTGGAAGGCTTGTCCTTTTAAGGCATTCTCTGATTGGCCTAAAAGAGCTGAATGGTTTGGACAAATTTTGATGTATTATCATATTTTTTTAGGTTTTAAAAGGTAACACAAGTCCTAATATTTCCTCCAAGTTATTGTCATCTTTTCATGTGCTCAAGAAACCTTGTTTTAGCATAAAAAGCTCATAAAGAACAATTTTTTCATAAATCACAAGTGAAGGTACAAAAAAAAACCATGTGAAGTACCCTTTGAGATTTCCCTATAACCTATGGTATTTTTAATGAATCATCTATGCAATTTGTGTGGTATCCAACTCAATCTTTGTAAACTAGTTCAAAATAGGGTTTTGGGAGGGTTTTTGGTAGTTTTCACCCTTAAGGATGATTCAAAAAAATGGGACGTCAAAATTGAGAAAAAATTCCAAAATTTTTAATTATAACACCCCTTCCAACATCCCTTAACTCCTTTAGGTCCCATGATAAACATCCTTGATGGGGTGAGCATCCAAACTTGGCCTATCAAGTTGATTTCTTCAATATGTCCACCCTGTGATGGCCTTATGCCAAAAATTGGCATCTTCATGAGGTTATTTGAAAAATAACAGATTAAACACATAAAATATAGCCCCATGAACATGTTTCAATTATTTTTAATATTCGTTAGACCTCAAAAGTTAAAATGCCCCCTGTTGGGCAAAAGGCCTAGTCAGTTTGACTACATATGATTATCCACCAACACTTTTGAGTGTTTTCTCATCATCCTATGGCCCAATACATATTATTTCCATCTCCATATATATTATTAAATCATCCCAAATCATCACACAATGTTTTCAAGACACAAATCACTCCTTTTGATCACATTTTCTCCATTCTTTATCTTTGTGCACCCCTAAAAGTGGCTTATATTCGAGACAAAACATAGGATATGTGCCCTATTTTCACATGAAAATAGAATTTATGAGGGTATTCATTGTGTCATGAGGACACTTTTTACATAAATTAAATTCAAATTGATGCTTCTAGCTCCCTCAAACTCCAAAATTTCAAAAACAAATTTTTTAAGCATAAACTGGGTGTAAAAAATGGTATATGGACTAAAATTTGTTTGTTTAGACCACCTTCTTGTCTTGGTTTCCATATTATTATATCCTATTTATACCAATATGGTAATTATGAAAGTTATCTCAACTCATTCACCACTCCAACCAACTTGATACCTCTTCATACATCTCCCAATTGATAACGATTAGTGCAAATGCTGACTATGTTTGTCTAGAAGTTCATACATGTAGGTTGTTTGAAAATTTACAAGGAAATTGGGTAATGGTTTATACCATATTAAAATTTAATGGCCTTTTTACATCCATTTTTTAATGTCCAAGTCATGCTCCTTCAATAAAAACATCAAAGACCTTACCTTCTTGCTCAATGTCCTATCTTAGTCAACTAGATGATCGTACAAGGGCCTGTAGGTGTGCATTATCATTGAAACTTGTGTCATTTCTCCTGAATACCATATTATTCTTTTAGGAGTACTTGTAACTCATGTGTTCTACTATATTGATATGTATTCATGCTTGAAACCATGCTTGAGATTAAACCTACCCCTGTTTCATTTAGACATAGTTGTAGGTCTACATTTTATGGCTTGACTAAGTATAGACCTCACTAGGTGACCTAAGTACACCCTAATAAACATATCATTTTAACTTATCACCTTTATTAAATCTTGAACACAACTCACTTGGCATCCTCCTTGCATAGACTGATCTTGCACTTGAAACACTTCTTTCCTTTATTGCCACACAACCTTCCATCTCACAACATAGTTATAGGTGATTGTGTCTTTATCAAGCCTTATTGAGGGTTTGGGATGTGTCTTTTACCTCAGACCTTTATAACCATATTAAATTCACCTCAAATATGCATGAAAACCATTAATTTTGTCAACTTGCCCATAAACTTGTCAAAATAAACATAAGTCAATGAAGAATGAGAGTATCATATGACTGTGTTTCTTAAGTTCAAGGATCTCCATCATATGATTATTTAAGAGATTATAAACCTTGTGCCTCTTAAACAATATCATAAGCATAAAAACTCCTTGAAATTTATGTCTTTATTCCATAACTTATGCTTAGAAACCTGACTATATATGATGGTTATAGGTGTCTATAGTACTTTAGGCTATGATGCTCCATTCAGTCATCAAAGGATTTTAAGCTATGATCATGTCATAATGATTTTATCATGACTCATACTCCCCCATGAACTACCAACATTTTCTCCAAGGTTTCTAAATGACAAAATCATCACTTGATTGTAGGTGTCTATAGGCCTATTTTATGGACTGAGTCTTGGTGTAGGCCATAGAGAGCCTTGGAAATACACAAAGTTTCATGAATTGGTCCTTGTATAATGTTCTATTAACAAACTTGATAGCCTTCTATTGAAGATATGTCTTTTAATCCTTCTTTCAAGTCTTGTCCATCTTCACTGATTTAGGTATCCTCACAGATGGTTGTAGGTACATATTTCTTCTCCTTAAGCCCAATTTGAAGCTTGATATCTATATATCTTAGCTCTCTTATTAAATTTGATCATATCCATACCCCATTGCATTGTAGTGGTCTATATTAGTCTCTTTAAGCCTTGGCAGGATTCTTGATAGAGTTGAAACTTTGTCTTATTATATACTACCAATATATCGGCATGTAGGTGTGCTTCAAATAGTATTAGGCCTTTGTATGATTATATGATATCCTCTATGTGGGTCATGGATATTAATGAACATATATGTATTAAGCAAGTCTTAATGAACTTATTCATATCATCAATTACCTCACAACAATAACTGTAACCTATAACTTACCTTGTCACTTATTCAAATGTTGATTGTAGGTGAGTATCTAGGTTAGTATGACTATGGTGTGAAGCTTAAGTCCTTGTATTTTTAAGGATTAAAGCCAACAAGATACCCATAATATGTATTGAGACCTTTAACATGCTAGAAAACCCATGATAATAAGAACCATGTCAATACCTTGCTTTAATGTGATTGTCTATGTGTTGGATGAGTCCTTGTATGGAATGTAAGTAGCTCTTAAAAGCAAAGTACCCATGTAGGTTGTCAATTAGGTTGACATGTATTTTTTAAAGTATTCACTGAGTTACTTAGTTCAAATTCATACAAAATAATCCACTTGAATATGGACCATATTTCCATGGCGTCTAATAAAACTTCATGAAACCATGAGAAACCCTATTTATTGTAGATACCACTGACAAATTATAGTAAAGGGGTTGTCTAGAATGGAGATCTCCTACATTGTGTCCCTTTGACCAATCCTTTTATTCCTTTGGAAAGAATCTATCCTTGTATTATGGTTATAATATGTATCTATTTGGGATTATCCAAGACCTCAAGGTAGTCTATCATGAAAAAGGTCAAAAAGTGTTGGGCCTCTATTTTCATCTTTTACAAAACTTGTCCCTAAATTCCCCTTCATGAGTGTATCTTGATAATAAAAATTGTATAATCTAATCTAACCCATTATATACCTCATAAAATCCTCCTAATGGATTACTCTCACCTTGAGTTTCTTCAAACTAATTACAAGTTCCTTTCAAATGTGTTCATTATCCTATGAAACCCCTGTAGATGCTCATTTCATGAGCTGATAATGTATGCAACTGATACATGTTGTCACAATCCTTAATATAGTGTGGTAAGTACATTTTATTGGATATTTATGGTCTAATATGATGTTCAACATATTGAAAATCTCAATAAAACCTCCAAGATCATAATTCAAACTCAAAGAATGCATATGTACCTTGTTGAAGAGACACTTAGTTAAAGTTCTCACAAAGAGATAGACTTAGAATGGAAACTTGTGAAAATTTAATTGAATATAACAGGTGTGTCTTGACTTATAACATTCATTTATAACCATTAAAGATGAAAATAACTAATCAACAACCCATATTTTACTTCAAAACTGATCCAAATGACCATTCTCAAAAATAGTGAAAGAATCAAGGTTTTATGCTATAAATATCTCCCTAGGAAGAAATATCAAATGAGACAAATATTAAAAGGAGCCTCATGACACCTAAAAACATTCTCCAAAACCATTAATCTCCATTGTTCTCTGATCTTGAGAAATAGGTCCAATAATAGACCCCTCTTATATGCATAGACTATAATGACCTATTGTCACTCTTAGCGATTGTTCATAAATATGGGGGAAACAATCCACAAACCAATTCCATTAATTCAATATTACTCTTACCTATAATAATATCCAAAATTTCATCTCCTAACTCTCTCTCCTCTTCTTGTACCGATCATTTAAAAACTACCCTTCTAGGCATGCAAGGAAGGTCAATATTGGAGTGAAATTGGTTTTTGCAAATTTTTCACCCAAAAATTCCTCCAGACCACTAATATGACCCTGAGTCTCTCACATGTCCAATGAGGTAAATCAATATGGAATAAAGCTTCCTCTTGATCAGATATCATCAAAACCTTATCTGAATAACATAAAATGGTTAAATTTTCATAGAAATGAGTCATATAATTAGTACCAAAAGTGATTAACCTAATTATTCATTTGTTAGAGATGTAATGAGCTTGAAACATGCTATTAAACTTAGTAAGAAACTCTATACTCTTCACACTAATAAAAATGGCTTAGGAAGGCCAAGAAATGATAGATAAGTATGAGACAATTGAGGGAAAAGACCCTAAATCAACTAAACAATCGTAAGACCTATTAACCATGGCTTCTTCAAGGAATTTTTAGGACTAATTACTAACTCAAAAGACAAACTGGCATGGTATGCAAATTTTTGAATGGTAGGGGTGACAATTTGATTTGTGAGATCAAAATTGTTAATATTTTGATGACTCAACTACGAAGCATGCCTGATATTATTGAAAACCAAACCATATACATGATATTTGGACTCACAAAATAATGACAAAAATGATCTATGACTACACATATAGTTTTCATTTGAAATAAGAAAACTCCTTCCTCCAAAACAAGAAGGGAAACACACAAAATAGAAAAACTAACTAAACAAAGCAAAAATGCAAACAAAGCACTTATTTAGTACAAAACATAAACAAACAAATGTGCTCAGACAACACTTGGAGGAAAACATACAAGATAACTATGTATAAGGAACTTATCTCTTCAGTAGAAATGTTTTAGATGTATCACATTGAATGGGATTGGAAGTTCCTCACCATCCATCTTTATAAGTTGGAAGGCATTATACGATTTGAAGCTAGAGATTGTCTATGGGCCACTCCAAAGAGAATCAAACTTTGTGTGCCTTCTTGGTTTATCTCTATCCTCATCTCACTTGAGGACCAAATCATCTTCTTTGAAACTTCATGAATAATATCCTTTGTTAAAGGCTCTCTTCACTTATGCTTGATGAATTTCTATGGCTAGTACAGATTGATTTCTTACCTCTTCCAACTCCATGAGCTCAACATATCTAATATCCATAGGCTCATTATCCAATAACTCAAGTTGATGCATTAGTTCTAAAGTATAAAACTCAATAGAAATGGGTAATCTCGCTTCCTTACCATATATATCTTGTATAGAGATTTGATTACTAATATTTTGTAGGTGATCCTATCATTCCATAGAGCTGACTTCAACTTGAGATGCCATGACCTCTGATTGTCTTCAATAGTCCTTATGATCTTCAACAGGTTTTTATTTACAGACTCAGCAAGGCCATTGCCTTGTGGATAATAGTTTGATCAAGTGTTGAGATAAATTCCATGTTGGACAACCCATTAGTTGATCCTAGTTCCCAAAAAATCCATTGCATTATCATAAATAATAGTTGAAGGAACTCAAAATCTAGTAAGTAAACCTTCATAGAAATCTAAAACATTGGTTTTGTTTGTTTCTTTCAATGTTATTATTTCTATCTAATGTGTGAAGTAATCTGTAGTAGTTGGTATCCATTTATGTTTTAAGCTTGAAGGAAGATTTATGAGGCCAATAAATTCCAATTTCCATTAGACAAAAGGTTGATCCACCACAATTGGTTGGAGAGGTAAGGCTACAAGCTTCACTTTTCCTACAAGCATAGCACATTGTTTGTATTTCCTAACCCATGCATGACAATTACCAACTATAATTGACCAATAATACCCACCTCTCATGATCTTAAGGGATTTAGTCCTTGTGTAAAAATTCCCTCCACCATGTCCATTATGGAACTCTTCAAGTAATTTTTGAGTTTGATTTGGCTCTATACATCTTAGCAACATACCATTGATATCCTTCTTGAACAAAACACCATCAACAAGAAGAAATGGAATTGATTTCAATTTGAAATATCTTATTTTTGAAGCACTTAGATGAAAGGGGTAAATACCATGTTGGAGATATCTTACCAATTCTTGAAACTAGCTGGAAGGTGAGGTATGACCAGCTACAATCTCTTCATCATTTGACACTAAAACTACCTCATTAACTTATTGCAAGTCTTGGGCTAGATGCTCACAAATTCCTTTGCCTCTAATCAGCTTTGTGATTTTAATTTCACTTCATACTCCATTACTTTGGTTATCTAACTAGCTCTCTTCTCATTTATATCTTTGTTCAAAAGGAACTCCTTGATGCTTAGATGGGCAACCATTATGTTTATCTTATTGTTAGACAACAAGTATCTAAACTTCTTAAGAGACCTTATAACTGAAATTACATGTTTTTCAACAAAAAAGTACCTTGTTTCATACTCTACCAAGTCTTGATTGAATAAGGATTTTGGCTACTCCAAAGCTTCATGATTTTATTTCATAAGAATGCATGAAATGGTGTCCTTATTAGCATATGTGTACAAAATGAAATCCTTTGAGAAATATGTATTTATAAGTGTAGGAGCACTATTTATGGATTTCTTAATCTCCTCAAAAATCTTCACTCCTTTTGATCAAATGAAACTCTAACTCTTCTTTAGTATGGTTGTAAGTGGCTTAGTTAAAGTGGTAAAATTAGATATATATCTCCTTATGAAATTGACTTTCCCTAAGAAGATTTGCAAAGCCTTTGTGTGCTTAGGCAAAGAAAGTACAAGAATGGAATCAATCCTTTTAGAATCTATACTTAAACCATACTTTGAAACCACATGTCCAAGGAGCTTACCTTTATGAACTAAGAAGACACACTTTTTGGGATTTAAAGATACCCTAAATTGCCTACACCTTTCGAACACTTGTTTGAGATGAACTATGTGCTCACTTGCACTCTTTGAAAATACTGTTATATCATCCAAATAAATAAGTACAAACTTGTTAAGAAGGCCTTGGAATGCCATATCTATGGATCACTGAAAGGTTTCTCTAGCATTGGATAAACTGAAGGGCATCTTTCTATATGCAAATGTCCCCCACTTTGTTGTGAAGGTTATCTTCAAATGCTCTTCTTGTTTGACCAAAATTTAATTGTAGACACTATGCTCATCCAACAAAAAAAACCTCTTTGAACCTACAATCAACTATAAAATTTGTTCCATTGATGGAAATGGATAATGATCTTTAAGTGAAGCCTTGTTCAAATCACAGAAGTCAACACATAGTCTAATCTCACCATTATTCCATAATGGAACAAGGTTTGCCACCCAATTTGAGTTCTTGATTGGAAATATAATAGTTGATTCTATGAGATTATCAAGCTCATCTGTCATTGAAGGCTCAAGCTTTGGATTGGTGGGCCTTTGTCTTTGTCTCATTGGTTTAGTTTCAATGTCAAACTCAATGGTGTGTTGAGATACACTTGGGTTAGATCCCTTGTGATCACTATATTGACATGTAAATACATCAACGAAGCTTGTACATAACTCAATGAAAACTTTCTTTTGTGAAGGAATGCATACCTTACCCAATTTCAAATTTTTACTAGCTGCAATCTCCATATTGGCATGGTGTTATTCTCTTTTTGATAAGGATGAATTTTCCTTCCTTAACTCATCATCACCACTGAAAATGTTCTCAAGTGTGACCAATCCCTTGGGCAACTTATTTTTTTTAGTTTCATAATCTAATCACCATACTACTACAAGTAATTTGGTTGATTTTTTGAGGAAAACTCAGTCTCCTCTTGAAAGAACCTTAAAACTTTATTGTCATCTTCAAACACTTGCCAATTCTCATAGTTATCTGTAATAGAAGGCATTACAACCACCTTTATGTATGACTAAATTTTCTCATTTTTTATATCAATTAGGAATATTAAAATATGCCCTAATGGCAACCAACCTATCTGCATGTGTGTTTTCATCTCTGGTATTATTTGATTGTTAAAAGCTTAAAAGTCTTCAAGTAAATCCCATATTATATGCTTATAAGATCTAAGTAACAATTTTTTTCAAACATTTAAACCTCTTACTTGGTGAACTATGAGTTCACTATCACCAAAAACTTGCAAGATGTTGACTTTCATCTTCTTAGCCCATTACAAATTGTAAACTAGTGCCTAATACTCTTCAACATTGTTTGAAAAACCAAAATAAAACTTAATAGAAGAGAAATAATTTTTTTTTTTTTAAGAGAAATCAACATCATTCCAGCCCTGATACCATGTTTATTCTTGATCCATCAAAGTATAATTGCCACAAACCTTCACTAGACTCATTACCCTTAACCATGGCTAGAATTGGTACATCATTCTCGTGAAGGAAATAAACACCAAGTCCTTATTATTCAATTAAATTATAAGTATCATGATCATGAAAACTAGATTCCCACTCATCAAGAAACAAATCTATAACTTTGTCTAAAGATGAATTAATTTCGACTCTACTAGTTTCTAACACCTCATCTGAGATGATACAGTTAGTGTTCACAACTGTTGGCATATATGGCTCCAAATAAAAACATGCAATAGGCTCAGAATGTATTTTTACCTTGGTACCATACCTGGTTCTTAATATCAAATAACTCTAATTAGTTGATAAGTATCCCCCAATATTTGAGGTGAAGTCCCTCAAAAGTCGCATTGCAAAGTAAGGAGGCAACTCTACCACAACAACATCCTACTGAATAGTAACATTAGATAAAACATGTAGTGTCAATTTTAGATATTTTATGATGCCTAACATATTTTTTGGTGACCCATCTAATTTCAATACTCCCATAATATTTGTCTTATAAACAAGACCAAGCTTGTCTACAATCTGCTTAGGCATAACAATGCCATTGGATCCACTATCCACCATACAATTATGAACCAAAGTGTTACCCACTATCAAATAAAGGTAAAATGGAGGATTTTTATTCAATTTTACCTCAATTTTATCCACATTTACCATCTTATTCCCTTGTTATACTTGTTTCTTAGTTGGTTGATTTGAATTGGTTAGGACAACACCTTCTTTTTCAACCTATTTTGAAGACAACTTAAGAGTTGAAAGATCTTGAATGAGCATATTTTTTTGTCCTAGAATAGAGAGGGAATCCAACATGATAATATTTATATTAGACTTATTCATTTGATCCACTATACTAAATTAAGACTAACCTTTGGTTTCACTTTCTAAAGCACCAGTTGCTCATGAACTAGAGGCACTTGATGAATTTTACCAACCTATCTATTCTAATTTTTTTGTGTTATAGGGGCAGTAAGTTAATCTTTTGTATTATTAGAAACAACATTATTAATGCTTGGATCACTTGTCACAGCTTGAGCCTCATCAATGGCTCTTCTTTTAGCTTTAGTTATAGCTGTAACTCGACCACTTGTATTGTTAGTTTCAATACCTTGAGTAAAAGCAACATGATCATCCATTTGCCAATTCACATTAATGGCATCAGGCTGCTTTTAAACCTGTTGAGTCTCTCCTTGTGATTCCAAACTTGTTTCTTAGTATTAACCTCCTTAAAAATAAAACTCTTCTTGTGTCATTTGTGGCATAGTGATGTTTTGTGACACTAAGGCTTGGTTTTGAGCATCATTTAGATTAGAGGGCTTCCAACCTAAATCTTACATCAAGTTATTCTAATATTGGGTGGGAATAATGGATTTTAAAGTGGAAGGTGCATTAGCATTAAGGGTTGCATATGGCTTAGTTAAAGTTATGGATCCTTGAGCTTGGTAAGGTAGTCTATTCTCTCTAAAACCTTGATAAGGAGGCCTTTGATCTATGAAGGGCTGATAAGTGGTCTAATTTTGTTGTTGATAAGGCTTATCAACTTGATACTATTGCCTCTTGAGTTATACTATTTCATTCCCAAAGGATTGTAACAAGCCTTTAAACTCTCATATCTCACTAGTTTGACTAGTAGGAGCTACAACTTGAGCTTGAGGTGATGGAATAGGAGATAAGGATGAAATTTGAGGAGCTTGAGGGGCTGGTATGGCCTTTAATTTTGGAGTATAGGCATTAAAGGCATTGGGTAAAGCTTACCATCTTGTATTAAACTATTCTCAGCTCTTATTGCAACCTCATAAGCATTTGACAAGGTAATACCACCCATGGACTGTATCATCACACTAATATCAAATTTGAGGGCTTTTAAATAGTATAAAAAGTCATTATCAAAGGATGACCTAATCAACACAGGTATCCTAGTCCATGTCTTTTAGAATTTGAAGTTAAAATCAAACATGAACTCATGAGGATCTCTCTTTATGGTAGTTAGTTGTTCAACTAAAGAGAGGTGAACATATTTGTCCTCAAATTGTTTGACTAAGGTTGCACCTAATTCATCCTAAGTGGAAATAGAGTTCAGTGGGAGGTTTCTATACCACTATAATGCTTTTCTTTTTAAGAAAGTAATAAGCAATATAATATCAACATTATCCTAAACAACATTATGGACTGAACAAAGATTACATACATCTTGGATATGCTCAGTAGGGTTTGTTTGATCTTCTCTTGAGAAGAAATGGATACTCTTAAGAGTAGACATAGGAATTTCATCGTAATGGGTTATATTCAATAGGCTACCTCTATTAAATGGAACAAACACTTGGTTTTTGATAGCCATTTAGATAGTGGGGATTGCAGTGCTTAGAAGAGTAGGATGACCAAGAGATAAATATTGATTTTGAGGATATATATTTTTCCTAATAAACCTTGTTCTTTTATATGATGTAGAAGGCAATTCAATGAATTCAAGAGGAATACCATTACTAGTTGACCTTGTGATAACCTTTGGCATGAAAGAATTGCATTAATGATGTTATGAACCCTATAATATAATGAATTTTTATAATTTGATGATGATGGATATCTTATTTTTTTGTAAATACTTCTCCTCAATTTCAAACTTTAACTATGCCAAGGAGCAATTGTCCCACTGGGCATGCCAAAAATTATTGTCAATCAGGAGTGTACCCTTGTGACAAAGTGTGAAATTCCTCAATCCTGTTGGAACATGGAATCTCTCCAAATTTTGGGCAACTTAAAAAAGGAGAGAATCTCTATATAGGGCTGGTTCACTTTTCTCTCTCAGTAAAACTATATTTTCAAACTAATACTTATTGATTCTGACAAGGAAAAAGGTGCAAAAGATAATGAAAATGGATGAAACTAAATGAGATTGAATGAAACCTAAAATGGAAGGTGATGCACCAATTTTTTTGTGAACTCCAATGATTTAAATGACATTTATATTAAATATAAAATCTTACACACATTCACTACACCCAAGTAAGATTTCTACATCAATATTTCACAATAAGGACCTTACAAACTCAACTTATGCAAAGAAGGACTGAACTCACATCTAATACATGAACTTAAGCTTGATTTAGACGCTTATAATGACCTGTATATAATAAAAAAAATCTCATTAAGTTAAAAAAACTAGACTAAAACCAAGGAAAACAAGTAATTCACTACGTTATATCAATGGTAAGCACATACACTTCACTAGAAAAGACCTAAAAATAGAAGAATTTAGCTTCTTATTGCTCTCAAAAGGTGAATACAAATTTTTTAAGCCTTTAATAATAATCCAAATAATAAATATTTATCTTAAATTATGTAAAAATGAAACATATAGCAATGAAAATGATTGGAGATAAAGCAACCCCAAAGAAGGGGACCTCAAATTTGGTCAAAATGGCTCCTCCAAAAGTGCTACGTAGCATTTTAAGATTATAAAATATTGGTACTTAATAGAGTGGTGTGGAAAATAATTTTTACAATGTTTTGGGGTCTTAAGATACTCATCATTATGTTTGGTCAATATTAGAGCACTTGGAGACTGCCTAGATTCTTGCACCAACCCCTAGATTTTAGCCTTCTTGTCTCCCTTGATGAAAAAGTCTCCTCCATGGATCTAGGTAATCAATTCTCTTAAACTATTTGGTTTTAAATATTTTTTAGTCTTGTGAATGATTCTTGAACACTTTTCATGATTTGGTTATGATACTCCTTCAACAAATTTACTTTGTCTTACACATGAGGCATTTGAAGAGGAAGAGTCCTCTTTGCACTTGTTAGAGACATTTTCCAATGCTCTCCTTCATTATTAATCCTTAATTAATCCTCATAGATTTAATATGACATTATATATCATTATCCAACTTGATAAGTCTTTGTAATAGGTTATAGGCATCTATTTAGCCCTCAAACCCCTGAAAAGGCTTATTTTGCACTATGGCATAGAGGGAAAAGGAGGAGTTTTTTCCAACCTTGCATTAAACCTACACTTTTCCACATTGGATGGATTATTTAGGACACACCAAACTTATTTCAAGATTATTTAAAGTACCAACTACTCCAAAAATCTTGATTTGGCACTCAAATAATGCCTTTTCCATGTATTCCTTGTAGCCATGTTTAAAACAAATCTTTGTCTAGGAGAATATGGAGGTAATGATGAAAAACAAATAATTTTTAAAGGTATATTTCAACCTTACACAAATCCACGCAAAATTTTATGGTCAAACTCCAAGTTTTGACATGCTTTCTAGCCCATTTAGCTTGCCAAATTAGGCCTAATTAGCCCTTTTAGCCTTAGTAGAGAAATTTTGTTGTTGGGAGATCATATAGGTTTGAAACCTAAAAAAAGTTTTTTAATAACTTTTATCATGAACCCAAAATTATCCATGTCAATTTTGGTGGTCTGGAACCACCTAGAAGTACCAAAACCATGAAATGGCATTTGGAAGGCTTGTCCTTTTAAGGCATTTTCTGACTGGTTGAAAAGAGTTGAATGGTTTGGGAACTTTTGGATGGATTTTTCTAGTTTTTTGAGTTGTAACAGATAAAAAAGTTCATAATATTTTCTCCAAAGTGATTTTCATCTTTTCATGTGGTCAATAACCCTTGTTTTATCTCAAAAATTTCAAAAAACACTATTTTTGCACAAATCCATACAAGTGAAGGTATAGAAAAAATCATTTAAATGACCCTATTAGAGTCCCCTAAAACCTTTGGTATGTTTCATGAAGCTAATATTACATTTGGCGTGGTATCCAACTCAATCTTTGCAAACTGGTTCACAATAGAGTTTTGGGAGGGTTTTTGGTAGTGTTCACCATTAAAGATGATTCATAAGAATGGGACATCAAACATAAGAAAAAATTCCACATATTTGAATTATAATACCCCTTAAAAAATCCCTTAACTCCTTGATGTCCCATGGTAAACCTCCTTGATGGGGTGAGCATCCAAACTTGGTCTATCAAGTTGATTTCTTCAATTTGTGCACCCTGTGATATTCTTATGCCAAGAAATGGCATCATCATGAGGTTATATAAAAAAAATATTAAACACATCAAATACAACCCCATGAACATTTTTTAATTATTTGTAATTTTCATTAGATGTTGGAAGTGAAAATGACCCCTTGTTGGACAAAAGACCTAGTCCGTTTGACTGCATATGGTTGTCCACCAACACTTTTGAGTGTTTTCTCATCATCCCCCAAAACATGTTATTTCCATATACATAAATATTATTACATCATCCCAAATCATCACATAGTGTTTTCAAGACACCAATCACTCCTATTGGTCACATTTTCTCCATTCTTTATCTTCGTGCATGCCTAAAAGTGGCCTATCTCTTAGACAAAACATATGATACGTGCCCTATTTTCTCATGAAAATAAAATAAATGAGTATGTTCTTTGGGTCATGAGTAACCTTTGTAAAAAAATTCAAGTTAAATTGATGACTCTAGCTCCCTCAAACTCCAAAATTTCAAAAACAAACTTTTCAAGCATTGACTGAGTGTAAAAAATGGTATATGTACTAAAATTTGTTTGTTTGGAACACTTTCTTGTCTTGGTTTCCATATTATTAGAGATTATTTATACCACTATGGTCATGATGAAATTTCTCTCAACTCATTCACCACTCTAACCAACTTCATACCTCTTCATACACCTCCCACTTGACAAGGATTAGTACAAATGTTGACTGTGTTTGTCTGGAAGTTCATCCCTGTAGGTTGTTTGAAACTTTATAATGTCAATGGGTAATGGTTTAGACCATATTAAACTTTAAAGACATTTTGACATCCATTTGGTCATGTCCAAGTCATTCTCCTTTAATAATAACATCAAAGACCTTACCTTCTTGCTCAATGTCCTATCTTAGTCAGCTAGCTAACCATATAAGGGCCTATATGTGTGCATTATCCTTGAAAATTGTTTCATTTATCCTTAAGACCATCTTATTATTTTAGGATTACTTTTAACTCATGTGTGTTGTTATATTCATAGGTATTCATGCTTGAATCCATGCTTGAGATCAAACATGCCCCTATTTCCTTAAGACATAACTATATGTCTACATTTTGTGGCTTGATTGAGTATAGACCTCACTAGGTGACCTAATTACATCCTCATAAACATCTAATTTTATCTTATCACCTTGATTCAATATTGAACACAACTCACTTTGTATCCTCCTTGAACAGACCAATCTTGCACTTGAAACATTGCCTTCCTTTATTGCCACACAACCTTCCATCTCATAAAATGGCTATAGGTGATTGTCTTTATCAAGCCCTACTGAGGGTTTAAGATGTGTCTTTGAACTCACACATTTTTAAACATATTCCATTCACCTCAAATATGCATGAAAACCATGAATTTTGTGAACTTGCCCAGAGACTTGTCAAAACAAACATAACTCAATGAAGGATGAGAGTGTCATATGACTGTGTTTCTTAAGTTTAAGGATCTCCATCATATGATTATTAAAGAACTTATATACCTTATGCCTCTTAAATAAATTCATAAGCATAAAAACTCCTTGCAAGCTATGTCCTTATTCCATAACCTATGCTTAAAAACCTGACTATATATGATGGTTGTAGGTGTCTATAGTACTATAGGTGCCCTTCTTTTTTATTGTATCTGAGTGAGGAGTTTGATTAGATTCGTATGCATGATCTAAAAAATCTTTAAACAAACTTCATGCCTTAACTCTCCATAAGGACACCTCCTAGTTTCATGAAATACACCTTTTGTTTAGACAGGCTTCTTCTCCAACATACGACAAGCCTGGACTTCTTGAGGTGACCGTGTTGGGAAGAACTGAGACTTGTAGGTATATGTATGTAATTAATTTTACCTAATTTTAAAGTCCACTCAAGGTCATTAGGACAACCTCCTTTTGATTAGGCCTAACTAGTCTTTCCAATCATGCCTTCTTTTAAACATGTGACAATGCCATGATTTCCTATAACTTAGGCCTATTGTAGGTGTTCCTTTACTATGTATTTTTTATCCTCATTAGCCCTAGTATGGAATAGGCTGTAGGTCTTGATGCTACATTAAGTCATCATACTATTCTAAGTTATGATCATGTCATAATGAGATTCTCATGACTCATATTCCCCCATGAACTACCAATATTTTCTCCAAGGTTTCCAAATGCCAAAATCATCACTCGATTTTAGGTGTCTATAGGCCTATTGTACGGACTGAGCCTTGGTATAGGCTATAGAGAGCCTTGAAAATACAAAAAATGTCATGAATTGGTCCATGTACAATTTTCTCTTAACAAGCTTGATAGCCTTCTATTGAAGATATGTCTTTTAAGCCTTCTTGCAAGTCTTGTCCATCTTCAATGATGTAAGTACCTCACAAATGGTTATAGGTACATATTTCTTCTCCTTAAGCCCAATTTGAAGCTTGATATGTGTATATCTTATCTCTCTTCTTGAATTTAATCATCCTCATACCCCATTGCATTGTAGTGGTCTATTTTAGTCTCTTTAAGCCTTGATAGGGTTCTTGATGGAGTTTGAGACTTTGTCCTATTGTATACTACCAATATATAGGCTTGTAGGTGTGCTTCAAATAGTATTAGGCCTTTGTATGATGATATGTTATCCTCTATATGGGTCATGGAGCTTAATTAACATAGATGTATTAATTCTTAATGAACTTAGTCATATCCCCAATTACCTCACAACAATAACTGTAACCTATAACTCACCTTGTCACTTGTTCAAATGTTGACAATAGGTGAGTATCTAGGCTAGTATGACTGTGGTGTGAAGCTTAAGTCCTTGTCTTTTGAAGATTTAAATCCCACCAAGCTACCCACAAGATGGATTGAGACCTTTAACATGCTAGAAAACCCATGAGAATAAGGATCATGTCAAGACCCTACCTTAATGTGATTTTTTATGTGTTGAATGAGTCCTTATATGGAATGCAAGTAGCTCTTGAAAGCAAAATACCCATGTAGGTTGTCAAATAGGTTGACATGTATTTTTAAAAGTATTAAATAAGTTAGTTCAAATTCATAAAAAATAATCCACTTGAATATGGACCATATTTCCATGGTGTCTAATCAAACTTCATGAAACCATGAGAAACCCTATTTATTGTAGATACCACTAACAAATTACAGTAAAGGGGTTGTCTAAAATGGAGATCTCCTACATTATGTCCCTCTGACCAATCCTTTTCTTCCTTTTTCAAGAATTTTCCCTTGCATAAGGGTTATAACATGGAGTTATTTGCGATTAGCCAAGACCTCAATGTAGTCTATCATGAAAAAGTTTAAAAAGTGCAAGGCCTCTATTTTGATCTTTTAGGGAACGTGTCCCTAAATTCCTCTTCATGGGTGTATCTTCATAATACATAGTGTATGAGGTACTCCAACCCATTCTAGACCTAAACAAATGTTCCTAATGGATGAATCTCACCTTGAGATTATTCAAACTAATTACATGTTCCTCTAAAATGTGTTCATTCTCTTGTGAAACCCTTGTAGATGCCCATTTCATGAGTTGATAATGTATGCAATGGATACATTTGTCACAATCCATAATAAAGTGTTGGAAGTACCTTTTTTTGGATATTCATGGTATAATAAGATGTTCAACATCTTCAAACTCTAAATCACACCTCCAAGATCAAAATTCAAACTCAAAGAATGCATATGTGCCATGTTGAAGAGACACTCAATTATAGTTCTCACAAAGAGATAGACTTGGAATAGAAACTTGTGAAATTTTAATTGAATATATCAAGTGTGTCATGAATTTTAAAATTAATTTATAACCTTTTGAGATGACAATAACTGATGAACAACCCATAAATTACTTCAAACCTAATCCAAGTGACCATTCTCAAAGATAGTGAAAGAAACAAGGTTTTATGTTATAAATACCTTCTTGGGAAGAGATATCAAATGATACAAAGATGAAAAGGATCCTAATGGACTCTAAAACCATTTTCCAAAACTATTCCTCTCCATTGTTATCTGAGCTTGAGAAACATGTCCAAGAAGAGACCCCTCTCATATGTATAGGCTATAGTGACCTGTTGTCACTCTTAGTGATTGTTCATAAATATGGGGCACTAATCCATGAAATAATCCCACTAATTTTAGTATTACTCAAACCAATAAAAATTTCCAAAGTTTTATTTCCTAACTCTCTCTCCTCTTCTTGTATCGAACATTTGAAAATTGCCCTTCTAGGCATGCAAGGAAGGTCAATATTGGAGCGAAGTTGGATTTTGAAATTTTTTCATCTAAAACACTGATATGAACCTGATTCTCTCACATGTTTAATGAGGTGAATCAATATGGAATCAAGCTTCATCCTAATCAAATATCATCAAAACCTTCTTTGAATAGCATAAAATAGTGAAATTTTACATAGAAATGAATCATATAATTAGTAAATAAAGTGATTAACATGATTATTCATTTTTTGAGGATGTAATTACCTTGAAACATGATATGAAACTCAATAAGACACTTTAGACTCTTCACACCACTGAAAATGGCTTAGAGAGGCCAAGAAATGACTAGATAAGTACTAGACAACTAAAGGAAAAGACCTTAAATCACCTAAACAGAATTAATACATGTTAACCATGGATTATTCAAAGAATATTTAGGACCAATTACTAAATTATGAGACAAACTGACATGGTATACAAATTTTTGAATGGTAGAGATGACAATTTGACCTGTGAGGTCAAAATTATCAACAGTACCCATGACATGCCTCATATTCTTGTAGAGAGATATATTCAGGATATTAATTGTCATGTTTGTTTTTGTAGAAATCATAATATGTTTTAGGTTTATTTTTATCACTAAAAAATATAGTCATAACTGTCTTCAAGATTTATACATATTTAAGGGCACCTGGATCCATATGGGTATTATATCCACCTCCTAGTTAAACCAAGTATATCACTCCTAGCTTTTTAGATCTTATTAGATTATTATTATTTGGTACATACTCCAACATGTGTAAAGAAACAAATAATATTTATACATATTAATAGGTACATCAACTTTGGTTTTGAAGCTCCAAGAACATAAATTTTTGTATCCTCATCTCCCTTCACTTTAATATATAATCACATGCACACATTTAAGTGAGGGAAAATGTAAACACCTAAAAATGATCCCTAAGCATTTATAAATCATTAAATTACATTATTAAAAAATATTTGTGCACTTATCTATTAATTTTCCAAATTAGGCATTATTTGAGTGCTTTACCGACTTTTGACATCCTTTCCCCTCGCTACCCCCTTTAACTCCCCTTTTCTCTTACTTTTGATCTCCTCTTTATTGGACCCTTTTGTCTAGAGAATTTGTATGCTTTTGGGGCCTATCCAGAATGTTCATATGGTTAAACACTCTTTGAGTGGTCGCTTCAAGGCTAAGTGCCTTCATCCTTTGTTCTCACCTTTTTTGCTTTTGGACAATTTGATGTCAGTTTGGACACCAATGGGGCCCTAAATTGAGTTCAAATTGTCTTTAAATACACATGCATTATAGTTCATTTAGGGATCTAAGGGAAATTTAAAAAAAATCATTATTCACATGAATACATTGAGAAATTACAAACATTCTTGAGAATAGAAAGCATTCATTATAGATTCTATTAAAGTAGTTAAGTTTCTTAGAGATATTATATGGAAATGGTTTGTGTGTTTCAAATATTGTAATTATTGAGGTGTGTTGTTTTCAATAGTATTTCCAGCGAGGGCCTTAACAATATCAATATATTTTAATGATTCTCTAGTGTAAGGTAAGCACCAAAACACTTTTTGTTTTCCCTACACTCTTTTTGGTATTACCACCCAATTAGGGCAAGAAGAAAAAAATATGTATTATAGTTATTCAAGGTGAAGATGAATAATTTTTATTGAGGTTTCTGAACACTATAACCATAGGAACACATTCATAAAAAAAAATTGAATTTGTTTGCATTTTTTTCCAAATCTATATGGGTCTACACACTATCGAGAGCATCCATATGGTCTAGACAATATTCCTATGTTAGGCATAATTTTTCTAGGTCAAATCTGACTTACTTATGGATGTATATTTTTATTGTAAGATCATAATGATTGACCTTATATTTCATGATATTCAAGATAAATCTCTAAACCTTGCATGTCTTTCCATTTTTCTAGCTTTGGAATTAATTAATTAGATTAATTACTATTTTACGTTTATAGTTATCCTAATTAAATGTTTATAGGGTTTGTATTGTAATTTAATAGTAACTCCATTTATTCATATACACTTTTCTACCCATCACAATATAAAAAATTGAATTAAAAAAATGAATTGCTATCATACGACTACTTACAAATGATTTTTTTAATTAATTTGTCATGTCTTGTCATGTCCCTTTTTTTTAATAAGTTACAGAAATAATAAAAATAAGATTCTAAGTTGTCCCAGTGACTTGCCTTGCTTTTAAAAGAGGACCTAAAGTGACTTTATAAATTGATGTTAGGTATGGGTACAAAGTAATATTATTTTAAAATATTCTTAAGTCACTTTAATTATATTTTGTTTGGGAAAAAGGAGAAGCGATTCAATGATCATCAAATTCTCTCTATGATTGAGCTCTCTAATTCATCAACTTTTCAACTTGATGATGAAAACCCTTCTGTTGGAAGCGAATTGTGAGGATGAAACTCTCACCTTTCAGGTTAGGTTTGAGGATGAAAACCCTCTAAACCTTCAAGGTAATTTCATTCAAAAATTATGAATGCAGTTCATTGAGTTTTTAGAATATTGGGTGCTAAGGTATCAAAATATTGATGCTAAGGTTTACCAAAAAATCTATAGCTAGGGTTTACTAGTAAAATTATGGCTGGGGTTTACTAAAAAATATGTGGCTAGGGTTTTATCAACAAAATTGAAGACAAGGTTTATTCCAACAAATCAACATAAGGTTTATACCAAAAATTAGTACATTATTTACAATTGGCAACCGATAATTTCTATCAAAAATTAGTAATCAACAATCAATGTTAGGTTTAAGGAGATTGCAATCATTTTCAAGATATCTACAGTCATTATATATAACAAAAAATTAATATAATAGGGTACAACAAGGTTTTAAACATAAATAATAGGAACAACATCTAATTCACCTATCCATGAACAACTAAATCCCAGGAAAGTTATTCATCTTTTTGTTTATCATTGTAAACTGGAAGTTTATTTAAAAATCCCCTGACTATACTGGGAGTTTATGTAAAAATCACTTGTCAAAGAATAAAACCATTTGAAGATAACCTTCACAACATAGTGGGGGACATTTGCATATAGAAAGATGCCTTTCATTTTATCCAATGCTAGAGAAACCTTTCAGAGAGCCATGGATATGGCATTCCAAGGCATTCTTAACAAGTTTGTACTTATTTATTTGGATGATATAATAGTATTTTCAAAGAGTGCAAGTGAGTACATAGTTCATCTCAATCAAGTGTTCAAAAGGTGTAGGTAATTTAGGGTATCTTTAAACCCCAAAAAGTGTGTCTTCTCAGTTCATAAAGGTAAGCTCCTTGGACATGTGGTTTCAAAGTATGGTTTAAGCATAGATTCTAAGAAGATTGATTTCATTCTTGCACTTTCCTTGGCGAAGCACGCAAAGGCTTTGCAAATCTTCTTAGGGAAAATCAATTTCATAAGGAGATATATATCTGATTTTACCATTTTAACAAATCACTTACAACCATACTAAAGAAGAATTAGAGTTTCAGTTGGTCAAAAGGAGTGAAGAGTTTTGAGGAGATTAAGAAAGCCATAAATAGTGATCCTACACTTATAAATACATATTTCTCAAAGGATTTCATTTTGTACACATATGCTAAGAAGGACACCATTTCATGCATTCTTATGCAATAAAATCATGAAGCTTTGGAGTAGCCAAAAGCCTTATTCAATCAAGACTTGGAAGAGTATGAAACAAGGTACTTTTTTGTTGAAAAACATGTAATTTCAGTTATAAGGTCTCTTAAGAAGTTTAGATACTTGTTGTCTAACATTAAAATACACATAATGGTTTCCCATCTAAGCATCAAGGAGTTCCTTTTGAACAAAGATGTAAATGAGAAGAGATCTGGTTGGATAACAAAAGTAATGTAGTATGAAGTGGAAATTAAAATCACAAAGTTGATTAGAGGCAAAGGAATTTATGAGCATCTAACCCAAGACTTGCAAGAGGTTTATGAGGTAGTTTTAGTGTCAAATGATGAAGAGATTGTAGCTGGTCATACCTCACCTTCCAGCTAGTTTCAAGGCTTGGTAAGATATCTCCAAGATGGTATTTATCCTTTTCATCTAAGTGCTTTAAAAAGAAGATATTTCAAATTGCAATCAATTCCATTTCTTCTTGTTGATGGTGTTTTGTTCAAGAAGGATATCAATGGTATGTTGCTAAGATGTATAAATCCAAATCAAACTCAAAAATTACTTGAAGAGTTCCATAATGGACATGGTGGAGGGCATTTTTACACAATTACTACAGCCCTTAAGATCATGAGAGGTGGGTATTATTGGCCAATTATATTTGGTGATTGTCATGCATGGGTTAGGAAATACAAACAATGTGCTATGTTTGTAGGAAAAGTGAAGCTTGTAGCCCTACCTCTCCAAGCATTTGTGGTGGATCAGCCCTTTGTCTAATGTAAATTGGACTTTATTGGCCTCATAAATCTTCCTTCAAGCTTAAAACATAAATGGATACTAACTGCTACATATTAATTCACACATTAGATATAAACAATAACATTGAAAGAAACAAATGAAACCAATGTTTTAGATTTCTATGAAGGTTTACTTACTAGATTTTGAGTTCCTTCAACTATTATTTATGATAATGCAATGGCTTTTGTGGGAGATAGAATCAACTAATGGGTTGTCCAACATGGAATTTATCTTAGAACTTCATCAAACTATTATCCATAAGGCAAATGGCCTTGCTAAGTCCATAAATAAATTTTTTTTGAAGATCATAAGGAGTATTGAAGACAATCAGAGGTCATGGCATCTCAAGTTGAAGTCAGCTCTATGGACTGATAGGATCACCTAAAAAAGATCAATAATCAAATCTCTATACAAGGTATATATGGTAAGGAAGCAAGGTTACCCATTTTTATTGAGTTTCTTACTTTAGAACTAATGCATCAACTTGAGTTATTAGATAATGAGCCTATGGATATCAGCTATGTTGAGCTCATGGAGTTGGAAGAGGTAAGAAATCGATCTGTACTAGCCATAGAAATTCATCAAGCATAAGTGAAGAGAGCCTTTGACAAAGGATCTTCTTCATGAAGTTTCAAAGAAGATGATTTGGTCCTCAAGTGAGATGAGGATAGAGCTAAACCAGGAAGGCACACAAAGTTTGATTCTCTTTGGAGTGGCCCATACACAATCTCTAGCTTCCAATCCCATAATGCCTTCCAACTTACAAAGATGGATGGTGAGGAACTTCCAATCCCATTCAATGTGATACATCTAAAACATTTCTACTGAAGAGATAAGTTCCTTGTACATAGTTATATTGTATGTTTTCCTCCAAGTGTTGTCTGAGCACATTAGTTTGTTTATGTTTTGTCCTAAATAAGTGCTTTGTTTGCACATTTGCTTTGTTTAGTTAGTTTTTCTATTTTGTGTGTTTCCCTTCTTGTTTTGGAGGACGGAGTTTTCTTATTTCAAATGAAAAATGTACATGTAGTCATAGATCAGTTTTGTCATTATTTTGTGAGTCCAAATATCATGTATATGGTTTGGTTCTCAATCATAGCAGGCATGCTTCATAGTTGAGTCATCAAAATATTAACAATTTTGATCTCACAAATCAAATTGTCACCCCTACCATTCAAAAATTTACATAACATGCCAGTTTGTCTTTTGAGTCAATAATTGGTCCTAAAAATTCCTTGAAGAAGCCATGGTTAATAGGTCTTACGGTTGTTTAGTTGATTTAGGGTCTTTTCCCTCAATTGTCTCGTACTTATCTATCATTTATTGGCCTTCCTAAGCCATTTTTATTGGTGTGAAGAGTATAGAGTTTATTACTAAGCTTAATATCATGTTTCAAGTTCATTACATCTCTAACAAATGAATAATTAGGTTAATCACTTTTGGTACTAATTCTATGACCCATTTCTATGCAAAATTTAACCATTTTATGCTATTCAGATAAGGTTTTGATGATATCTGATCAAGAGGAAGCTTGATTCCATATTGATTTAACTCATCAAAAATGTGAGAGACTCAAGGTTATATCAGTGGTTTGGAGGAATTTTTGGGTGAAAAAATTGCAAAAACTAATTTCACTCCAATATTGACCTTCCTTGCATGCCTAGAAGGGTAGTTTTTAAATGCTCAGTACAAGAAGAGGAGAGAGAGTTAGGAGATGAAATTTTGGCCATTATTATAGGTAAGAGTAATATTGAATTAATGGCATTGGTCTTTGGATTGGTGCCCCCATATTTATGAACAATTGCTAAGAGTGACAATAGGTCATTATAGTCTATGCATATAAGAGGGGTCTATTATTGGACCTATTTCTCAAGCTCAGAGAATAATGGAGATTAATGGTTTTGGAGAATGTTTTTAAGGGCCATGAGTCTCCTTTTAATATTGGTCTCATTTGATAACTCTTCTCAGGGAGATTTTTATAGCATAAAACCTTGTTTCTTTCACTATTTTTGAGAATGGTCATTTGGATCAGTTTTGGAGAAAAATATGGGTTGTTCATTAGTTATTTCCATCTCTAAAGGTTATAAATGAATGTTATAAGTCAAGACACACTTGGTACATTCAATTAAATTTTCAAAAGTTTCCATTCTACGTCTATCTCTTTGTGAGAACTTTAACTAAGTGTCTCTTCAACAAGGTACATATGCATTCTTTGAGTTTGAATTATGATCTTGGAGGTTTTATTGAGAGTTTTAATATGTTGAACATATTATTAGACCATAAATAGAAAATCAAATGTACTTCCCACACTATATTAATGATTTTGACAACATGTATCAGTTGCATACATTATCAACTAATGAAATGAGCATCTACAGGGGTTTCATAGGATAATGAACACATTTGAAAGGAACATGTAATTAGTTTGAAGCAACTCAAGGTGAGAGTAATCAATTAAGATGATTTTATGAGGTATATAATGGGTTTGAGTAGCTCATACACTATTTATTATCAAGATACACTCATGAAGGGGAATTTAGGGACAAGTTTTGTAAAAGATGAAAATAGAGGCCCAACACTTTTTGACCTTTTTCATGATAGACTACCTTGAGGTCTTGGATAATCCCAAATAGCTCCATATTATAAACCTAATGCAAGGATAGCTTATTTTCAAAGGAATAAAAGGATTGGTCAGAGGGACACAATGTAAGAGATCTCCATTTTAGACAACCCCTTTACTATAATTTGTCAGTGGCATCTACAACAAATAGGGTTTCTCATGGTTTCATGAAGTTTGATTAGACACCATGGAAATATGGTCCATATTCAAGTGGATTATTTTGTATGAATTTAAACTAAGTAACTCAATGAATACTTTAAAAAATACATGTCAACCTAATTGACAACCTACATGGGTATTTTGCTTTCAAGAGCTACTTACATTTCGTACAAGGACTCATCCAACACATAGACAATCACATTAAGGCAGGGTCTTAACATGATTCTTATTATCATGGGTTTTCTAACATGTTAAAGGGCTCAATATATATTATGGGTAGCTTAGTGGGCTTTAATCCTTCAAAATACAAGGACTTAAGCTTCACACCACAGTCATACTAGCCTAGATACTCACCTACAATCAACATTTGAATAAGTGACAAGGTAAGTTACAGGTTACAGTTATTGTTGTGAGGTAATTAGTGATATGACTAAGTTCATTAACACTTACTTAATACATATATTTTCATTCATCTCCATGACGCACATAAAGGATATCATATAATCATACAGAGGCCTAATACTATTTGAAGCACACCTACATGCCTATATATTGGTAGTATATAATAAGACAAAGTTTCAACTCCATCAAGAATCCTGCCAAGGATTAAAGAGACTAAAATAGACCACTACAATGCAATGGGATATGGAGATGATAAAATTTAATAAGAGAGCTAAGATATATAGATATCAAGCTTCAAATTGGGCTTAAGGAGAAGAAATATGTACCTACAACCATCTGTGAGGGTACCTACATCAGTGAAGATGGACAAGACTTGAAAGAAGGATTAAAAGACATATCTTCAATAGAAGACTATCAATTTTATTAATAGAACATTATACATGGACCAATTCATAAAACTTTGTGTATTTTCAAGGCTCTCTATGGCCTATACCAAGACTCAATCCATAAAATAGGCCTATAGACAGCTATAATCAAGTGATGACTTTGGTATTTGGAAACCTTGGAGAAAATGTTGGTAGTTCATGGGGGAGTATGAGTCATGAGAATATCATTATGACATGATCATAGATTAAAATCATTGTTAGGGTATGGAGCTAAAAGCTTCACCCATGAGCAAGTTGCAGAGTTGCAGGCGTTCAACAATCGCCGACGATGTTCAGAAACAGACCAAAGGCGATCGACGTCGGTCAGGAGGAGACCAGGATCGGCTGACATCAGCAGGTTCAAGCAGGCAAGAACCGATGTCAATTACCTGTGGCATCCAGAATCTATTTCCGTGCGTGAATAGAATGTTTGCATGTTAAGGAATGAACTATTGGTTGTTAAGCCTGCGTTTCTAATTTGAGTAGAACTATAATTAGAGCCCTTGTTTGGAGGTGCATCTATTGGTTGTAAGTGCATGCTCATGAATCTCTATAGTTATATAATAGAGATAGATCTTCATAGTTCATAGGACAAGAAGAGGACAATACTGTAGAAGTAGAATACAGATTGTATATCAATCTAGATTGTGGAGTTGATTGTAATTGAGAGAGAGGACTCTTGAGGGAAAGAGATCTAAGAAGAGATCTGTACATCTAAGAGAGGTGTGGAAGAAAAAAAGTTTCTTCAATTGTAATTCCTTCTGTAAAGAGTTGAATACAAGTTTTCAGGGTGGTTTCTTGTATCTCTTATTTTCTTGTTAATTCTGATTCTAGTTACTTATCTATCTGATATAATTCCGTGTTTATTGCTTTCATATAGTAATCATATTGTTGATTGATCCCCAACAAGTGGTATCAGAGCTTTGGTTCACTAACAGGTAGTTCAGATCTGGTTAGTGTGTATTGATTACAGGTTACTCACAGGGATTTTTGTTTGAGTGGGAGAAGCAATGGCAGAAGAAAGTAAATTGAGAATGGAGAAGTTCAATGGCAAGAATTATCAATTATGGAGAATGCAGATAGAAGATTATATGTATCAAAAAGATTTATACTTATCGTTAGGAGGGACTGCAAAGCAGCCCAAAGACATGGATGATGAAGAATGGGAAGTTCTTGATAGAAAGGCTCTTGGATCAATAAGATTGAGTCTAGCACCTACTGTGATATCTAATTTATCACAGGCAAAGTCTATGGTAGAGTTAATGACTACTTTAGCAAATTTATATGAAAAACCCTCAGCTTCTAATAAGGTATATCTTATGAAGCAGTTATTTAATTTGCAGATGCAGGAAGGTAGTTCTGTATCTAATCATTTAAATGGTTTCCATGGAATTGTAAATCAATTAAATTCAGTCAAAATAGTATTTGATGATGAAATTAAAGCTCTATTAATCTTATGTTCTTTACCAAAAAGTTGGCACAGCTTAGTAATGGCAGTTAGTAATACTGCTTCTGTTTCAAATATTTTAAAATTAGATGATGTGGTTAGTGTAATCTTGAATGAAGAAATTCACAGGAAAAGCACAAAAGAGACATCAGGGAACGCTTTAAGTTTTGAGAGCAGGGGAAGACAAAAAGAGAAGAGCAAGAAAGGGAGATCAAGATCTAAGTCCAAGATGAGAGGTATATCTAAATCCAGAAATGGCAGGAAGCCACAATGCTGGAATTGTGGAAAGATAGGGCACATAAGCAAAGATTGCTGGTCAAAGCCTAAAGAGGACAGACAGCATGAAGATAAAGAAGAAGCAAAGGTGGTAGGTATTGTTGCACAAGATGCTCTTATATTCTCTTTGCATACTAATATAAAATCTTGGGTTTTAGATTCTGGTGCATCTTTCCATGCAACCCCTAATAGAGAATATTTCAGTGACTATGTCCATGGAGATTTTGGAATAGTTTACTTAAGGGATGATGAGCCTTGTAAAATTACTGGCAAAGGTATAGTGCAGCTGAAAATGCAGAATAACAACACATGGGTGTTGAGAGATGTCATGCATGTTCCCAGCTTGAAGAGAAATTTGATTTCTGCAGGAAAGTTAGGGGATGAGGGTTGTACAGTAACTCTCACAGCTGAATCTTAGAAGGTTACCAAGGGAGCACTTGTATTGGCCAGAGGTAAGAGAGTAGGTACTCTCTATTTATGTAATTGTATTATTGATAATTCTCCTTTTGTATTATCTACTTTAGATGTAGATGCAAAATTGTGGCATCAAAGGCTTGGCCACATGAGTGAGAAGGGAATGACAATTCTTAAGTTAAAAGGTATGTTTCCAGATTTAAAAAGCATAGATCTAGATTTCTGTGAAGACTGTATTTTTGGAAAACAGAAGAGAGTGAGTTTTCTCAAGACTGGGTCAACAAAAAAGAAGCACAAATTACAGCTTGTTCACACAGACGTGTGGGGACCAGCCCAAGTTGCTTTTATTGGAGGATCATAGTACTATGTTTCCTTCCCTAAATGATGCTACAAGAAAGGTATGGATCTATTGTATTAAGAAGAAATCTGATATTTTTGACACGTTTAAGATTTGGAAAGCTATGGTTGAGAATGAAACAGGCAAGAGATTGAAGTGCCTGAGATCTGACAATGGTGGTGAGTTTTGTAGCCACAAGTTCAATTGGTATTGTTATATGCATGGGATCCACAGGCAAAGGACTGTTCCAAGAACACCTCAGCAGAATGGAGTTGCTGAAAGGATGAACAGAACAATCATGGAGCGTGCAAGGTGTATGAGATTGCATGCTGGATTGCCCTTAGAGTTTTGGGTAGAAGCCGTGGATATTGTAGTGTACCTGATTAACAGAGATCCCTCTACAGCGTTGGATGGTGGAATTCTAGAAGAGGCATGGATAGGTAAAAAGGTAGATCTCTCATTTCTCAAAGTTTTTGGTTGTGAAGCCTTTGTGCACATTGATAAGGAAAATAGAAAGAAGTTGGATGCTAAGTCTATGAGGTGCACATTTATTGGCTATGGCTCTGATGAGTTCAGATTCAGGTTTTGGAATCTTGGAACTAACAAGATAATTAGGAGCTGTGATGTTGTTTTCAATGAAAAAGTGATGTATAGTGATCAGCTCAAGAAGCTGGATCAACCTGAGTAGAGCAATGAAGAATTGGACAAGGATAAGGTCCAAAATAAGCTCGTAGAAAAGAAAAGTCACAGAAAGGAAAACACAGAGACCGACGTTGGTCAGGCAAGAATCGATGTTAGCCGTACAGAGACCGATGTCGGCCGTATAGGAACCGACATCGGCCAGGCAGGAACCGATGTCGGTCAGGCAGAACTGACGTCAGCTAGTTACAGGCCTGGAAGTGACCGAGGTCGGTCACTATCAGAGAATTTGGGTGGACAGCGTGTTGTGAATGAGTCTCAAACACCCAACAGGAGGTCAGAAAGGGTAAGTAAACCTCCAACTCGATATTCCCCTTCGTTATTCTATTTATTGCTTACTGATGGTGGAGAACCAGAGAGTTTTGATGAAGCAATACAGGTAGATTCCAAGAATCAGTGGGAGCTAGGCATGAATGAGGAAATTGATTCCTTGAGAGAGAACCAAACATGGGATTTGGTTGAGTTGCCAGTAGGAAAGAAGACACTGAAGAACAGATGGATCTACAGATTGAAAGAAGGTGAGAATGGATAGATGAGATATAAGGCCAGGTTGGTAGTAAAAGGATTTGCACAGAAACCAGGTATTGACTTTGGTGAGATTTTTTCTCCTATTGTTAAAATGACTTCTATACAGACTGTATTGTCTTTAGTTGCTATTAAGGATTTGCATCTTGAGCAACTTGATGTTAAGACAACATTTCTTCATGGAGATTTGGATGAAGAAATATATATGGAATAGCCGAAAGGATTTGAGGTCAAAGGTAAGGAGAAGCTAGTGTGCAGATTGAAGAAAAGCTTGTATGGCCTCAAGTAAGCTCCAAGGCAATGGTATCTGAGATTTGACAGGTTTATGACTGAGCATGGCTACAGTAAATGTCAATCTGATCATTGTGTGTATTTTAAGAGATTGGATAATGGTAGATATATTATTCTATTATTGTATGTAGATGATATGCTAGATGCAAGATATCTCTGAGCTTAAGGTGAAATTAGCTCACACGTTTGCCATGAAAGATTTGGGAGTAGCAAAGAAAATCCTTGGCATGAATATTAAGAGAGACAGGAAAAATCACAGGTTGATTTTGTCTCAAGAGGATTATGTGAACAAGGTGTTGAAACGGTTCAATATGCAGGATGCAAAACCGGTAAGCACACCTATGGCTGGACATTTCAAGTTAAGTAAAGAACAGTGTCCTAATTCACATGATGAGGTAGAGTACATGAGGAAAGTTCCATATGCTTCCACAGTAGGAAGTTTAATGTATGTAATGGTTTGTACTAGGCCTGATATTGCCCAAGCAGTGGGAGTTGTAAGTAAGTATATGGCCAATCCAGGAAAGAAACACTGGAAAGCAGTTCAGTGGATCCTTAGATATCTGAAAGGAACCAGCAGTAGGCATTTGTGTTATGGCAGTTCAAATACTTCTCTACATGGTTATGTAGATTCAGATATGGCAGGTGATTTGGATGGTAGGAGAAGCACCACAGGATATGTTTTCACTGTAGGTGGAATGGCGGTTAGCTGGATATCAAAGTTGCGGAAGGTTGTTGCCTTGTCAACTACAGAAGCAGAATATATTGCAGTCACAGAGGCTAGCAAAGAGATGATATGGATGACACGGTTCATGGAAGAGCTTGGAAAGGAGCAAGAGAGTTGTAGACTATACAGTGATAGTCAGAGTGTAATTCATTTGGCTAAGAATTCAGCCTTTCATTCAAGAACAAAGCACATACAGCTTAGGTACCACTTCATTAGACAGGTATTGGAGGATGGTGAATTGAAGCTGGAGAAGATCCATATAGATAAGAATCCTGTGGATATGTTAACCAAGCTGGTTACAAAGGAGAAGTTGAATCTTCATTCAACTTTCGTTGGTCTTCATGATTGAGTTGAAGATGGAGGAGCTAGAAGATGTTGCTGTACAGGTACTGGTGCAGTTTTTTATCTCCAAGTGGGAGATTGTTAGGGTATGGAGCTAAAAGCTTCACCCATGAGCAAGTTGCAGAGTTGTAGGCGTTCAATAGTCACCGACGATGGTCAGAAATAGACTAAAGGCGACCAACGTCGGTCAAGAGGAGACCAGGATCGGCCGACATCGGCAGGTTCAAGCAGGCAGGAACCGATGTCGGTTACCTGTGGCGTCCAGAATCTATTTCCGTGCGTGAACAGAATGTTTGCATGTTAAGGAATGAACTGTTGGTTGTTAAGCCCGCATTTCTAATTTGAATAGAACTGTAATTAGAGCCCTTGTTTGGAGGTGCATCTATTGGTTGTAAGTGCATGCTCATGAATCTCTATAGTTATATAATAGAGATAGATCTTCATAGTTCATAGGACAAGAAGAGGACAATACTGTAGAAGTAGAATACAGATTGTATATCAATCCAAATTGTGGAGTTGATTGTAATTGAGAGAGAGGACTCTTGAGGGAAAGAGATCTAAGAAGAGATCTGTACATCTAAGAGAGATGTGGAAGAAAAGAAGTTTCTTCAATTGTAATTCCTTCTATAAAGAGTTGAATACAAGTTTTCAGGGTGGTTTCTTGTATCTCTTGTTTTCTTGTTAATTCTGATTCTAGTTACTTATCTATCTGATATAATTCTATGTTTATTGCTTTCATATAGTAATCATATTGTTGATTGATCCCCAACAATCATCTCATGACTGAATGGAGCATCAAATAATGCATATGTGCCATGTTGAAGAGACACTCAATTATAGTTCTCACAAAGAGATAGACTTGGAATAGAAACTTGTGAAAATTTAATTAAATATCAGGTGTGTCATGACTTTGAACATTAATTTATAACCTTTTGAGATGAAAATAACTAATGAACAATCCATAAATTTCTTCAAACCTAATCCAAGTGACCATTCTCAAAGATAGTGAAAGAAACAAGGTTTTATGTTATAAATACCTCCCTGGGAAGAGATATCAAATGATACCAAGATGAAAAGGAGCCTAATGGACTCTAAATTTTTTTTCCAAAACTATTCCTCTTCATTGTTATCTGAGATTGAAAAACAGGTCCAAGAAGAGACCCCTATCAGATGTATAGGCTATAGTGACTTGTTGTCACTCTTAGCAATTATTCATAAATATGGGGCACTAATCCATGAACAAATCCCACTAATTTAAATATTACTTAGACCCATAACATTTTCCAAACTTTTAGATCCTAACTCTCTCTCCTCTTCTTGTATCGAGCATTCGAAAATTTCCCTTCTAGGCATGCAAAGAAGGTCAATATTGGAGCGAAGTTGGATTTTGAAAAAATTTCATCTAAAACTTCATCTAAAATAATTATATGACCCTGAGTCTCTCACATGTTTGATGAGGTGAATCAATATGGAATCAAGCTTCATCCTAATCAGATATCATCAAAACCTTCTTTGAATAGCATAAAATGGTGGAATTTTGCATAGAAATGAATCATATAATTAGTATAGAAAGTTATTAACCTGATTATTCATTTTTTAAGGATGCAGTTACCTTGACACATGATATCAAATTCAATAATACACTCTAGACTCTTCACACCATTGAAAATGGCTCAGAAAGGCCAAGAAATGACTAGATAAGTACTAGACAACTGAAGGAAAAGACCTTAAATCACCTAAACAACATTAATACATGTTAACCATAGATGATTCAAATAATTTTTAGGACCAATTACTAAATTATGAGATAAACTGACATGGTATGCAAAGTTTTGAATGGTAGGGGTGACAATTTGACCTGTGAGGTCAAAATTATCAACAGTACCCATGACATGCCTCATATTCCTGTAGAGAGATTTATTCAGGATATTAATTATCATGTTTTTTTTATAGAAATCATAGTATGTTTTAGCTTTATTTTTATCACTAAAAAATATAGTCATAATTGTCTTCAAGATTTATACATATTTAAGGGCACCTGGATCCACATGGGTATTATATCCACCTCCTAGTTAAACCAGGTATATCACTCCTAGATTTTTAGATCTTATTAGATTATTATTATTTGGCACATACTCCAAAATGTGTAAAAATATGTATATTTATACATATTAATAGGTACATCGACTTTGGTTTTGAAGCTCCAGGAACATAAAGTTTTGTATCCTCATCTCCCTTCACTTTGATATATATTCACATGCACACATTTAAGTGAGGGGAAATGTAAGCACCTAAAAATGATCCCTAATAATTTATAAATCATTAAATTAAATTATTATAAAATATTTTTACACTTATCTATTAATTGTCCAAATTAGGCATTATTTGAGTGCTTTACCGCCTTTTGACGTCTTTTCCCCTCGCTACCCCCTTTAACTCCCCTTTTCTCTTACTTTTGATCTCCTCTGTATTGGACCCTTTTGTCTAGAGAATTTGTATGCTTTTGGGGCCTATCTATAATGTTCATATGGTCAAACACTCTTTGAGTGGTCGCTTCAAGGCTAAGTGCCTTCATCCTTTGTTCTCACCTTTTTTGCTTTTGGACAATTTGATGTCAGTTTGGACGCCAATGGGGCCCTAAATTGAGTTCAAATTGTCTTTAAATACACATGCATTCTATTTCATTTATGGATCTAAGGTAAATAATAAAAAAATCATTATTCACATGAATACATTGAGGAATTACAAACATTCTTGGAAAAAGCAAACATTCATTATAGATTCTATTGAAGTAGTTAAGTTTCTTAGAGATATTGTATGGAAATGGTTTGTGTTTTTAAAATATTGTAATTATTGAGGTGTGTTGTTTTCAATAGTATTGCCATCGAGGGCCTTAAACAATATCAATATATTTTAATGATTCTCTGGTGTAAGGTAAGCACCAAAACATTTTTTGTTTTCCCTACACTCTTTTTGGTATTGCCACCCAATTAGGGCAAGAAGAAAAAAATCTGTATTATAGTTGTTCAAAGTGAAGATGAAGAATTTTGATTGAGGTTTCTGAACACTATAACCATAGGAACACATTCATCAAAAAAGTTTGAATTTGTCTACATTTTTTTCCAAATCTATATGGGTCTACACACTATCGAGAGCATCCATATGGTCTAGACAATATTCCTATGTTAGGCATAATTTTTCTAGGTCAACTCTGACTTACTTATGGATGTATATTTTTATTGTTAGATCACAATGATTGACCCTATATTTAATGATATTCAAGATAAATCTCTAAACCTTGCATGTCTTTCCATTTTTCTAGCTTTGGAATTAATTAATTAGATTAATTATTATTTTACGTATATAGTTATCCTAATTAAATGTTTATAGGGTTTGTATTGTAGTTTAATAGTAACTCCATTTATTCATATACACTTTTCTACCCATCACAATATAAAAATTTGAATTAAAAAAATGAATTGCTATCATATGACTACTTGCAAATGATTTTTTTTAATTAATTTGTCATGTCCTGTCATGTCCCTTTTTTTGAATAAGTTACAAAAATAATAAAAATAAGATTCTAAGTTGTCCCAGTGACTTGCCTTGCTTTTAAAAGAGGGCCTAAAGTGATTTTATAAAGTGATGTTAGGCATGGGGTACAAAGTAATATTATTTTAAAATATTCTTAAGTCACTTTAATTATATTTTGGGGTAAAACAAGAAAATAGAAAATAATATTTTATTTCCCCAAAAGTATCTATAAAAGAAGGGTCTAGGAAAAAGGACAAAAGATTCAATGATCATCAAATTCTCTCTATGATTGAGCTCTCTAATTCATCAACTTTTCAACCTAATGATGAAAACCCTTGTGTTGGAAGCGAATTGTGAGGATGAAACTCTCACCTTTCAGGTTAGGTTTGAGGATGAAAACCCTCTAAACCTTCAAGGTAATTTCATTCAAAAATTATGAATGCAGTTCATTGAGTTTTTAGAATATTTGGTGTTAGGGTATCAAAATATTGATGCTAAGGTTTACCAACAAATCTATAGCTAGGGTTTACTAGTAAAATTATCGCTGGGGTTTACTAAAAAATATGTGGCTAGGATTTTATCAACAAATTTAAAGACGAGGTTTATTCCAACAAATCAACATAAGGTTTATACCAAAAATTAGTACATTATTTACAATTGGCAACCGATAATTTCTATCAAAAATTAGCAATCGACAATAAATGTTAGGTATAAGGAGATTGCAATTATTTTCAAGATAGTTACAGTCAATATATACAACAAAAAGTTAATATAATAGGGTAAAACAAGGTTTTAAACATAAATAATAGCAACAACATATAATTCACCTATCCATGAACAACTAAATCCTAGGAAAGTTATTCATCTTTTTATCTATCATTGTAAACTAGAAGTTTATGTAAAAATAAAGAATCATATTATAATCTCTTTGAAAATTTTAATAAACATATAATTCTCAATTATATGTGATGAAATAAGTAGCATATCTTTGGGTTCATTTAAGGTTGAAAAATAGTCAGCTGATATTTGAAGAATTTTAAAAGAAATTCTTTGGAAACTCTGTGATTATTTTAATTGGTTCAGAGAGGAAAATTTTAGTGGTATCAAAACATGATCTTGCCAATGTGCAAGGAAGTTAACATTATTGCATGATTCTGTTAGTTTGTGAATTATGGAATTATTGCTAAAGGAGAGAATGATGGTGGATGATGTTATTGCCTATTATTCTTTTTATAGGGCTCTTTTAGTAGATATTTAGAAAGAAATATCTTTTCCAGACTTCACGAAATTTATGAAGATAAGAAGTGGACAGGTGCACTATGAGGACATGTTATCAGATGAAGACTTAAAAAAGCCAGAGAAGAAGACCATAAAATTAGGAAAAGAGTTGGATACATCAAAACCTCAAGAGGAAGACATTGTGATGGAGCATGAGAAAGAAGAAAAACCAGAGTCACAATAAATTTCCCAAATAGAGACCAATGAACAGCAACAGAAATCCTACATACAAATAGAAGCTGGAGTTAATCTACAAGGCAATAGTGTGGAGGTTCGTAATGTGAGGAATAAAACACTTAAATCCAGATCTACTATTATCATAAACCAGATCTAAAGTTGTGCAATAAAATGCATCACAGAAACATTCTTTAATTCACAATTAATATGAAAGTATAAATGTGAGAAAGATAATAATAACATAAATAACCAAGATCTAACGTGGTTCATCCAATGTGGACTACATCCACTAATAAAAGTTCTCAAATAAATCCGTAATCTAAAACAAGATTAGAATGAACTCTCATAAAGATAGAAAAATCTCATGTAGAAAGTGTTGTACAAAAAGTTGCACTTTCACCTGAACCTGCACAATGTTGTATCTCACAAGTTGATAAACCACATTTTTTAATGAACATATGCACTTTGCAAAACACCTGCACTTTGACTCTGATCCTCAAAGCCACACCCTGCAAACAAACCATCAACCTCTAAAGGCCACACCACATCTTGTATATATAAGAAAATGAAGAAAATCCACAAAAGGAGTTGCAAATGTGCAATGCTTATCCAAGATAAACATTATCTAACATGTGACAACCCTCCTCCACCTCATCAAGCTTATCCAAAAGCTTTCCCAAGGAGGAATTCGCCATATTCATCTCTCTACCTTCTAAGGGCATATTTTCGTAAAAACATGTGATTTCAACCAACTCCACTCAACAAGGAAGGAGTTCCCTTTTCCAAAAAATAACTAGCTTCCTAAAAACAAGGAAGTCAACATGGGAAAAGGCATCTAACAACTAACTCCATGAAATATGGAATACATAGAAATTAGGAATACAAAGGATATTCCACTCACATGTGGAGAACATGAAAATTATGCCCCCCTCCACATCCTTGGAGATCTTTAGGCCCCAAGAATTTATTCCTATGGTCATGTGATAGCCCCAAAGGGCTCCACACTCAACAATCTCCCACATAGAGACCATTTTTCCTGAACAGAATCTATCACTGCTCCATGACCACTAAGGCCAACCAAATCTGAACATAGTCTCAACTTGTCCAATGTGACCATCTTGGTCATCATATCTATAGGATTCTGGCTAGTATGAATCTTCTCCAGCTTCACCAAGTTCTACTCCAAAGTTGTCTTGATGAAGTGATAACGTAACTGAATGTGTTTCATCTTCGAGTGGAAAGCGGAGTTCTTTTCCAAATGAATAACACTCTGACTATCATTATGTAGTCTCTCAACTTTTTGCTCATGCCCCAAATATTGAAACAACTCCTATAACCAAATCATCTCCTTAATAGCCTCCATGGTAGCAACATACTCTACCTCTATGATTGACAAAGCCACAATCTTATGTATCCTAGAAATCCAACTAACCATTGTATCTCCAACATTAAATATATATCCTTCATACTTCTCTTGCTATCAATATCCCCTACCATATCCAAGTCCACATAACCACACAAAGTGGTATCTAATCTACCATAACATAATACAAAATTAATGTTTCCTCTCAAATATCAAAGAATCCATTTCACTGCCTACTAATGCTCATAACCTGGATCACTCATGTGCCTGCTCACAACTCCCACTACTTAGGTAATATCCGGCCTAGTACAAACCATGGCATACATCAAGCTGCCAACTACCGATGAGTAAGGTACCTTGGACATCTTAAGCTTTTCAGCTTCCATCTTAGGACACTACTCCTTTGATAATCGAAAGAGGGAAATTTTAGTGGTATCAAAACATGATCTTGCCAATGTGCAATGAAGTTAACATTATTGCATGATTCTGTTAGTTTGTGAATCATGGAATTATTTCCAAAGGAGAGAATGATGGTGGATGATGTTATTGCCTATTATGTTATTTATAGGGCTCTTTTAGTAGATATTCAGAAAGAAATATATTTTCCAGACTTTATGAAATTGATGAAGACAAGAAGTGGATAGGTGAACTATAAGGACATGTTGTTAGATGAAGACTCAAAAAATCCAAAGAAGAAGACCATAAAATTAGGCAAAGAGTTAGATACATCAAAACCTCAAAAGGAAGACATTGTGATGGAGCATGAGAATGAAGAAAAACTAGAGTCACAAGAAATTTTCGAAATAGAGACCAATGAAGAGCAACAGGAATCCTACATACAAATAGAAGTTTGAATTAATCTACAAGGCAATAGTGTGGAGGTACATAAAATTATGGAAAAGTTTGATTTTGGCTTCAATAATCTTTATGATATAGATTCAGATCACACAAATATGATTACAATCAACCAATGCCATGAGGTTGAAATGACATACATAGAGGAAATTGAAGAAATAACTAAGACTTCAGAAGCATTAAATCTTAATACAAATACTGATTTATATGATGATCACATTAGAGTAGTGTTGCGGAAATGGAATGAAGAGATCATTCTCCATGAAGAAAAGTTACCAAGGAAGCCAACAACTGAGATAATTTAGTAGGGAATTGAAGATCCATAAGCAAAGCAACTTCATATGCTCACATTTGGATGGAAATCAAATATAATGACTTGAGATTCTAGTATTTGGAGTTATGAGGTGACCTAGCTTTGTTTGCAGACAAGCAATCTTTGGGATGAATGGATTGTCATGTCCTCTTTTTCAAATACACTGAGGAAATAATAAAAATAACATTCTAAGTTGTTCCAATGACTTACTTTATTAAAGGATATCTTAATATTATTTTATTATTAAAATTTTAGGTCCAATAAAGTGTTTTTAAAAGGCCTAAAGTGATGTTATAAAGTGACATTAGGCATGGGATACAAAGTGATATTATTTTAAAACATTTTTAAGTCACTTTAATTATATTTTGGGAGAAAAAGATAAAATAGAAAATAATATTTTATTTTCCCTAAAGTATCTATAAAAGAAGGGTTTGAGAAAAAGGAGAAGGGATTTGGTGATTATCAAATTCTCTCTATTGATTGAACTATATAGTTCATCAATTATTCAACTCAAGGACAAAACCCCTTTTCTTGGAAGTGGATTGTAAGCATAAAAACCCCCACCTTTCGAGTTAGGTTGAAGGATGAAAACCCTCTAAATCTTCAAGGTAATTTCATTCAAAAATTACACATGCACTTCATTGAGTTTGTTAGTGTAGGATTTTTCCAACTTTTGGTTTTACCTACATGGTTGTTAGTAAGTTTGTTTAGGGTTATTAAGGTCATTAGGGGAACACACAATATGTTTTCTAATTGTGAGTTGCATTGTCACCTTTATAGTGACTTAATATCTCACTATATAATGTACCTCATTTATACTTTTTGGCTAATGCTTAATAAACATTAACGAAGCTCATTTTTGCTCTACATTCTTGATCTCATCTATCATAGGGTTTTCATGTAATTTGTGATGTTCAAAGATATTGGAGCAAACTAACATGGTATTAGATCAATCTTTGGTGAGATTTTTTACATGCATACATTTCTTAATAGTTTTTTGATATTTCAATTTTCGTAGGTTTGGTTGGATTTCATGTAAATTCATGCAAACTATACAGTTAGAGTCTCCTATAGCAAAATGCACAGTGCCATCAAATCTAAAAGGCATCACAACCATAATATCAATTGTACACTTGACCTAGAGTTATGACTAATTTTTGGAGGGTTTCGAGGCATTTTTTAGTATTTTATGCATTTTCATACTGTAGGGGTCTCAAATCAGGGAAATGTTTTTGAATTTTTTGAGTTCTCAAATGGGTTCTTACTATATTTTATGAAGGTTGCACTGAACTTGCAAATCTGGACATTTTCTAACTTCAGCAAATTTTTTGAACCCAATAGACAAATTTGGTAGTTTGGCAGGTTTTCACCCTTGCTCAAGCACATCACAGATTTTGCACCCTCTGCATGCATGATCATTAGGTTATTGAGCCCCTACTAGCACCACCATCAGGTCCCATAACCCTTGTTCGCACCACCATCAGGGATCGTGATCCTTGCTCACAGATCCGTCGAGTTTCATCAAGCTTGCCTACACTACCATTGGGTCTTACGACCCCTGCTTGCATGATTGTTGAGTGTCATAACCCCTACTTGCATGACCATTAGGGCCCATGACCCCTGCTTGCATGACCATTTGGTCTTGCAACCCCTGCTTACACCTGTAATATCCCCAAGTGGGATATTTGCTAAAAATACTCATAGTAACATAATCCGAACTATAATAACTCAACACTTAGACTCAAATCTAAGATTAACTCAAGCTATGATACCAATGAAATATCCATTTTAGGGAATATTTTCTAAAAACAAAATTTTGTTAATAAAATCACTTCTTAATAACCTATGACACTATAAATTTCTGATTTTTAATATTTATGATCAACAATGACAAATCACATACATTCAAAGAAAATACTATATAACACCAAATCCCAACTGACATATTCATTCATTTCATAAAAATAACTACAATGATAAAAATGGTGGATACAAGAGCAAATTACTCATACTATCTCCCTACAATAATGGATTTAACAACTCATAATCATTCTTATGTTAATAGGTAACACAAATTATGACAAACACATACAACCATTAACAACACCAAATGAAGCAATACTCAATGAAGCTCAAATTTGGTTCCTATGTGAAACACAACATCAGCCAACTAGGGAGGAATCTCTCACCACCTAAATCAATGTCCTTGTGAAGATCTCACCTTCAATATATCAAGAAGTTGAACCAATGTTCAAGATCATAAAATAGAGGGGTTTGTGTTTGCAAAGATGAAAGACCAAAGAAGAGAGATTCAACTTATAGAATTACAAATGAGAGGGAAAAGAGGTGAAGATCACGAGAGAGAAAGATTAGCACCATACTTTGAAGTGGCAGCACTATTAATCAATAGTGCATTTTGTCTCTCACATGTGCAAGGGATCTCCATGACTTATCTGTGACCATCTCCATGTGCCTTCATGTGACTCTCAATCAATTTGTCTCTCACATGTGCAAGGCATATCCATGATTTACTTTTGACCTTTCCCATGTGCCCTCATGTGATTCTCAAACAATTTGTCTCACATGCTCTCATTATTCCTTTCATGTGGCCAAGTGGAGAATTGTGTCCCACTTCTTTCTCTTCCATTTTTAACAATTAAAAGCTCCTATGTAGGCCAATCCATATCACCCAAGACATCTCATCACCATGCCATGTAATCATGAATAGTGACACATGAATAGTGATCTATTAATATTACTTTGAATAGTACCTTATGAATAGTGGTTTGACATAAAACTATTCCCTTTCAACACCCAAATTAGCCTACGAAAATAAAATAGGTTATTGGTCTTATGTAAATGTTACATTTGGAAAAAAGGGACATTACGACACCACCAATGGGTTCTAACACCCTTGCTCGCACCTTCACCAGGTTCCAACCCTCCTGCCAGCACATGTTCATGTTCTAACCACCCTACCAGCATTGTTGTTGGGTTCTAACCCTCTTACATGCACTCCTGTTAGGTTTTGTCGACCTTGTCAGTACCTTCATTGGGTTATGCCAACCTTGATAGTAGGCCTATCAGAGTCTACCATCTATAGAAATAAACCCAGAACTCCACCAACATTCTTTTAGACCTTGTGACGTGTGTGCAATCGTCAAATTTAACATCATGTTTTGTGACACTATTCATTTCAAAATAGGTGCATTTTTTGGATGATGTCACTTGCACATCAATCACATCAATAAAAAATGAGATCACCCAGCTTAGCCTATAGCCCTTGGTCATATGGAAATTAATTCCATGGTCACTTCCAACCAAAAAATACTTAACTCTCACTCAATGGACACATAAGCTTTTTTTTTTTAAGAAATTGCTTCCTAAATTTTTTAAAGCTTTTTCTCCAAAGGGCCTCAATTTTTTTTGAAGAAATTGATCAAAAATATTTTCCACCATTCACACCCAAATTTTTCATTCGAGCTAAGATTTTCAAATGGCTATAACTTTTGATCGGTAACTTGGATTTGAGTGTCGTCTTCTTCAAAAGTAATTTTTTTTTCATGCTCTACACATTGGTTATATTTTTGGGATCTTTAAAAACCAACTATTGTACATTCTTAGATGCATTATTAGCTAAGTCCAACATCCCTCTAGTTCTTTTATACTTACACACAGATTGCTCGAGACCCATTCTCAACTGTGTCTGAAGTCTATATGAACATTCTTGTATTTGCAACTTGGGGGGTCACTATGATAGTTTTAAATGGATACTTTGTGGTGTTGTGTATTGTTCTTTTTTGCATTTCTTCTTTCCTTTCTGCAACAACCTATTTTATGCATTATGGATTGAAGTCTTATAAGTTCGCTCATGTCATTTAATTATTATGAATGGAAATCCAGAATGGAAATAATTTTACAATCCAAGAGTTGCCATAAAATTATAATGGGCACTAAGATTGAACCTATAGAAACATAAGTGAAAATCAAATGGTTCAATCGTTATGATAAAGTCTGTGGACTGTTGTTTCTTTCCATCTCTCCCAATCTACTCTTTCACATAAAAACTACCAAAACACCTACTCAAGTGTGGTCTACTCTGGGCATGCTCTTTGGAAAACAAGATGTGATGAAAGGCCATTAGCTAAAGAATGAGCTCATCAGTCTAAGCCTAGATTACTGCAACACCCTCCAAGACTTCTTCATCAAGTTTAGACTTTTGAGGTTGTAGTTGAAAGAATGTGGAATCGACAAAAAATATGAGCAACTTGTTCTATCGATACTCTCTAAATTGGGTCAAGAGGATTTTGTATTTGTGTCCACTTTCCATGACACAAAAATTTCTCTTAGATCTGCATGGAAGATTCCTTCTTTAGATACCTTTGTTGTTGACTTGATTTGGGAACAAGATAAGTTGATACAAATGGGCACAATGAAGTCCTCAAAATCTCATGCACTCTTTGCTAAGAAAGAGAAGGCTTCAAACCATAGAGAGAAGAAACAACACAAAGGATCAAGAGAAGAATGCCAATCTCATACCTCCAAATCCAACCATGAGACCTCTTCTTCCAATTCTAAGCCAAAGAAATATTGGATCAAATGTGAGTTTTGCTCAGGAAAACATGATGAAATTAAATATTTGAAGAAGTAGATTGACCAAATGACTAAGCTACTCGAGAAGCACAACATCATTATCCTTGATTCTACCAATCATCACTCATCAGCCCATGAATCCTCTAAGGCAAATGACCATGGTAAAGAAACAACAATTGAGATTAGTAAGGGGGAAGCAAAGGGCAAGGTCCTAGTTGATGTTGTATCTTATAATCCTACATGGGTCATTGATTCTGGTGCTTCACATCACATGGCCTCTTCATAGATAGAGTTCGATTACTTGGAACCATGTGACATGTCCTCTATATAGTTGGGTGATGACACTGCTAAAAAGGTTCTTGGGAGAGGGTTCGTTGAAGTGAGTGGTGGAACATTCAAGAATGTTCTAAGTGTTCCCTCACTTTCAATTAATCTCCTAAAAAATTACTAAATCACTCACCTTGGTTCGTGTATGCGAGTTGAGTTCACTCCAAATTAAATGTATGTTAGAGAGTTGCACAGTGACACTCTATTGGTAGTGGGAATGGTCGATCATCAGACTCGACTATATAACTTCTCACACTTTGGTCCTTACTATCTTTTAGATTCTTCTTCTTCAGACTCACCTGAACTTAATGATATTTCTGAGCCTGAGCCATCTTCTGATATCGATGACTCTTATTTTAATACAAATGACTATAACAGTGATGTGGACACATCTCCACCATCTCCTTGTTATCTTACAGATGTTGAGGAGTTATTGATCAACTTACATCTACTCTGCTTTAAACATTACAGGGAACATTATATTGATCTCAGACACATTAGACATCCAACAGTCTATGTCATAGTTTCATGGCATCAATAGTCCTTTGTTACCTCTATTCTTGTTGCACCATCATTGAATAGCGTAGTTGGCCTTTGTACCTTGCATGAGGAGAACAATTCCTTGGATAGGAATCACACCTTGGTTGAAGATCCATCAAGCTCTTGGTGGATTCATTCACTATTCTAGGGTAATCCACTCTTCACAGCATCTACTTTTGATCCACAATCACCTCTAAGAACTGCATTGCAAGATATTGGATGGCTTCAGGCAGTTGTAGACTCTAGTGGTGTTTTTTAGCTCCCTTGTCTTTTTTTCTCTCTTTTAAGGGAGGAGTTTTGTCCTACGGGTTTTCTATTTTTCTCCACATTATAGAAGTTGCATTGTGCTTGAGTACCTCATCAGGGATAGTTTCTGAGACTCAATTCTTCTACCTACCTAAGCTACACTTCAGGGGGTGTTAGTGTAGGTGTTTTCCTACGTTTGACTTTAATTACATTGTTATTAGTCAGCGTACTTAGGGTTGTTAAGGTCATTGGAGGAATACACACTTAATGTGTTTTTTAATTGTGAGTTGAGTTGTTACCTTCATGGTGACTTAATCTCTCACTATGTAATTTATCTCCTTTGTATTGTTTGGCTAATTCCTTATGAACATTAATGAAACTCATTTTTGCTCTAGATTCTTGCTCTCACCTATCCTAGGGTTTTCGTGCAATTTGTGACATTTTGAGATCTTGGAGCAATCTGACAAAGTTTTCAAAATATTTGGTGCTAGGGTTTCAAAATACTGGTGTTAGGGTTTACCAACAAATCTACAACTAAGGTTTACTAGCAAATTCATAGCTAAGGTTTACCAACAAATTCGTAGCTATGGTTTTATCAATAAATTTGAAACCAATGTTTATTCCAAGAAATCAACATAGGGTTTACACCAAAAATTAGTGCACTATTTATACTTGGGAGTCAATAATTTCTATCAAAAATCAACAATCAATGTTGGGTTTAAGGAGATCGCAACCATTTTTAGGACAACTGCAGTCATTTTGTACAATATAAAATTAGTACAATAGGGTGCAATAGGCTTTTAAGCAGAAATAATAACATCTAATTCACCCATCCACGAACAGTTAAATCCCAAAAAAGTCATTCATCTTTTTGTCTATCATTGTAAGTTGGAAGTTCATGCAAAAATAAAGAATCGTATTGTAATCTTTTTGAAAGTTTTATTATAACATATGATTCTCAATTATATGCGTTGAAATAAGTAGAGCATATTTGGGTTCATTTAAGGTTGCAAATTAGTCACTTGATATTTTCATAATTTTAAAGGGGGTTCTCTAAAAATTTCGTAATTATTTTAGTTGGTCCAGAAAAGGCCATTTTATAATTTTATTGAAAGCATGTAATATATTTATTGAAAAAAATAATAATACATGCCCAATCAAAAAGGTGGGGGGTATGACATCACACCCCGAACAAAAAACACATCAAAGTTCAAACCAAGGCCAATCCTAGGATCAAAACAAAGTTTGAAGGCCCAAGGCCAACCAACACAGGAATTACATGATTCTAGGCACATGCCACCATAATTAACAAACACCATTAAAAACATAACCATAGACCAAAATACTATGCCACCAATGCAACTAACCTGTTGAGGGAGGAGGAGGCAACGAACTATCAAGCTTATCTACCCAACCACTACCATGGGGGTACATGATGTTAGGTTAGGATCCCAACCATCATGTTTTTCATTTTATTTATTCTCTTCCTTCATCTGGTGATAGAGAAGTGAAATAGCCAAAGACAAATGGGGCATTTTCACCTTACTGTCCCATCATGTAGGCCCAAATCTAGTATGTCCATAGCTAGCTTGGGTTGTAGGCCACCCCCATGCCCTCCGAAAGGTGAAAGCCTTCAAAGAACTAGAGGAGTGGAGAACTTAGAGCAACTGCATGATCTACATCGCCTTCTACCTCAATCACTCTGCTTGTGGTCTCTCCTTGGAGAATCTTATCTTGGTGAATTAAGAGGCACTATGCTAACAATACATCGGGCATTTCCCTAGTGGCCAATTAATGTGCAAAGGTGTTTAACCTACAACACCAGCTTCTCTATTTGTACTTGAATCTGTAGGATTACATTTAATAACAAAATAATTATGTTAAAAACAAAAAAATATATATCTTTCCAATGCTGAAAGATAATCTCAATGTGAAAAATATGCCATATTTGCTAGAACTTTGCAGAGAACCTACCAAAATCCCCAAGAAGAACCATGTGCCAATAGAAAGGTTCTAGTCTAAAGGAATGAAAAAGAGTGGATTGCTTCCAACCCTATTGAGCTCTCGCACAAAACCAAAAGATATGTTTGAAAGACTTTGTTTTGTAGCATACATGTCACTTGGGAGGGAAAATCCCCATGTGAATCAATCTATCTCGAACTAGTAACCCTTGGTAGAGTATATAACAATAAAAAAGGGCCTTTTTGGGCTCAATCACAACAAACTAGTCAATTTGGAATTTTAGGTTCTAGCAAGAAGAGGAATTGCTAAGGTTCCACCATTTGTTGAGCATCTCTCTAGGAAAACAAATGGGGGCAAGCCACTCATAACCTTGGGAGTTGTATCAAACTAGAGGAGTAGAAACACTCCAATTCTAATCCTTCCACTATTGGAGGGGGGATTTGATGCCAATTTTGGGCAAAGCATAGTCAGGGACTACCATCTAAATCTCAACAATGGATTCAAAGTCCTAATTGTTGAGACCAAACTTGGTTGTAAGAGCAAGCCATGGAACTCATGATCTAATTATTTTATAAAAAATATCACCAATGTTGCATATGCCTTTATGAAATAAGCAGAGAGCTTTAACCCTAGGAGTTTTTGCAAGAGGGTTTCCATTTTGAGTAATCCCTAAAGACCACCATAAGGAATGTGAGTTGATAGACAACCCAATCCTAAAATTATCCCAATTAAACAAGCTAGGGTTTGATCAATTCTCAAGCCTTCCAGATGCTCTTCACCACAAAGGTGCCCACAATCTTGATAGGAATAGGAATAATCAATAAGGTATGAAACCCCATGCCTATCTAGGCCACTCTTCCATAAGGACTTCTAAAAGAGATACAATGTTTGAGGATAATCATCCAAGCTTCTTTACCTTCAATGGCTCCGAAAATCCATTTGGTGCAAAAGGTAATCCCTTGTTTGTAAACATCAATAAGCCCCAAAGCACTAGCATCTCTCAAACTGCAACAAATATCCCAAAGCCACCCTATGAAAGCCCTTTTTGCCTTCAGAGTTGGCCCAAAGGAAGTCTTTAAGCAACTTCTCCAACTTTTTATAAGTTGCATTAGAGGGGACACAACAAGAAGAGTAGTAAACATGTGTTGTTGCTAAAAATTTGTAACAAATCTTAAACTTTCTTGCAAGGGATGAGAACTTGGTGATCTAGTAAAAGTTTTTTTCTCAATCCTTCGGACAACATAAGTCCACAATTCCACTTGAGAGGCATGAAAGGCAAATGGAATTACTTGAAATTCAAACATTTATCTACAAGAGATCCATTTCCATTGGTAAGCATCAAACCAACTTGATTTGAGGCCATAGGATTGTCTATAGCATTGACTCTTAGCCCATTGGATACTAGAGCTTGAAGCAAGGCAAAAATTCTGCAAGCATTCCATAGTTTTCTTGATCACAACTTCCTCTTCAAGGATAGTGAGAAAAGAATCATAACAAAAATGTCCATTTATGAGCTAGTCACGAGGTGTGGAAACGCAATCCTCTTCACTAGGCCTCTAGATGCATAGTCTCCCAATAAGTATTCAAAACCTTCAGCAGCTAAGACATAAAGTGAGGGGGCTAGGGGACAACCCTATATGATAGATCTAAATAAGCCAAAGTTCTCAGATTGATGGCCATTAATGGTAAGGTAAACATAGTTATCTCTAAAAAGGGTTTGAATAGATTGCATAAACTTAGGTCTAAAACCAAGAGCTTGTAACATAACAATAATGAAGGGCCAATCAATCATATCATAAGCTTTCTCAAAATCAATCTTGAAAAATAAAAAAAATTGTTGGGATGTGTGAATGCATTCCATCCCTTCAATTATATTATCAAGTATATACTTGTCTTTAATGAAACATTTTTGTTTAGGCCTAACTATTAAACGTAAGAGGTAGTTGATCCTCAGGACAAGAACCTTGACAATGATTTTGAAAGAGACATTGAGAAGGTTGATAGGTCTCCAATTGGTGATGATATTTGGATTCCAACTTTGGAGATGAACTTAATATTTCCTCTATTGATGAGTTTGTTAAGGGTTCCATTGACCATGGCTTCAAGGTAGACTTTGTGCAAGTTTGGCCCAACATAGTCCCAAAGGATTTGATATAATTCACAGGGAAATCCATCAATTCCTAGGGCTTTATCATGAGCCATACAATTAACAACATCTTGTAACTCTTCAACTGAGAATGGTCTCTCACAAGCTATTCTTTGCCCGAATGTGAGCCTACAAGGAACCACACTTATACATTGTTGTAAAACAACTCCCCGCTCCTCACTAGAGGCTTGGGCTTGCAAAATTTGCTTGTAATGTTGGACAAAGGCTTGCAGAATGTCTAGAAGACTAGTAAGATGGTTTCCAACTTCCTTACGAGCCTTAACCTACACTGCAAAGTGTCTAGCTCTCATTTTTTGGAAGAACTCTTTGGACACCCTATCTCCAATCTTAAGCTAGTGGATTATAGCAAAAATTTGAACACTGTGAGATAGATGAATCTTAGCTAGGTTAATTTTCTGCTACAAACTCAGTTTTTTGGGATTGCAGAGGTTCATTAAGGGGTGAAAGCTCCAACTCTTGAGGCACTTTGTTGAACTCTCTTATGTAAACAGAGTTGGCCCGTTTTCTGAACATGGCTAATTGTTTGCCAAACACTCTTAGAAAGGTGGTTGTGTGCACAAGCACTAATTCCCACTAATCAATCCATCATGCAACACCAACAAGGTGAAGGACAAGATTCTTAACCCACTTGATATGCATGAGTGTCGTTTCATACTGAAGGTGTGAGGTGTTGAGATGGAATTGGTTATTAAAAACCTTAGCCAACGAGGCAAACCACTCCATGCGAAATTCGATAGGTTGATGATCTAATAGAAGAACATCCACAAGCACACTAACTGGTCTATCAAAGCACTTAGCAAAGATAAAAGCATTATGCTTAGTGAGAAGTTCCCTATCAAGTCTCTTAAGCACTATATCAGTGTCGTAGTGAAAGTTAGACCAAGAAAACCAAGGAGTAGTAGGAGAGGATTTACAGTGGAGGTTGGGATCAAGACTTGCAATGAAATTCAAAATTATACGTCACTCACTCTATAAGCCTAATTGATTTCGTATATTAAGGTTGGAAGATGGATTGTCAATTTGATTACGTAGTGGATATTCTAGGCAATCCATTTCTATGATTATAGCATCAAGATACTTTGACATGATTAATGTTTTGGGTGTTTGTGATGGTTTGACATGATTATAGTAGAAGGATAAGAATATTTTCCACAATTTCACTTATTTCATCTAAATTACTATCTTATATTCTTCAATGCAACTATAAGATGTTATATAAAAGAATGCGAACATCATTTATCATCCTTCTTAAATATAATGAATCATGTCATGGAAAACTAAGTCAATATATGATAATTTTTTTAACTGGTAAAACGAGGGATTCTATTTGAGCTTAAACCATGGATTAAACATAAAAGAGATTTCTTACAATAAGCGACAAGGAGAGAGAAGAAGGGAAATAAGTAGTAAGAGGCAGAAAAAAGGTGGCCATGCACAACATATATATGTCGCTACAGGCAACTACCAGGATTTACCAAAAAATATATATATTCGCAAGTCAGAAGGGCAACCCATGAGCAGATGATACCAGGGAGCCTAGACAGGTGTTTATGAAAGCATAGATGAGCTAGTCAGAACAGAATCTTTAACCAATCCACCACCGGGCTTGCGCTTCTTGTTGAGGTGGAGATGCCTAAGTCCATAGGAGTGAATTTTGGGACTACATACTTCTCCAGGAATTTGTCTCTGTATGAAAAAACTTCTGGCCAATTTTCTTTGGCAGCTAAGATAACGCTGACATTCGAGGCCGTGGTTGCACACATGCCAAGATTCATTAGCTCTGCTGCAGATCGGGAAAGACTATTGAGAATGATTGAAATATCTGCAGGGTCCAAACCATTAGCTATGAGTCATTTGTGTTCACAATAACAAATAAGTCTTGTCCAGAATAAAACATTCAATTAAAATCTGCAAAAACTTTGTACCTTATGTTGTAACTGTTATACCATACATATGCAATTACAATGTAATATAAATTGTGATTTTAATCCTCCACATACAAATTATAACCTCTTCTCTAATATCAATCTATAAATTTTGTTATGTGAGTTTTTCAGATATTATAAAAATTGTAATTTTGCTTCTATAAATGCTTTCTAAACTAAATACAAACAAATTGAAATGAAATTAAATTAAAAAAAGAAATTGCGATTACATAAACATATTAGCCCTCTCAGAAAGCAGAGGGATGTGAAGTACCATAGAAAATCTCTAATCATAAATGAGATAAAATCTATATGAACAATATAGAAATTTGCATACATAATCCAGTATGCAATTCAATCCTTAACTGTAGAGCTGACATAGGCACAAGATAAATTCAAATAATCTACACAAGATGACCATACAAAATGACAAAGGTTAAAGAAAAGTACTATCAAGAGATGCTCCACCCATGATCTCCAAGTATTGGATTGGTTGTAAGCCCCTCTCTAACATATGCTGTTGGCCAAGCATCATTCCATTTCATTCAAACACTTATCTCCTTTTGATTTTCCCCATTCTCCAGCTTTTCATTACGACATGTGCATATTTCTTGAAAAAAGTTCAATTTCATGGCTTCTCCATGGTATCATAAAACAGAGCTTTAACAAATACCCCAACACTATATATAGGCAGTGATGCACATTGCATACTATACATCTGATTTTATGAAATAAGCAGCATGGTCTAGATCTCCAAACACTTTAAAAAAAGAAAACTTCTTAGAAACTGGAAATAAAACCTGGTCACTTCTTATCACTGCATGTCTGACACAGTGCAACTTGTTTAGTGCAAGCCTATGTTTACAGATTACTTCACTTAGCATCACCAATATTCTTCGCATGAATATTGTCCTCGTTTGAAATGATGGAAGTGGTTCACATCTCTTATGACAATTTGCGTTGCAACAATCTTGGAGATAAACTTGGTTGCAGTGAGGCAGGCAACACATACTTGAAGGTTCTTGATGGCTCTAATAGTTTTTCCATGAGGCATGTTTAACAATCCAAATGCAATTGCCAACTTCTAACCATGGTGGTAGATGAATAATTTATTTTCCTCCTCCACATCATTCATTAGAATCATCACTCTCTTGAATCTGGAAAATACCCTGCCGCCTTCATCGCTCAAGACAATTTCTCCAACTTTTCATGGATCTCTTGTGTCTGTAGGTGTGACCCGTCTCCTACACAAAAATCTTGTACCATTTTATGGCCTTCAGTCCAACTACATCCAGGTATCTTTTCAATTCCTCTATCTTTCATCAATCTCCTTACCATTTGAACCTCATCCCACCTGCCTACCTCAGCATAGATGTTTGCTAGAAGAACATAAGTCACAGCATTTTTAGGATCCATTTCATAAAGAAGACTTGCTGTAAATAATCCTAAACCTATATTTTTAAATGGTCTACAGGAACCAAGCAAACACGTCCACACAACCGCCACAGGTTTAATTGGAATTTTGATGATAAAGTTTAAAGTTTCCTCAAGATAGCCAGCACGGCCAAGAAGGTCAACCATGCACACATAATGATCAATTGTAGGTGTAATGCAATAAAAGCCACTCATGCCATTGAAGTACTTACAGCCCTCATCCACTAAACCTCCGTGGCTGCATGCTAATAAAAGACAAGTGAAGCTTACATGGTCAGGGTATGTTCCAAAGAGCATCATTAGTTCAAAGAGTTTGAGAGCATCCTTGCAAAAGCCATTTTGTGCATATCCTACAATCATGGCATTCCATGAGATCAAATTTCTTTGAGGCAAATTTTCAAACAGTTCACGTGCCTTGTGTACGCTTCCACATTTTGCATACATGTCTACTAGGGCACTTGCAACTACAACATCTGACAAAAAACCGCTTTTGATTATGATTTGATGGATGTCCATACCCTGTTCCAAAGCTCCCATTTTGGCACAGGCTGGGAGGATGCTGGCAAAGGTTGTGGAGTACGGCTTTATACATGTCGATTGCATTTGCTTAAAAGATTTGAAGGCCTTTTCAACAAACCCGTTTTGTGCATATCCTACAATCATTGCATTCCATGAGACCACATTTCTTTGAGCCATTTTGTCAAACAGTTCACGTGCCTTGTGTATGTTTCCACATTTTGCATACATGTCTACCAGGGCACTTGCAACTACAACATCTGATAGAAATCCGCTTTCGATTATGATTTGATGGATGTCCATACCATGTTCTAAAGCTCCAATTTTGGCACATGCTGGAAGAATATTGGCAAAGGTTGTGGATAATGGCTTTACACCGGCTAATTGCATTTGCTTAAAAGTCTCCAAAGCCATTTCAACAAACCCATTTTGTGCGTATCCTGCAATCATTGCATTCCATGAGACCACATCTCTTTGACGCATTTTTTCAAACAGTTCACGTGCCTTGCAGATGCTTCCACATTTTGCATACATGTCTACCAAGGTACTTGCAACTACAACATCTGACAGAAATCCAGTTTCGATTATGCTTAGATGGATGTTCATACCCTGATCTAAAGCTCCCATTTTGGCACAGGCTGATAGGATGCTTGCAAAGGTTGTGGAGGCTGGCTTTACACCTACGAATTGCATTTGCTTATAAGTTTCCAAGGCTTTTTCAACAAATCCATGTTGTGCATATCCTGCAATCATTGCATTCCATGAGACCACATCTCTTAGAGGCATCTTATCAAACAGGTCATGTGCCTTGTGTATGCTTCCACATTTTGCATACATGTCTAGCAGGGCACTTGCAACTACAACATCTGACAAAAATCCACTTTTGATTATTGTTTGATGGATGTCCATACCCTGTTCTAAGGCTTCCATTTTGGCACAGGCGGGGATGATGCTAGCAAATGTTGTGCGAACCGCCTTTACACCTGCCAATTGCATTTGCTTAAACATTTCCAGGGCTTTTTCAAAATCACCATTTTGCGCATATCCTGCAATCATCGCATTCCATGAGATAACATTTCTTTTAGGCATTTCTTTAAAAAGCTTTAAAGCCTCGTCAAGAACACCATTTTGTGCATATCCTGCAATCATTGCAGTCCATGACACTACATTTTTTTGAGGCATGCTGTCAAAGAGATCACGTGCCTTGCGTATGCTTCCACATTTTGCATACATATCGACCAGGGCATTTGTAACCTCATCTGACAAAAATCCCATTTCCATTATGCTTTGATGGATGTCCATACCCTGTTCAAAAGCTTTTATTTTGGCGCATGCTGGTAGTATGCTGGCAAAGGTGATCTGATCGGGATGGACACCTGTTTGTTGCATTTGATGAAAGAATGTCAAAGCATCGTGAGGATATCCATATCTTCTGTAAGCTGCAATTATGATATTCCATGAGAAGACGTCTCGTTCAGTCATTTGGTTAAACACTTCGCGGGCATCCATTAAACTTCCGCACTTGACATACATGTTGATCAGGCTATTTTGAAAAAATGTGGCTGTTGCAAATGCAAATCCCCTGTGAGTGATGAGGGAGTGGATTTGTTTGCCTTGTGAAAGCCTGTTCTTGGCAATGCAGATCTGCAATAGTTGAAGATATGTAGAAGAGTCTACAGGGGGATTGTGTGTCGTAAGCAGAGAGTGTAGCGCCACTTTCAACCGATCCTCTGTACATAATGCAGTGAGATTGAGATTGGCAGTGGATGGCATTGACATCGGCATTGCGTGATCACAATTGAAGCGTTGGAAATGTGCATTGTTATTCAATTTACTTCTACCATAATGGCAATGAAACACGTTCACCCTGTTGGTCTTCGAAAGTAGTTTTACGGCCATTTATTTATTTCAGGGAATGACAGTGATGATATCAATTTGTTGGAATATTTCATTGCTCAATTTCAAATCCATTAGAGGATCATCTTTACGTAGTTGAACACTCCAAGATGAAGGCTTAACAAAGGGAGTATCTAGGGCTACCCATCCATCCAAGGACTCTGGGGGAGCCAAAGATACAATAATGCCCACCTAGGAAGAGATTTCACCACATTACTAATAGAGTCAAGACTAGTAGGTGAACCCCACTAAGAAGAACCCAGAGCGAATTTCCCAAGTGTTGGATTCTATCCCCCCTGTTGAGGGGGAGGGGTGGAGAAATGGTTGTCGCTGCATGAACGAATCTATCGACTCTTGGGCACTGGAGGTGATGAGCCCTGTAGTGGACAATCCAAGGGGACGTGGCTCATGGCACAGGGAGGGCTCCCCTAATGTCAAGCAACTCATGAAAATGTTTGAGTTCCATGACCACTTTTTTCTGCCTGGGCTTGAATCTACATAAAAGCCAAAGATATCATACACACCTTGTCATTAATAGAGAAGCGACAAAACGTTTCTTAATTGTTAAATAAAATAGAATTTATAGCTTTTCATAATTGAAACAAAATAATAGTGCAAAAAAAAAGATAAAAAAACTATAGATGCTAGGCAATTAGCGAAATCCCCAAGGAGAGCCAAACACCATGAGAGAGGGTTAGGTTGGTAGGAATGAAAGAGACAATGTATCCATTGACAAGTAGATTGAGCATTAGAACATGTCCAAAATATATGCTTGAAAGACTCGAGTATGGTACAACTCAGGAACTTGGGTTGTGGAAATCAAGATGAGAAAGACACTCTCCAACCAGAAGGCCTTGATAAACTAGACACCAAATAAAATAAGCAAGCTTGGATTCAAGCTTAACATTCCAAATTTTGTTGAAACGGGCAAGCCACATCTTGGGCGAGGAATTGAGATTCTAATTCTTATTGAGCTTACCAAGACCCAGAGAGAAGGGGTTCATGACTTGATAAAGGAGGCCTAGAGAATAGTTCTTGAAATAAGTATCACAATTCCACCTCCAATTTTTCTACCAAGAATGTGGAGGTTGCAAATCTAATTTGTGAAGCATAACATTCAAGATTAACTCCTAAATGAGAAGAGCAACTGGTATGTTAGATTTGTTAAAAATAATTTTTTTTTTTAGCGAGGGCCAAGGAGTCTAGTTGCGAGTTGAAACCAAATCTTTGACAATTTGAATTTCTTTCTTGAAATCCTCAAAGCTTTTATACTAGGAATTTAACAAGGAGTACACCAATGTTGGTCATGATAGGAGACCACCAGAGCTTATGGTCATTAAAGGAAAGACCACTATGAAATCCATCACCAACCCATTTTAAATGTGGCTCAAGTACTTCAAAAGCTTTCCAAATACTTTTAGCCACAAATGAGCCTTTAATTTTAATAGGAGTATGAGTGATCAACAGAGTCTGGAAACTAATTTTTTTCTAACTAGACTTACCATAGGAAGATCTAGAAGAGATATAGTGATGTGGGATAATTTTCCAAGATACATTACCTTCAATAACTCTTACATCCCATTTAACACATAGGGCAATGCTCTACCTATAAATATCATACCTCCTTTGTTGCAAGGAAGACAACAAATATCTCAAGCACTCTATGGAAACCCTAAGTTTGTTTGGCATCAGAGCAGAGAAAGTCTCTAAGGATCTTAGCCAATTTTTTATAAGAGGCTTTAGAGGGGGCCCAACACAAGGAGTAGTATACATGAGTAGCAACTAAAATATTTGTACACACTTGGAATTTCCTTACTAAAGAGAGAGGTTTGGTGACCCAACACTCACCCTTTTTCTCCACTCTATTTATGACATATTGTCATAGCTCTGTAGGGAAACTATCAAAGGCAAAGGGAATGCCCAAGAATTTAAATTGTTCCCCTCTATGAATCCATTTCCATTTGTAGTGGTGTAATCAATTTGGCATGGGCATCATACTTTGTCTGAAGCATTAGGTTTTATTCCATTGCAAGCTAAAGCCAGAAGCTTTGTAAAAAATGTTTAGGGAATCCAGAGCCTCCTTAAAGGATCTTTATTCCTCTTCAAGAATGAGGAAAGTATCATCAACAAAATGACCATTGATAATTTGAGAGGATATGTTGGGAAGAACAATGCCCCTAATGAGACCCCACTCAGCTCTATGCACCAAAAGATATCCAAGAGCTTTAATAGACAAAACATATAAGGTTGGTGCAAGAGGAAAAACTTGTTTTATGGAGTTAAATATGCCAAAACTATCATACTTAAGGCCATTTATAATGAGGCAGGCTTAGGTGTCTGAGAAAAGGGCTTACACAACCGAAATAAATAATTAGCTGAAGCCAAGACCCTGAAGCATGGAAAGAATAAAAGGCCACTCAATCATAAGTTTTCTCTAAACCTAATTTGAGAAAGATAGTTCTCTAACAAGAAGCTCTCGCCCATTCTATACCTTCCACACAAAAATAATGTTATCCAGGGTATACCTATTGTTGATAAATCTCATTTTTTTGGGTTTAACAATGGCATATAAAAAGAGCTAGAGGTGGTTAACAAGAGCTTTAAAAAGGATCTTGTAGGACACATTGAGAAGGGTGATGGGGTGCCAATTGGTGATAAGCTTAGGATTGCCAACTTTGGGGATAAATTTGATATTAACTTTATTAATAAGGGAACCCAACTATATTTTTTGTAGAGCTTATTTTTAGACTTGGAGAAAATTGTACCAACAAAATCCCAAGGGGCTTTACAAAATTCATAGGGGAACCCATCAGTGCTTGGAGCTTTGTCATTACTCATGCAATGAAAGGCATGAGAAATATCATTGAAAGAGAAAGGCACATCACATAACTTTTGGTCAGCTAAATTGAGCTTGTGAGGAACCACATCTAAACATTATTTCAAAGCTTGAGCTCGCTCAACTGTTTCTTCATGGGCTTAGAACACTGCTTTATAGTGATCCATAAAAGTAACAGAGATGTCAGGGATATTATTAAGCTTTAGCTAATATGACTTGATGGCCTTGATATGATATTGAGCTTGTTTGAATAATATATTTTAAAAATTATTTGGATGTCTTATTTCAAAATTTGATCCAACGGAGGCAAGCATGAATTTGTGCCCCTCTAGCCACATGATTGTTTGCACAACCCCATCATCCCGCTTCCAAACATGTGCAATCTATTTGCCATAATGGTGGAAAAAGGTGGTGGTGTGAAGAATGGTCTCATTCCACCACTCTATCTAGATGGTGGCATAAGGTGGTCATGGTGAAAGATTCTATACTCGAGCAATGAGACAGATGGTGCCCTTATGGAAGAGGAGGGAGGTGTTCAGGAAGAATTGATTGCATGGCACTCTGATGTGGTTGTGATGCAGGTGCATCATTGTAAATAAATCAATTATGCTAGTTTGTGGTTTTAAGAAGTCGTAGAAGTCATGAATAAGCAATAAAAAATCTTATCTAGGATCTAGTTGTTGGTTTTAGGTCATTTAGGGGTATTTTAAACTTTCCTACTAAAACCAAAAAATTCAAAATTTTAAATTGGTTTTGAGCCGTTGGTTTGTTTTAGCATATGTGAAGAGTCCTAATCCCTATGTAATGGATCCTTAGGGTCTAGTTATATGTTTTAAATGTCATTTATCCATTATCCTAGCTGTAAATGCCTTCAACTATCTCTTAACCTATGTTAAGGCATGTGTACATAAGAAGAAGACTAAAATAAGCATATTTGATAAGTCCTAAGGTTGGTTGAAGAATCCTTGATGCATGAACCTAGACCAAGCTAAGTTTAATTATGTGATAAGCCTTGTAACATGAAGTAAGAAGCAAGAAGAGCATGTAATGCCCAAAAAATTTGTCCCAAAACCCATGTATTTTTTCTTTTTATTTTGCTTTAGTGTTGCTTATTTATTCACTATGGTTGCTTAATGTTTAACTATTTTGATTTGGTCAAGGTACAATTGGAGTTTAACACACATAATTATTACAAAATTTATTTAATACCTTTGTTTGTCACCACAAGGCCTATCTAAGATTAGAATACAAGTGTAAAAGGTTAAAATCATATCAATAAGTAAATATCTAGATTAAAGAAGTGAGACAAGTCACATTATTAAGAAGTACTAAATTATAATTTTTTGATTCAAAGGATCACAAATTTATTCACACATAACCCAATCAACACCCAAGGGGAACGAAATGAGCTTGACAATAATTAAATTAACACAAGGTTATCACTAGAAAGCTCACCAAGGAAGGGTCATCTAACACTATACATTTCTACTCTTAAAGTAGTCAAGATAAGGAAACTAGCCAGTTTAAATTGAAATGGTTGACAACAACCATACAGAGATCAAATTCAAACTTAAATTAAAATTAAACATATATATATATATATATATATATATATATATATATATATATATATATATAAACACAGGGTTATCACTACAAAGCTCACCAAGGAAGGGTCATCTAACACTATACATTTCTACTCTTAAAGTAGTCAAGATAAGGAAACTAGCCAGTTTAAATTGAAATGGTTGACAATAACCATACAAAGATCAAATTCAAACTTAAATTAACATTAAACATATATATATATATATATATATATATATATATATATATATATATATATATGTATATATATATATATATATATATATATATATATATATATCCAGCCAAAAATGTATGAGCTCAACACAAAGGAAGACAACAAATACCCCTAACCTAGCCTAAGAATGTAGACCCAATGCCCCCACCATAATGTGGATATCCTACATATCCACTCTATGGAATCAAGGTCTAATGTATTTCTCCTTACACTTGTGGTGGCCTCCTCCATGAGACATCATCACCGAACAAGAGTTGGCAATCTAAACCAACAAGGGAACTAGTACACCACTTAGGTGAGCTTCAAGACTATAGTTATATATTCTAATAGACAACACAACTTAAGCTCATCGGTCACTATTTGTGTCATCTTAAAGTGCAAGTGCTTACCCAAGCACTTTCACGCAGCATCACAATAAGAACATGCATGATTAGGAACTTATATTCTCTTATTTCAATGTGGTCAATGACTCTACAATCTCTAAATTATGTTTTTTAGAGAAACTCTATCTCCTGAACGTATCTCAAAAAGTGTCTAAGGTTAATATGAGAGAGAACAAGCTCAAATCTCAATAAATAACAAGGGTCACTATACGTAATAGATGATCAACTAAGAAAACCATGCTGTTAAAAATGATGATAAACACATACACAATCAAGAATATCATCCCATTCATGATTAAACAAGCATACTAAGAATTAGATACTTTAAGCAAGTGTTTTAAAAACACACTAAAGCTAGTTGTCAATTACCCACACTAAGAGGTCACCTAAGGGTTAGTTTTCTAAACATGTTCTACAAGAACATTCTTGAGTTAGTTGATAACACCTATACAAAGGAGTGTTCTAATGGTTAGTACGCTAAGCCCATGCCCACTCCTCGACCTGTCTACATATCTACAATGATCACATCACATGCAAAATCAAGGTTGGTTGTAGTTTACCTATTCCTAAACGAGTGTTATTTTAGTTGTGAAGACAATCAATCTTCACTAATCATCTACGTGACTAAGAAAAACATCATTATCCCTTGTGGGTAACCCTACAACCACTAGTTGACCCAAACACAACTAGACACTACTAGGAGTTACAAGCACCTCCCTACATATGGTAAGTACATATTTGCACAAAACTAAGCTCAAATACAAAAATTAAGACTCATTCTAAGATTACAAACCAAAAAGACTTCAAGTGGACCCTATCCTAGGTTCACCTACTATCAATTAAGGTCAGAAATAACATTTTCAGTTGAGGTCTCACATATAAAAAGGACACAAAATAGTGTGAAGTATCCACGATTCAATTATAAATGCCAAAAGACACTAAAATAACCGTCACAATCATAAGACTTTTCCAAACAAGACAAAACACACTAAATTTTCATGATAGTAATCATGTACAAAAGTATCTCTAGTTTAAATTTGATGTATAAGGATAAATTTTTCTCTTCACAAAAGCCAATTATCTAAACTATGCCTATTACGTTTAAGGCAACAAAATATTTTTATATGAGGAAAAACATAATTTAATAAATTATTTCAAAGTGACTATAATTACTAAAAAATTTGTTCCTCAAAATTTTAAATAAACAGGTTACAAAATTACCATAGGAAAAAAAGTAAATTTAATAATAAAATTTATTTTATTCTTTTGATGATAATTTAAAACTAATTGTCAATTCGAAATTGACTTTAGGGGCTAGAAATGAGACCAGTGCAAAATGTTTTCAAAAAGGGATTTAAATATTTCTAAGTCTCAAATTTTATAAATTTTAAATTTAAGTATTTAATATGTGTGAACTATTTTAGAGGTAAAATAATTTTTACAAAATTGTTCTTGAAAAATGTTGTCCAAAAATAAGTGATAATTATAGTTTATGATAGTATTAAAAATATTTTAAATATAATTTATAAATTCATCAACTTAATAAAATTAGTAAGAGGACTTAGTTTTGGTAGATGTATAGTTTAGATATTTTTTTTTCTTTATTTTTGAAAGGGAATTAACTAAGATAAAAAATATTAGAGTATAATAATTTGATTTAACATTTTTAGATTTTATAATGTTTGAACTTGATTGTTTTAACATTTTAAATATTTAAAAAGTTTGTAAAACCCAATCTAATAATAAGAATGGTTAGCTCGTTCCTACTTCAAACTAATTTTAAGGAATTAAAAAATTACAAAGTAGTTTAACAAATGAGTGTCAATTAAAAATTAAATTAAGGTAAATAAAATAAACATAAATTTTCCATTTAAGTTGTGTGATGGTGGGTTAAATCTCTACCGTTGGATTAAGTGAATCAAAACTTAAGATCTAAGTTTTTAATGAAAACCATAAATTTTTTTATTAAAAAAAATAAAAGTTAAATTCTTCATTATGTTTTCGTTTTTTCTCTTTTACTTTCATTTTTTCAAGTTGAAGATGGAACCACAAAAAGACTCTAAAATCTTAAACCCCTTTTAAATGTATGTATATATATTTTAATATATATGTTTTCAAAAAATATATGTATACATATACTTTTACACACACATTTTTTTATTTTTTTATTTTTTATATATATATATATATATATATATATATGATTTATTTATGTTTAATTAAAAAATAAAAAAATGTGTGTGTAAGTATATGTAAACATATATATTTTATGAAAGCATATATATATATATATATAAGTAAATTCGGGTGGTGGTTGTGCAGTCGTCACTTCCCTTCTATGAGGTGGGTAATCGATTTCTTAGCGGTCACCTCTATATATGGGATTAGGGTCAGTTGTATAATTATCATCCTACCCCTTTTAATAAGGGTTCGGGACAGTCGATTGTGCCGTCGTCCCCTCCCTTATATCTAAGTGAGTGGGCGGTCATTGACCAACCCACTCCCTCATACATACATACATACATACATACATACATACATACATACATACATATATATATATATATATATAATTTATTTATATACATATATTAAGAATTATGTGTGTGTGTGTGTAAGTGTTTATTTCAAAAACAAGATCATTTATTTATTATTATTTATTTATATAAATATATTAAGAATTATTTGTGTGTGTATACACACATATATATGGTACATAATTTAATTGAAAACTTAACTTTATTTTATGAATGGAAACTCGAGCATAATTTATTTGTCTTTCAATATTTTAACTAAAAATGGCATTTTATTCAACAAGTAACACACAACTCAATTAAATCATTTCCATTTGCAATATTAATCTCATTTGAAAATGCAAGGAAAAGAAAGGAGAGAGAGAGAGAGTGGGAAGAGGAAGAAGGGAAGTTATTTATTAGTAATAATTTGACTTACAAACTTAGATAAACAATATCTATAAATGATGCTCCTTTCATCTAGAATGCAAAGAAAGAAGAGCAAGAATTAATATTCTCTTTAAGGAATTATACATCTCAAAGAACAATTTCTATTTTATAAAGGGATGATCAAAGGAGAGAGAAATCATCTACTTCCACAACCATCTCATTTTCATAATCATTTTTCTTCAAAATTCAAAGAAGGTATTGGAAGAGAGTAAAGGAGAGAAAGAGAAATGAGTAAAATCTATTAATTTAACAAGTATTTTCAAATACAAAAAAGAGGAGAAAAATAACCAACCTTTACTCTTCTTGCTTCATACACTTGTCCAAGCTTCTAAGACTCCAACAAGCTCCTCCTTCCACCAATTTCTCCCCCAAAGAATCAATCCTCCATAATGATTAAAATAAATACCCAAACAAAAGCCAAGAGTTTGAAAATAAAAGGCAGGAGTCAAATTCCTCTTCTCAAGTTCATTAAATGAAGGGAGTACCCTCCCTTGCATGGGTGTTTTCATGCCATAGAAGGACTCATACTTTTCTTTCTTATTATGGACTTTCTTGGAAGTAAAGTCTTATACATTAAAAAAAAAAAAAAAAAAATCTTCCATGCCCATATGGGATCTTATAGCAAATATTTTTAAATTATCTTTTTTTTTAATGTTTCACCAAGTACGTCAATGCCTACTAACTAGGCTAGAACCTAAGAGAGTAGGTTTTATAGAAGATCTATGGGATAGGGTTAATAGGTTTTTTAGGATGCCTAGGACCTATTAAATTTTAATTTTGAAAATTACCAATTTGTGATATGTAAATATATATTTAAGGTGCGCAATTATAATTTAAATAATCTTTTTTTATTCATTGATGAGTATTAATCCATTAATAATAAAGAAGAAACTATAATTCAATTCTTTATAACCACACAATTGAATTTCTTAATATCTCAATGGGTAAGGGACAAACCCACTCATATAAAAGCATCATCCTTGATGCACGAAACCAACACAAGGGGTTAAATAATCAAACATTACTAGAGCATATACTAAATTGCAAATAGTTTAACTCAAACCAACCATAATACAACTACACATTTTATACTTATCAACATTCTTTGATATTATTGTGAAATTGGATCTCTCACAATTAATTAGGTTTTTTGGTTAATATTAATTTTATTAAGGCATAACCCAAAGTGTCAACTATCATACTGTCATCCAAATCTGTTTCAACCAACTGAAACCCAAGATATTATGTCAATATATAATTCTAGTAAACAACATATACGATAATAATATTGCTCTGCTATGATAATAGATTAATTAATTTATTTGCCATCCCATGGAAAGAGTGTACTTGTTGATATTAGAACCATTCCATGACCAAGCCATACTGAGCAACACTGAGCACATCACGCAATACTATTTAATACTAATAACTATTATCTGTCATGAATCAACTGCTATCATATATTGTTGCTATCAAAACATCTGAAGGAGTCTATTTACAAGTATCTATCTCTTGTAAGATCATATAGAACATATTGTGTGTTATCCTATGGCAAACATACAAGGTAAAGAAAAAGTAATAAATCATGGTAGAACCACATAAATCAATATTGAGCATTGTCAAGCAATAACATCAACTGCCATCTGAATTGAGTAATATCAAGGTTGAAATAATCAAGCAATCACTATGCTCTACAAATAACCTCCTTAGACCTTACAATAAATAATGAAACATAAGATCTAGTTAAATTATGTATAAAAATCATGTAGCATCCTTAGACTTCCCAAAAAGGATTCTACTTAGACCTCCCAACAATAGGATAGCAAGTGCTTTAGCTAAATCTTGTATGAAACCGCCACATGTGGTGGGTGGTAGGATGGTTCAAGACTTGAACTCTAAATTTAGCTTATAACCCCTTCTAGATATATTACAAGCTAATTTTTCTCCCCCATACACGCAACAAGCATATAATGATCACATCACAACATTCATGAAACCAACATAAAAACAACTAAAATTCACTAACATAATCCAATAACTAAATCAAATAGACTTAAATATATTTCAAAAGACATATCATTTATCACCAAATCATCTCAATTATGTAATAAAGTGAGATCGAAATTGACATAATAGAAAAAATGAAACTCCAATCAAAGTAATTCAAAACCAACAAAATATTTGTGTAAGAGAAAATTTAGATTCAGGGGAACAAAATTGCTAGTTTCAGAAAATAACTTAAAATAAAAATAAAATCAAAATAAGATAGGGCACAACAATCTTCTAAAAAGTTGATGTGGCAGTAGAACACTAGTCACTAATGATGTGATGGACATTATTCACCCTGATGAGGTGTCACAACACTATTATTGATTGCATAGATGGCATGTGGCATATTTCTATGTAGTCACATGGACCACATGATGGTGGACCAACCTTGTCTAAGGAGATGCTCTTCTGTTTTGACCTTTGACATGTCACTAGCTTTTACTATTCATCCAATAGTGTTCACATGTGAAGGGTGATGCAATTTTCCTCGGTGGAGCCTTTGTCCTTTGTTATCATTCCTCCCATGTGGAATGTGGCATAAAATTCTTGGTCTTTACTCCTTCCTTTATCATGATTCACCCAAGTGGATGTGGGGTGTAGATGCTATGTTGACCATTGTTCATTCATGATTGCCCTACATGGGGATGTGGGGACTTAATTATTGTTTTGTCTCCTTTGATTCCTCAAACTTTCTATATATGTTTATATCCATTCTTGGTTAAGGCAGGTAATTTTATGTGAAAGGCTTATGATATGCCTTTGTAAGCTTCTTTGGCTAATGTAGGTTGAGTTTGTAATTGAGAGAGAGAAGCTTGGTAGAGCTTGTGTGAAGGCATGGCCTATGTAAGTGTAAAGCTTTGTTGAAAACTATTGAAATGTAATGTTATATTGATTTAATGAGAATTGTGTGAGGAATGTAGATGATGAGATTATGTGTTTAATGGGACTATGGATTGTTAAATCCATTCATGTAGTTGGAGGCCACATCAAGTGGTATCAGAGAAAGATATGATTATTTGGGTAGAGAGAGTGCAAAAGAGTTTAATGCAAGCATGAGAGAATCCTTGAAAGATTTGAATATGTGAGTGAATTATTCATATTTTTTAGGTTATGAATATAGAGAAGAAGAGTGGAAGAATTCCACAAGAAAGAGAATGGGATAAGAAGAGTGCAAGAATTCTACTAGAAAGAGAATGGGAGAAGAGGCTAAAAACATGGATCAAACTATTGGATTTGTTGTTGGAAAGAGATGAATATTGTGAAATTGAAGAATATTTAATGTGGGAGATGGTAGACTCCATAAGATCAAAGGTGGCTATATTGAAGAGAGAGGTGGCCACATGGAATAAAAATGAATAAAATAAGGAAGAGAAGATGAAGGAGAAAATTGCCATGAAGGGAAATATGAGTGAAGAAAATAAGATGGTTGTCTTTGAAGATAATAATGAGCTGCCATGTGAGCAACCTATGGGAGATGGATTCCTCATGAAAGAGGATGCATAAGTTATTATTGTTTAACCTAGTGTTGAAGACCCATTATGTGATAATGGGAAAGAATTTTTGGATGTAGAGGTGGTGTATTGTCCACCAGATGAAGGAGACCCATTAGTTGAAGATGGGGAAGATATTGTAGATTCTCATGAGTTAGAGAATTTAGATTTTCTAGTTTGTGATGGCAATAAATTTTCCAATTGTTAGTTGGAAGTGATGGAAGTGAAAGCTAGTGCACATGTGGAGAGTGTAGAGGATGAAGAAACAACCATTGGGATTGTTGTGGATGGGTCATTTGCAGCCCATAGTAAAATTGAAGAGCATGAGGAACATGATAACCTTAAAGAAGAGTATCAAGTTTCTTTGGGATAAACTTTGGGAGATGGTGTGCAAGTTGATGCACATGAAAAGAGTTTGGTGAAGGCTCATTTGCAGCCAAGTGTGGAAAAATATGGTGAGAATATTATGAGCATTGGAGGAGAATTTTATAGCATGTTTTTGGAGTTTGGTGAAGTTGTTGTTGAGAGTATTTTTGTTTTCCCTGATGAAGATGCACGTGATGAGATTGCATAAAATGTTATTAAAGCCATGAGATAGGAGCTACTAGTGGACATGATTTGTGGTGAAGATAATCGAATAGGTGGTTGGATGGTGGATAAAAAAATCTAGTTGGACTTTTGGTGGAGGTGGATGGTCAGTGGTGGGCTAGAGCTCACATGGGAAGATGAGATGCATGTTATAGCATCTTGGTAGAGGAGGTCAGTTTCAAATGGGAGGCATGTCCCATGAGTATTATTTGTAGTGGGTATGATCCCATGAGTGTTTATTATGGTGGGATTTATCCCACATCTAAATCCATTGATATATGGATGTGTTTTTGGAAGATGATGGTTTATGGTCCCACAAGGACCGTTCTGAGACCAATATGCAGATACTAGAAGCGGAGGAGAAAAAAGGATATTCTCTAAGTAAATGTGGTTTTTTAGAAGGGGATGACAAGGTCTTTACATCTGGTGATTAAAAATGTGGTTCTACCACTCACCACCTCTATGTGATCATGATAACACATTAATTACCTTAGATATCTGATATAGGAGCATCTAAGGGATCGAGCCATCTTGTATCACCCAAAAATAGATTAGTGTGCATTTTTCTTTACTTTTGTAAAATAAGTGGCATGAATACAATCAAGACAACTCATAAGAGCTAAGTTCTTTTCAACTGAAGGAGAATGATGTGATGGCATAACACTATTTATACAACACTATTCATTGATGATGTGGTAGACACTATTCACCCTAGTGAGGTGTCATAACACTATTACTAATTGCATAGGTGGAATGGGGTGGATTTCTATGGAGTCACATGGACCACATAGTGGTGGACCAACCTTGTCGAAGGAGATTCTCTTCTCTTTTGACCTTTGACATGTGACTAGATTTTACTATTCATCCAATAGTGTTCACATGTCAAGGGTGGCATAATTTTACTTAGTGGAGCCTTTGTCCCTTGTTATCATTCCTCCCATGTGGAATGTGGTGTAACATTCTTGTTCTTTATTATTTCTTCCTTTGTAATGATTCACCCAAGTAGATGTGGGGTGTAGTTGTTATGTTGACCATTCTTCCTTCATGATTCCCCTCCATGTGGGATGTGGGGACTTAGTTGTTGTTTTGTCTCCTTTGATTCCTCAAGCTTTCTATATATGTTTGTATCCATTCTTGGTTAAGGTAGATGAGTTTATGTGAAAGGCTTATGAGATGCCTTTGGAAGCCTCCTTGGCTAGTGTAGGCTAAGTTTGTAATTGAGAGAGAGAAGCTTGGTAGAGCTTGTGTGAAGGTATGCATTAAAGGCCTGGCCTATGGAAGTGTAAAGCTTTATTAAAAGATATTGAAATGTAATGTTATATTGATTTAATGAGAATTGTGTGAGGAATTTATATGATGAGATTATGTGTTTAATGGGAGTATGGATTGTTGAATCCATTCATGTGGTTGGAGTACACATCAAAAGTACACATTATGGCACTATGTGGATAAAAAATCCACCTAAGAGGAGAAGGAATAATATAAGCCTCAATTACCTTCCAAAGGTAAGAGTAAAACATTAGTCTCTACATATTCTACTGAAGGTTCACAAGGTTGTATCAAATATAATTCATGAAAGTTGTTCTTTTGACAACCACTAAGGGGTAAGTGAAGGAACACATCATTTATAAAGTGACCATTATGTGCAAAGAGCCCATGGTATCTAAGGCACTCATGTTACACACACTTGGAATAATCAGGCGGCTACCTCATGCAAAGAGGGAAAGTAGATTTTCAGCTTACGAAAAACTTCACTTCCTAGCTTGTGACCTGATCTAAACCATTATACACATAGTTCTACTCCACCCTTAAACCCCATACTTGCATCAGTACCCAAATACTAGGGAAATGATGCAGGGTTACACAACACAACACATTACTACATAACAACAATTTTCACTTATGCATCATATGTTTACATGAACAAAAGTTACTTTATACCACATTTTCATAATAGGAGTTGCACACAAGGTACTTTATAACATATTCACATTCACAAGAGGATAATTTGGGATTCACACAATATCATACTCATACCATAACATACTCTACTATCACATAACAATGTTGTTTATAGATAGAGGATCCATTGTTTATGGGTTTGTTACATATACAAAGTTATGGGGGTTTACACAATAGGTTACAATTATACATGTACAAAACAATTACAAAATTTAAGGGTTCACATGTTTGGCTTGAGATAACTGTTTACATCGATTCAAAATCACAACATAATTTTACAATTTACTAGTATCACACAGTGAGTAAGGGTATCTCATCATCTACATCAACAATCTTGATATCTTACATATCATATCTGTCATAAAATCTAACACTGTTGATGTCAAAAAAAGTACTACCATAGTCATACATATCTGTCACCCATCACCAACCATAACTTTTATGGAATTGAAAATGACAATCCCCCATCCCCCACATAAGTGTCACTGAAAAAATTATATCAAAGGTATTCTAACCAATTGAGAATCATTTTATTTTCATTTAGAATTTGATACTTTATTCTTGGTTCAAAATCTATCTTCTTTTTAAAAATCCAAGTGTATGTTTTCTTTGTTAAACAAGCATCATACTTTGAATTATATTTATCATGAGATTTAAATGTTTTTAAAATGAAAGATTATCTCAAAATGTCATGGTAAGTGATTATCTACGAATAAATATATAAATTAAGGTAGACAATTTCTATTCATAAAGCATAGTTTACAATATCATAATCAAATATCCATTGAATATTCAAAAGTACAACATTGGCATCCAGTGCCCCATAAACAAATTATTAGATCACTAACTATAGTAGCATACTATAACAAAAACAAAATTTGAGCCCACAATCAACTCAATCTCAAGGTTTTGGTAGTCCTACACTTGGTGCCCTAATGTCTTCAACATGATGCTCCTCGAATGCTAAGCCATTCTCGATACAACTACCATATCCATCCTCAATTGGTCCAGAGGTTAACCTTGACTTTAATGGGTAATCTTAAACAAAATGGCCTACACCACAACATAAGTAATAAGACTCTAAATAGGGTCTATTGGGTTTTGTGCTAGAAATATCTAATTGTCTAGCCTTTGCATGTTAACATACTCGAACTAGGTTCACTTTTTGTCTTAAGATAACACACTTTCTAGAACAAGATGAAGTCATCTCATATAGAAAGTGAGAGTGCCTCTCCTGCACTTGCAAATGTTGTCTAACATAAACCCTAGAGCAACATGGTCTGTGACTCTTTGGTTGATGTTGTTGTATGGAGAACCTTACTTATGGTTGACAGGGAAGGGTTCTCTCAGGCATACCCTGAGCTCAAGATAGTCCTCCAAAATATTTGTCAAGTACTAAGGTTTTGGAGGATTTGTCAGTTTATCTGCACTTGCTACTCAAGTGATGGTTCCTGATGATCCCCATTGCATGAGCTATCCATGCTACCCATGGGCTCCATACTGCAATAGATAAAATAAAAAAGTTATAAAAATAGAAACTACAATTATACATGCCAGATCTCCCAATATTGAAACCAAGCTCTAATACCAAAATGTAATGCCCAAAATTTTTATCCCAAAACCCATGTGATTTTTTTATTTTTTTTATTTTTATCTTGCTTCAGTGTTTTTTATTTATTCTCTATAGATACTTAATGTTTAACTATTTTGATTTGGTCAAGGTATAATTGGAGTGTAACACACATAATTATTACAAAATTTATTTAATACCTTTGCTTGCCACCATGAGGCCTATCTAAGATTAGAATAAAAGAGTAAGAGGTTAAAATCAAATCAATAAGTAATATCCAGATTAAAAAAGTGAGACAAGTCACATTATTAAGAAATAATGAATTATAATTTCTTGATTCAAAGGATCATAAATTTATTCACATGTAACCTGATCAACACCCAAGGGGAATGAAATGAGATTGAAAATAATTAATTAACAAAAGGTTATCACTACAAGGCTCACAAAGGAAGGGTCATCTAACACTATACAACTCTACTCATAAGGTATTCAAGATAAGGAAACCAACTAATTTAAAGTGAAATGGTTGACAACAACCAGATGAAGATCAAATTAAAACTTAAATTAAGATTAAACATATATATCCAACCAAATACGTATGAGTTGAACATGAAGGAAGATGACAAATGCCCCTAACCTAGCCTAAGAACCTAGACTTGATGCCCCCACCACAATAAGGAAAATATGCATATTTACCCTATGAAATCATGGTCTGATGTAGTTTTCCTTACACTTGTGATGGTCTCCTCCATGAGACATCATCACTGAACAAGAGTTGGTGATCTAAACCAACAAGAGAACTAGTATGTCACTCAAACAAGCTTCTAAAGCTTTAGTCATCTATTCTAACAGACAACACAACTCAATGTTATTGATCACTATTTATATAATATTAAAGTGCAAGTGCTTACCCAATCACTTTCTTACAACATCAAAGTAAGAACATGCATGACTAAGAACTTATATTCACTTATTTTAATGTGGTCAATAACTCTACAATCTTTGAATTATGCTATTTAGAAGAACTTCATCTCATGAATGAATCTCAAAATGTGTCTAAGTTTAATATGAGAGAAAACACACTCAAATATCAATAAAAATAGGGGTCACTATGTGCAATAGATGATCAACTAAGAAAACCATGCTATTAAATCTAATGATAAACACATTCGTAAGGAAGAATATCATCCTATTCATGATTAAGCATACTAAGAATTAGATACTTTAAACACATTTTCTAATAACGCACTAAATCTAGTTGTTAATTGCCCACACTAGGAGGGCATCATAAGGGTTAGTTTCCTAAGCTTGTTCTTTAAGAACATTCTCAAGTTAGTTGATAACACCTACACAAAGGAATGTTCAAAGTGTTAGTACGCTAAGCTTGTGCCACTCCTAGAGCTACCTACATATTTGTGGTGTTCACATCACACACAAAATCAAGGTTGGCTATAGTTCACCCATTCCTAAATGAGTTTTATTTTAGTTGTGAAGATTATCAGCCTTCACCAATCATCTACATGATTAAGCAAAATATTGTTACCCTTTGCAGGTAACCCTACGGCCACTAGTTGACCCAAACACAACTAGACACTACTAGTACCTCCCTACATATAGGAAGTATACAAAACTAAGTTTGAATATAGAAACCAAGACTTGTTCCAATATTATAAACTAAAAGGAATTCAAGGTGGCCCTATCATAGACTCACCTACTAACAACTAAACTCAGACACAACATTTAAAGTGTAGGTCTAAAATTCAAACTAAGACAACAAGTATAAAAATGACACAAAATAGTGTGAAGTATCCATGACTCAATTATAAATGTCAAAAGGAACTAAAACAATTGTCACAATCATAAGACCTTTCCAAACGAGAGAAAACACACTAAATTTTCATGCTAGTAATCATGTATAAAAGTACCTCTAGTTTAAATCTGATGTATGAGGATAAATTTTTATCTTCACAAAAACCAATTATATAAACTATACATATTAAATTTAAGGTAATAAAATATTTTTGTACAAGGAAAAACTTGATTTAATAAACTATTCCAAAGTGACTTTAATTAATTAGAAAACTTGCCCCTCAAAATTTTAAATAAACAGGTTACAAAATCACCATAGGAAAAATAATAAATTTAGTAATAAAATTTATTTTATTTTTTTTGGTGATAATTTAAAGCTGTAATAATTTGTTTAAAACTTTCAGATTTGAAAAATATCATTCTTGAGTATTTTAACTAAATTGATTTCAAATTGACTTCAGAGGTTAAAAATGAGAGTAATTTCTACCACCACAAAATGTCTTCGAAAAGGACCTTTAATATCAATTGCCGAAGAGTCAAAAAAAAATTTAACGATTGTTGGCAAGTTACACAACTTAACGAAATCAACTCCAAGTCTAAGATTTTATAAATTTTAAATTTAAGTATTTAGCATACATCTAGACCAAAACTACTTTGGAAGCAAAATAATACTTACAAAATTGTTCTTGAAAAACATTATCTGAAAATGAGCGATAATTATAGTTTATGACAATATTAAAAAATTTCTAAGTATAATTTATAAATTTATCAACTTAATAAATTTAGTAAGAGGACTTAATTTTCCTAGATATATAGTTTAGATATTTGTTTTCCTTTATTTTCAAAAGGGAATTAACTAAAATAAAGAACACTAAAGTGTAATAGTTTGACTCAACATTTTTACATTTTAAAATGCCTGAGCTTGATTGTTTCACATTTTAAATATGTAAAAAGTTTGTAAAACTCAATCTAACAATAAGATTGATTAGCTCATTCCTAGTTTCAGGATTAAAAATTTATAAAGTAGTTTAACAAATGAGGATCAAGTGAAAATTTAATTAAAGTAAAAAAAACATAAATTCTCTACATAAGTTGTGTGGTGATGGGTTAAATCCTCACCATTGGATTAAGTGAATCACAACTTTAAGATCTCAGTTTTCAATAAAAATCCTAATTTTTTAAATAAAAAGTCAAACTCTTCATTGTGTTTTCATTTCCTCTCTTCTATTTTTGTCAGATTGGAGATGGAACTACAAGAGGACTCTAAAATTTTCAACATATATATATATATATATATATATATATATATATATATATATATATATATATATATATAAAAGATTTGATGCTTTCACAGTCCATACATTTAAAAATATTCTTTCGGAAAAATGAGCATCATAATTTTTAACATAATTTTTTCAAAAAAATCTTTCTAAATGTATTGAGCATCAAAAAATTTAACATAGTTTTTCAAAAATAATCTCTCTCTCTCTCTCTCTCTCTCTATATATATATATATATATATATATATATATATATATATATATATATATATATATATATATATATATTAATTTTAAAAAGATTAATTCATTGATATTTAAAAAAATAAAAATAAAATCTAGGTAGCGACTGTGCAGTCGTTGTCCCCTTATGGGGTAGGCGGTCAACTGCCCAATCATTGCCCCCCTATATATGGGGTTGGGACCAGTTACACAACTATCACCCCACCCCTTTTAATAGGGGTTTGTGGCAGTCAGTTGCATTATCATCCCCTCCCCTATATCTAGGTGGTTGGGTGGGGGCTGGCTGACCCACTCCCTTCAATATATTATTTTTTTATTTTTTATTTTTTATTTTATATACACACACACACACACACACACACACACACACACACACACACACACATGTGTGTGTGTGTGTGTGTGTGTGTATTTTAGGTACATAATTTAATTGAAAACCTAATTTTATTTGTATAATTTATTTGTCTTTCAATATTTAAATAAAAATGACCTTTATTCAATAAGCAACACACAACTCAACTAATTTTTTTCCATTTATAATATTGATCTCATTTAAAATGCAAGGA